>CM053589.1:127627347-127645146 GCA_028646515.1 Pseudochirops corinnae | reverse complement strand
CCAAACAAATGAAAAAATAGAGGGCAATGTGAAATACCTCCTTGAAAAAAACCACTGACCTGGAAAACAGATCCAGGAGAGACAACTTAAAAATTATTGGACTACCAGAAAGCCATGATCAAAAACAGAACTTACAAAACAGTCAATGAAGAGAACCATAATGATAACTTCTGGGAAGCCCCCCAAAAAATATATGCTGACACAGCCATTGAAAGACAATAATATAGAAATACATGTACAATCATTGAGAAGGAAAATAATCACCAGAAGACTGGGTTGAAACTTCAGAGAATTTTGCAAGTTGAGCAGTTCTGGAAGCCTTGGGTTCTTGCTTGAATAATAAGTATTCAGAAGGATTCTCAGGTCAGAGGTATTATCGTGGCAACCAGTTTGTGGATGAATTGGAGAGTCTGTGTCAGGAGAGGGTTCTGCAAGTCCATGGCCTTGACCCACAAAGCTGGGGGTCACTGTTCAGCCACATTCAGGATCTCCTATGAAGTTTACAGTGTACACAGCCCTGGTGGAACCACATGGGAGGATTCTGGATCTAAACCTGCCTTATGGAGCATCACCTCACCCACGGATTCATAACAGATAAGAAGAAAATCTCTGACACCTCCATATTTTTTTAATCCATGCCCTATAAGATAAACCCAAATGCTGGTTATATTTACTATGACAAACTAGAAAAAAATGGCAACCCCTCCTACCCAAAGCTGATCATTGCAGCAATCAGCTGCTATTCCAGGAACTTGGACTATGCCCACATATGGAAGATTGAAGGTGATAATGGGGACTGGATTCTTTGCATCTCTATGTCTCTGACACTACTTCTTGCTCAATGTGGCATTTTCTACTGGGAAAGTAATTTCCCTGGGGGTGAGGTGGAGTGGGAAGGTAGGGAAGAAGAAGGCTGGAAAGAATCTCCCATTCCACTTTTTGTTGCCTTTTGGTGGAAACAGAGGAGGTGACAAAACGCTTCGAGGTTGCTAGGTTGGCTAGGAAAGGAGTGAGCAATGTAGACTCTAAGACAGGCAAAGAGACAATATACAACATGGAGTCACTCATTAATTCAGCCGTTTTCCCAGGACTACAGGGAGAGCCTCACAGCCATGCTATTTCAGGAGTTGCTATAGCTCTGAAACAAGCCTTGACACCTGAATTTAAGGCTTGTCAGCAACAGGTTGTTGCCAACTGCAAAGCCCTGTCAGCAGCCATGATGAAGCTAGATTACCCACAAACTAACAAGTGGTTCTGACAACGATTGGATCCTTGTGGACCTACAAAACAAAGGCACAGGTGGAGGAAGAACTGAGAAGGTGCTAGAAGCTTGTTCTATTGCTTGTAACAAGAACACCTGCCCAGGACACAAAAGTACATTAAGACCTAGTGGACTGAGATTAGGAACCCCAACTCTGCCCCGCTGAGGCCTACTAGAAAAAGATTTCCACAAAGTAGCCCATTTTATTCATTAAGGAATAGAACTGGCATCTACAAATTCAGAAAGACCTCAGTCCCCAGGCCACCATGAAAGAATTAAAGGAGAAACTTTCAGGGGATGTGAAGTGTCAAGGTGTTATCAAGACCCTGAGAGACAAAGTAGAGAGCTGTGCAGCTGTTTTTCCTCTTTCTGTGGTATCTGATTTCTAGAATGAGACTGAACACTGTCAGCAGTCTCGGAATTTCAGATCCAGATTGGAAATATTTAGCCTAAAGGCTACCCAAGTGTCAAAAGCTCCCTCTTAATAAAAGGAAAGAAGGGGAAGCTTTTATTGGGAGACAGGTTTAGGGGTGTGGAAGATTAGGGGTGTGTTGAGGCAGGGTCTTTTTGATGAGCTTTTCTAATATCACTAAACTGAAAAATATTACCATTTGGCAGTCACCGAGGACTCAGATGTGTACCCCTCCAAAGGATGTTGCACAAACCATAAATCTCCGTTTTAATAGTTCATTATTACTCATTTGGGGGATACTTTACTAATTAGTAAATGTATTTTGAGTCTCACTTGCTTATCTAATTTTTGTATAAGATCATAGTATCCTATAGCCATTTGACCTTCATTTAAATGAAGAGTGATGTAATTTAAAAGTATTACTTAAATAATTTTACTTGACCTTATCTGCAATGGTCAGTTGGCCTCCTCCTGACTTGTTGCAGCAGCTCAGAAAACACCCATATTAAAAGCTTGTAAAAGTTACTCAATCTCAGTATCATGTTATTCAGTAGAATGCCAGAAGAACTGAATCGTGTCCATTTTAGTTGGAGAAGAAATTATTGTGAAGCTTCAGCTAAGTATAAAATTACAAGCCTGACAAGTTTTGTGTCTGGTACAGCATTATGTAGAAGGAGCTCCAACTACCTTATAAATGCTATCTTTAATCCTCAAGGCTTTGGAGAGGTGGGTGGCAAGTGTGACCCTTGTTTCCAGAGGGACAGATCACATATGAGCGATTGTTTGTTGAGTCGTGATACTTGGCAATGACAGCCTTCTATTCCAGGGCAAGATATTGGTCTACTCCCTACAATCAGGGTACTAAAGCTGGTGCCTTCCCAAAGAAACTATTTTTCAAATGGCTGAGTGCAAAATAGTAATGACCATTTTTAATAAGCACAATAAAATTAACCACAGAATGTGACAAGAATTATAGCCTTAAAAATACAATCAAATTTGTATTTCAAAAATATCTGAACTCAAATAAATTCTTAACAGTACAAAAAAAAATTCAGTGAGACAGCTCCAAAAGGGAGCTTAAAAGTGTGAGGAAGACTAATGAAGCCTCAAAACAGCTCTCCCAGCAGTTGCTAATATTAAGCAGGGATTTACTCTCACTGAATTTTAATTAGACTTTCAGTGAGAGATAAGGAGTAAAAACTTCTGAGATTCTTTCTTTCTCTTGGCTTTCACCACTACTCTGGTCAGGTTGGAGATCACAGAGATAAAGAGAGACAAATAAAGGATGGAAATCTTTTTCCTTGTTTGTAGGAATTTATGGTGTTATAAAAACTTTTTAGGGAAATGCCTGCAAGCAACCTCAGACAGACAATATTTTATCAAGTTATAATATTTACCAAATGGAAACCATAAGAATAAATTTACAGCATGAAATTATTTGAGTATAGCATATAAAAGCTCTGTGCTTAAAAGATCATTGGAAGGGTGTGTCCCAATCTTTAGAGCCTCAGGCTCCAAAGGAGATGGAATTAGGGCTAAGAAGATATGATTTGTGTGGATGCACTTAGAGCACATTCAAGATGTAGCCAGAATCAAGCAAGGTTAAAACATGGACTCACTTCACAATGATTCTGCATTAGTGACTGATTTTACACAGGGTGGTTGAAAATTAGCTATACCCCTCAAGTCTTTTCAAAACTAAACATGAACAAGTAATTAGGGCAAGGAAGTTTTGGGGATTGTGGCCTCCTCTGTTTCTACCAAAAGGCAACAAAAAGTGGAAGGGGAGATTCTCTCCAGCCTTCTTCTTCCCTACCTTCCCCACTCCACCCCACCCCAGGGAACATACTTTCCCAGTAGAAAATACCACATTGAGCAAGAAGTAGTGTCAGAGACATAGAGATGCAAAGAATCCAGGGCAGAAAGCAACTTAAGGAACACAACCTCTGGCTGCTGAGAAGAGTCAACTATGAATTCCAAAGAACACTAACCTGGCTGTTGAGTCAGTCCGTAAAGAGAAGCAAATTCATGGGGCCTATCTGGGTGATCCACCCTAGATATTATGCTCAGGGAGGAACAGCATGAGGATACCATGAAAACAGAAAGTACATGGGGGCCCTGGTGTCAGAGATCCTTGGGTTGCTGGACTACATGTATCTTCCATATTTTTGTCTCAGCTGAAGTTTGTATCTGCTGATGCTTTGTGTATTTGTGGAAGAGGGTAACCTACCCTTATAAAAGAAATTTTGTATAACTGCCATCCTTACTGTTAAGGTTTAAGGTTTAGGGGTACGCAAGACCCCAAAATGCCAATGCTGAATGAAGTCTTCTCTCAAGTCTTCTCTCAGACAAAATAAAGCAAAGTTTATTAAAGGTTCGCCATAATGGGTAGACTTTTAAGGAGCCTGTGACACTTGTATTGGACAAGTTGACCAGTATAATCTGACACAGAGTGAGTCTACACTAGATAATTCTCAGCTCCCTCATGAAGGCAAGATGTAGATTACAGAAAGATTGTGGGAGAGTTCTAGGGGTGGTCTAGAGGAACTTCCCTTATAATGGGGTCATAACACTCCCTTCTAACACAACCTCCAATCACTTGTTGAAATCATAAGACACAAGCCAAGGTCTTGAGGAGGAGTCAAATGAGGTCAGACTCTAGTAATGAGGTTAAGGGTGGAAAAGAGCTGGAGCCCACCTGGAGATGACAGACAATGGAGGGGTAGGCTAGTTTAAGGGTAACAGATTTGGGTATAGATATTTTGGAAGGATCAAGGGTGGAAAGTAGTTGGACAATGGAGACTAGGCCAGTAACAGAGATTTGGGTCTAGTGATAATGAAAGGCTTATGGCCCCAGGCAAATTCCTCATCAAGTGGGAAGATTCAAGAAGAGTTCAAGGGGGTTTCCAGAGCCTGTACCTCCCCACTTACTATGCCATGTAAATCCCTTTGCTAATTACTATGTCATCTTAGTAAATCCCTTTATTAAGTCTATTGGAAGATTATCAAAAATAAGTTAAAAGTTGGTGGCTTGTGAGCAATGGTTTTTCTATAAGGGGTCATCTCCAGTTGTCCTGATCTATATCTTGCCACTGGACCCAGAGTGAAGCTGGTGACTTTGCACAGCCCTTCCTCACTTAAATCCAATTTGCTCGCAAGTCATGACATCACTTTCCTGATGTCATGGTCCTCTTTGACAAAGAAGGACAGACAATGACAAATAAATAGGGACCTGCAAAGTCCCTTTGGATATCCTCAAACGTCTGACATAAAAACCTGACAAGTTTGGAACGTAGTCCAGAGGAGATACTATACATGATTTTATTTAAGCCTCACACATCCTAAAGGTAGGCAGGTATGGCAGACATCATTATCTCCTTTGGACAGATAAGGAAACTTAAGACTTAGAGAGGCTAAATAACTTGTCTGAGGTCATTCAAGTAGCCTCCCTCTCATTTTACAGATGAGGAAATGGAGGCACAGAGAACTTGAGTGATTGCCCAGGGTAAAATACCTAGCAAGTGTCTAAGACAGGATTTGAACCTAGATCATCATTACTCCAGGAATAACATTTTACCTCCTATACCATGCTCAGGCACTGATCCAGGGCTCAACTCCAGGACTTTTTATTCAAGTATCATATATTTTCCACTAAAATCAGCAGTTTCCAGCCTTTTTAAGTATAAGGACCCCTTTTTTAACTTTTTTTTAAAAATGTGGACTTTCATGTGGACTTCCCATCTGTTGACTGAGAAATAGATAATAAATAAAAACTACTATGAATTTAATCATATTTTTAATTGAATTTGAATTTTATACATTACAACAGCATCTACATATATTTGAAAAGTAGTAATGCATATATGTGTGAGATACTTATTTATTCGGTCTACAGAAGGAAAGTTGGCTTATTTATGACACTGAGTCATTTAATGAGATAGAGGCTGGGGCTGTCTTGCAGTTTTCAGGGGACTGGAAGTCTGGTTGAAGCAACAAAATTCATTTAACCCATTATTCATTCTGCACATTTTGCCATAGTTAAATGAAGACTAAAATTACAGGGCTTAGTAGGCCTATGAATTCTGAGGCCTCTGGCAATAATTTCATGGTTTCCCAAAGGGTCTTCAGCTCATACCATGGGAACCACTTCACTTTTCCAACATGGTCTTCCCCTACCACTAGTAACAACAAAAATAACTACAAAAAACTTCTTCCAAAGTGGTTGTGTATATGCAAAAAAGAACTTCTCAATACAACTAAATGTAGCAAAGTATTACTTGGGGAATGGAAGTCTAAAGGACAAGGACTATCTGACTGCCAAACCAACCCCTAGGAAAACACCATGCCAGCCACTGAAGGTCTCTGACTTAACAACCCTGTCACCACCACAAAGGGGATATGCTTACCTGCCCATCTCCCAGACTTTCTACCCACACCCCACACCCCACACCCCACAAGGTCTTTAGTTGAGAAAGGATTTGTAAGCCATTCTTATGGAAGCATCAGGGAGGAAAGGGAAGGAACCTGGGACAGTTTCTGGAGTGGCTCCTCTCCTATTCCAAATTCTTTCTGAACAATGTCACTCTTTAAGTAAAATCATCTCACTTAGGACAACAAACAGAAAGTAGAGAGTATGTATCCTTTCCTTCTCTGATTTTCTCCAAAAGAAATGTTCTTTGCAAATTTCATGAACTATTAATTCTCTCCAACCCAGACATCCTGGAGAGAAATATAACAGAAACTCTAAATAAAATGCAAGGAACTTCCCTTATAATGGAGTTATAACACTCTCTTATAACACAACCTCCAATCACTTATTGAAATCATAAGACCCAGCTTAAATGTCACCTTTACTATTATGCCTTCCCTTATTCCCCCAGCCAGAAGAGGTCTTCCACTCCTTGTCCACCTCACAGGAAGCCAACTCTCACCTTCTTAAGAACTTTTGTTTATCCCTTCTTTATTAACTTATGCATATACTACTTCTGACTAACATAGAGCATCCTACAGACAGTGGACCATATTGCAGACACACCAGTATTTCCTGTAATGTCAAACACAGGATCCTGTACATAGTAAGTGATCAATAAATAATGGTTGGTTGGTTGATATTGATGGTATTAGGAAACTGGACTCACTTGGTGAGCACTCAACTGTACCTCAGCTTTCTAATTTGTAAAATGAGAGGACTTGGACTAGATGACCTCTGAGCTCCCTTTTTCTAGGTCAAGATGTATGATCATTCTAACTTTTATCAATAAAAGTTATATTTCAAGGGACATCATCAAACCAATGTGTTTGAATCTAAGTAATAAAAGGTAAAAAGCATCATGACATAGGAGATAGAAGTTCAACCTTGAAAACAGGAAACGCTGACTTTAAATTCCTCCTCTGACACATACTAACTGTATAACCATAAACAGATCATTTAACATTTCAGTGCCCTACCATGCAACAATAGGTTGAAAAATAGTTGCAGGCTTTAATTTCTAAAGGGAGTTTTCTCACAAGGAATTCCTATCCTTATGATCACAGAGTAATTTTTTTAAAAAAAAACTATAATATCAGTTTACTATAGTAGTTAGAGGTTTAGTTTGTTAATCAGGGGTTTCAAGTGCTCTCTGGAACCCTAAACATTGATTTCATTTAATAAAATTTCTATCTCCATTTCCCTAGAGAAAGGGCTCTTAAGCTGCTGCCTGCAGCCATAAATAATAAATAGGTAGGTAGGTAGGAGATAGGTAGGTAGGTAGGTAAATAGATAGATAGATAGATAGATAGATAGATAGATAGATAGATATGTGTGGGATAAGATGACCCTTGCCCAAATAAAATAAGCAGAGATATCTCTAAGTAGAGACAGGAAGGATTTAATTTTATTTTATTTATTTATTTTATATACTCATATATACACACACACACACACACACACACACACACACATATTATATATTTAATTAAATTATTTAATTTAATTTAATTATTTCTTAATTTGGTTATTTCTTCTTATAAGAAGGGCAGTCTCACTACTAGAGGCAGTCTAGTAGAAGAGGCAAAATACAAAATGAAAACCTTGGTTTTCCCCCTCCCTTGTTCTGTCCTGTTCCCATTAATTAGGAACTGAGGCACACAATCTTAACCACAAAAATCTGCTGGAGTTTGCAGATGGAATGTCAGTAATATCAAAAAGCAGAAGGTACATGTCTAATAGACACGAAAACAGACAAAATATGTCATCAGTATCAACCTAGATATGAAAGCAGAAGGTGAATATTCTAAAAATATCAATATAGATAGGAAAGCAGACAATATTTTATGAATCATGGGGATTTTAGGATATGGTGACCTGCCTGGAGTTCTGCAACAGGATTTCCAATTTTATATTTGTACAGGTCAGATGGTGGTCAGTGAAAACAAGTCTGGGACATCCAGGCCTATGGTTAAATTTTGCAGGGTCTGTGCTTTCCCCTCCTACACATTAGCTAAGCTTAGCAAAAACTTCAACTTATGACCAGGGAAGTAAGGCAAGGGTCCAGGCTCCCAGCCCAGGTTACTAAGTCTTTGGTGCTTTCTTACAATTCTGTTCAGATTTCTGGAATGTTATCTGAGAAGTTTTCACTTTTATTCCATTCAATCCCTCCTCTTTTCTTCCACCATTTGAAAACTTCTCACTATTCTTCAACCTCTACGTCCCACTCCAGACTCACATGACGAACTTCTCTGTCTTCCTGACTCACAGGTTCCCAGCCTTGGTTCCTAACAATCAATAATCTTCTTGTACTGCCTTCTAGTTTTATCATTTTAGGGAGTGAATCTTGTATTATCTTAGTTATTAGCTGTACCACACAAGGTAAGCAGACTGGGAAGAGTATTATTCCTCTAAGGGCTATCAATAAAAATCCTAAAGCTTGTTTCCATCAACTGCCAGTAAACCAAGACCACCAGGATGTATTAAAAGGACTGGACCAAGTTTGGACAGGTACATAAGCAATCTTCCTTATATTCTGGGTTACAGTTTCCATCAATTGTTCAAACTTATTTCTTCCTGCCATTGGGAGTATTGATACAATAGGAATAATAACATATAACAAAAAGTAAACTAAGGAAATCCCCATGGTATTATGCTATTATTACAAATAAAATTATTATGTAGGGGTTTAAAGTAAATATAAGCAAAAAGACCAAGTACAAAAACTATTAAAAACAACAAAGGAACAAGCACACTCATAGAATCCTTGAAAACAGGAAACGCTGACTTTAAATTCCTCCTCTGACACATACTAACTGTATAACCATAAACAGATCATTTAACATTTCAGTGCCCTACCATGCAACAATAGGTTGAAAAATAGTTGCAGGCTTTAATTTCTCACACAAAGGGACAAAGGCTCAGAGTTCATTTGGCCACACTGTAGAGGGTTGATGCTGGAAGCATAGCTTCAACTCTTCCCCAGATTTGACTGGCTCAACTGTCCATTCAGCAGGGGCTCCACAGGTCCTTTCACTCTTGTGTGGTAGATCCACCCCCATTCTCCTAGATCCAGACAGCAATGTCAAGGGTCAGCAAGACCTGGAAGGGATGAGTTCTCAAATTGCCCTCCCAGCCACTTCCCAATCATCCCAGATCCTTTCTCTTGTGCCTTCCTTGGAATCAAGTTAAATTACCATATTTACAGAAGTAAAATTATAATCTTAATTATTATAAAGACACCACACCTATTCCTTTTATATCCTGCATCAATTAATTATTAATTCTTCCACCAGGAGTAAGATTTTCATTAAGAAATTTATATTGGGCTAGTCATTAGAACAATGTTTACTCAATAACTCACAAACTATCCTACTATTAACATTAGCTAGTTAGAATAAAGCTGAAGCTAAATAATAAACTAATATTCCCACAAACTAGAAGGCCCTTTCTTATGGGGGGGGGGGCACCTCTACTAAGTCCTAAGCCTAATAGTTTTCATCTTATAATAACTTTTGATGTTCCAGAATCAAGTATTTACTAGATTTCTCACTATATTTACAAAACTTTTGATTATTGAAGCTTGTCACCAAGAAGAGGGACAAAACTATAATAAGGGAACCATACTTCCTTAATTTTAGAATGTCAGTTCCAGGCAAGATGTATACTAAGCTGCAGTCTGCATTGAGCCAAGCTCAAAGTCTGCCAGGTGCTTGTGGGTAAATCGAGTCAGGAGAATCCTATCTCAGCTCATGTGGAACAGTCATTCTCCCGACCTTCCTTTGCATTTCATACCTGTATCTTACAGGGTCTGGAACCATGGATCAGTGGCTTGGGTAGCTTTTCTTAATATTTATACCTGGCATTACACTCAAAGAAACAGTCAATTAATAGTCCCATCAAATCTTAAGCAACAATCTCCAACAATCAACTTAAAATATGCTTCCAATCTCACATTGGTTGAGGAATATCTTTAATTCTTATTCATAAAGACATCAAATCTTCCATCAGGATTATAACTGATTATTCTAACAGATTTGAATCTACTTTCCAAATTTCTCTATCTTCTTATGCTTAATCTGAGTTCACAATAAAATTTCTTTTCTCTCAACTAAAAATGTCTCTGATTTAATCCCAACAATTAATTCAATCAATTGTATTAATACCCCATTGTTCTTTCATTACTTTTGAAATGCACAATGATTCCATCTCACACAAATACACCTTACTCCTGTCACTTTGAAATCCCAGCCTTAATTTATGGGATGCTGTTCCATCATTATATCTCCTTATCTGACTATTAATTAACATCTGTCTTCTTCACATTTAAGGTGTCTTGAGTAACTTCCTAGGGACAGAAGGTCTGGACAACCCTCTTATTTTCTTTTCAGATCTTCTTATCTATCTTCCTTATTCTATCAACATCAATATTATATTTTATACTGGACTTTGCAAAGTTGGGTGGGGGGAGTCTTTGTACACCTCACTTTTTGGAACAAAGCTTATTCTGGATAATTTTACAGAGGTTCATGGTCTAATCTCACAAACTGATGAATTATATATCTAATTATTCTCACAACATTCAGAAAAAATATCCTTAAGATAGCAATATTTCAAACATTTCCCTTAATTTTGCTTTTCACCAGAAGTCTTTTGCCCTGACAGAGGTAGAATCTCCCTTCTTAGACTTCAACTGGCTGTGGTGGGGACAGGTCCCCTCAGGTTCCTTCTCACTGTGAATCTCTGTGAAACTATAAGGCTTCATTTGGTTCCCAGGGGAGCTCATACTGATGGTAACCCCAGACCTAGAGGGTGAAATATTTTCCATCCATTAGCTTCTTTTTGTTATCAGTAGTGACCTAATTGGACAAAGCATTCATATGCAGTATGATCCCAAAACCATTTTTTACCTTAACATCAATTTAATCTTATTAAATTGTATTATACCTCAAAGATTTTGCCAGGACTCACATATCTAAGGGGATTCCCCTTTTAACATCTTCCCTTTCACAGATTTTAAACTTGTCCTTGTATAAAAAGCCAATTGTTAGGAATCCCTTTTTGTACACAGACTTGCTACTTCTCATCAAGTCAAGCTTATTGTTTAGGAGCTTCATAACTGAAATAAGTTCCCTTCTCGGGGCTGATGGCCTTGCCCCTTTTCCATACACATAAACAATTTCAGATTTTATAAAACTTGCAAGAGGATTCACAGGATCTTCTCCACATAGTTACCAATAATCACTTTTTATAAACATAATTTTATAAACATTTGATTTATACAATAGCTTCCAGATAATTTGATTAATAATTTCATACTTCATAAATGATAACAAAACAATCTCAACTAAAATCCTCTTTTTAAAACAAAGATTAACTTAAAAATTTATAATTCCTCAAATTACAGTACACATGATCAGAATGCCCTATTTGTTATTTTTCCTGTTCCTTTTGTAACGTAATCCCTAATTTAGCAGCATCTATAAGAGAAACTGCCTCTCCCATAGAATGTAAGAGAAACTGTTTCTCCTATAACACCAATAATATAACTATTTACCAAATTTCACAAGAAATTCTAGAAATATTATAAATATATATCCAATACCAAAAATTAAATTTTGAAACCAAGATCAAATACTTACCAATTTGGTAAGCTTAATTTAGTTATTTCCAGATTGCTTTCACACAAAAAAATCATTCATCCCATAACTATTAGCATAAACTTCACACTCAAAAGAAAGTTTTTCATTGGATTATCAAACATATTACAATTAACTTTTAGTTTCCTCAATTCTCACCCAAACACATCATTTTACTTAATACATGCCATTTTAGTAAGCACTGTGCAAGCCAAAGCCAAAACACCTTTATAATTATATTAACTCTAAACAAGTTCCTAGGATGTGGATTCCACCACAATCCTTAAAAAATATTCTGGGGGTGGGGAGGAGGATGTTCATACAATGAATCAATTCCTTAATGCCAAATGACACCATAAACCCTTTTTGACCATATTACCATACATTTCTAGATCCTAATACCCTTAGCCCTTCAAAAAGGAAATATTGTCCACAAATCTATAAATTCTTAATATTTTGATTTCCCATTCACATTCATTTCTTCCTAAAGAAGTTTACAAGAAGTTTGCTTTTCCTTTATTATAATCAGGTCAACATGCTGGACCAAAATTCTAACTGCTTTCTTTGACTCTAACAGTAATAACAAATTATAATAATCTATATTTTCTACCATAATTGGTGCCCATCTGCAATTCAATAACAATAACCACTCAATTTCAGCCTTACCATTAAAAAAACCAAAAAACTTCCTTGAACCCTCTCAACACACTTAAACCATCTGATACTAACACAAGGGCTCCCCAGGGTGGGGAGGGATACTCCCCAGCTCACCCCTATCTATTTCCAAACAGAAACTTTCCTAACTTTTACATTTTCACCCAAGCCCTTATTTCTCTTTCCCAATCTTTCAAACCCATTGCTCAGATTACTCACATCCCTTTACATTCCAAATTACTCATACCCCAAATTTCGTGTTGCTCTATGCACCTTAAAACTAGAGGGGGTTAAATGCCTAACAATTTACATTCCAAGAGAGCCATATTTCATCCTCCCCTCTGCCCCCCCTTTTCTGAGAGGCTTACAAAAAGTTTCAAACTGCAAGACTTATGTACCATCCCAGCCCTTATGCTCATTTACATTCCCAGTACTTTGAAACAGGACAGGGGAATGTTCCCTTTCAAGTATCTCTTTTTCTTACAAATTTTTCAATTTTGCTCCCACCTTTCCTGTTAGTAACTAACCCTCAATACATCTCAGATTCTTTTGATTTAGAGGTTTTCCTTACCTCTCTCTTTTCTCAATGTCTTTTTAGTAAAATTTACTCACTCTGAAGGATCCTCAATCTCGGACTCCTCTACTCTCCTTCCCTTAATAGCTGCCTAATCTGATCTCCTGGTTACATTCCATTAGGCAAGAACTTTTGCTTTCGGTAAGGCAAGAAATGGTTAAATGCTCATCAGCCTCAGCCTGTCCTTGATCTGAGGGGGAAGGATTCCCTCCTTTTTCTTATCTTTTTGTCTTTCCAGGCTCCAAATCTGGCCAGGATTTAGAACATAGAAAGAGCAAAAGAAGGTTTTCTACACTGTTAATCTAAACAGCAAATATTTCTGACTTTCTCTTTCTCTCACCCCACCCCCCAGTCCACCAGGTGGGGGGGGGGGGATCAAGAAAAAGTGGAAGTTCCATTTCAACAACAAACTGTCAGAAATACACAGACACAACACAACAAATAGTGAAAGGGTGGGCACTCCTTGCCCTCTCCCCCTCCTCTGGAAAGAGTCACCTACCTTCCTTCAGTCACCTATGGAACCTTGCTTAAAGTGTCCCTCCCTCAGGGTGGGTCAGCCCATACTACCCTACCCTAGGACCCTTAATTTGGCTCACCTGCAGGAGAAACAAGCTTCTCTTTCATGTCTGTTCCCCCACACCAGACGGCTGGAGTTTTTTTCAGTTGCACAATGGGAGACTTATCCTCATTCCTGTCTCTCTGAGTTTTCTCTGCTGTCCTAGGTCTATCACCCTCCACAGCAGTAGTTTCTCTCCTCAAGACAAGGACTACTGGGAAATCCCTGGACAGGTGCCTGTTCCTGACTTGCAGTGAAAGGGTCCAGCTGCTGGATGGTGCTAGATCCCAGATGGGCCCCCAAGGCTGTGTGGAATAAGATGACCCTTGCCCAAATAAAATAAGCAGAGATATCTCCAAGTAGAGACAGGAAGGATTTATTTAATTATTTCTTCTTGCGAGAAGGGCAGTCTCATTACTAGAGGCAGTCTAGTAGGAGAGGCAAAATACAAAATGCAAAGCTTGGTTATATACCCAAAAGACCACCCCTTTTCCCCCTCCCTTGTTCTGTCCTGTTCCCATTAATTAGGAATTGAGGCACACAATCTTAACCACAAAAATCTGCTGGAGTTTGCAGATGGAATGTCAGTAATATCAAAAAGTGGCAGAGGCACAGAAGGTACGTGTCTAATGGACATGAAAACAGACAAAATATATCATCAGTATCAACTTAGATATGAAAGCAGAAGATAAATATTCTAAAAATATCAATATAGATAGGAAAGCAGACAATATTTTATGAATCATGGGGATTTTAGGACGTGGTGACCTGCCTGGAGTTCCTCAACAGGATTTCCAATTTTATATTTGTACAGGTCAGATGGTGGTCAGTGGAAACAAGTCTGGGACACCTAGGCCTGTGGTTAAATTTTACAGGGGCTGAGCTTTCCCCTCCTACACATTAGCTAAGCTTAGCAAAAACTTCAACTTATGACCAGGGAAGTAAGGCAAGGGTCCTAGGTTCCCAGCCCAGGTTACTAAGTGTTTGATACTTTTTTACAATTCTGTTCAGATTTCTAGAATGTTACCTGAGAAGTTTTCACTTTTTTCCATTCAGATAGATAGATAGATAGATAGATAGACAGATAGATAGATAGATACACTATTTCAACATAATTTGTTTCCTCTGTAATCTTATGAATTTTTCTTTTATACATTTAAAAACATTATTTTGAGGAGGAGGCCACAGTCTACAGACTGGCAAAGAGATCCATGACTCAAAAAAAAAAAAAGGCTAAGAAGCCCTGCCCCAGTGGCTGAAGTAATCTATCCTGGTCATTGCTCATTCAGTTCTTGATGTGTACAATTACAGAAGACATCCAAGTGCCCTTGAAGAACTCAGTGTACAGTTAGTCTTATTCCCTTGGGGTTTCTGGGCCTGCAGCTAAGCAGAAGGTGAAACGGCCAGGGCTATACTCAAAGAAAGGAAGTTGCTGAAAAGGCTGCAATGGATGAAGCTGATGGCCAGTCCAAGCCCTCATTGTCGTTTAGGTCTATAATCACCTAGGACCTGGACTGACATCAGAGGAGGAAAAAAACAAGCCCTGTGTAGACTAGAGGTCATGATAATTTCTAGCATCTCAAGGCTTCTCAAACTTTTCTAATGTGAGGATGATTCTGGTGGCACAAACTATCTCTCCATCTTGTGCACTGAAGATTTCTACCATTAGTAACAATAACAACAAAAACTCATCCATAGCAGTTGGTTACATATCATTGTTATTGATGGAAATGAAGAAGGTAATGTCTGATTTCTATTCATTATTCTAAGCGTAGGGGAGTTAATCAAGAGAGTTCCCAGGAACCAAGGGCAAATGTTATCTGAGTATGAACACTGGACCTAGATGTGACTAGCCCTTAGGTCACCTGGACCTTTCTCCAGACAGGTGCCTCTGCCACCACAGCTGGCCTGCATCTCTCAGAAGCAGGGATTATTAAGAAATATCCAGAGCCTCACTCAGTACTCAGACAGGATAGAAACAACATTTTCTTGAGCCCCATCAGGTAGGCTTTTCTTAAGGACTAACTTCTTCCAAGGCCCTACCCCATACGAGGTAGGTTAATATCTTGAAAGATATTAAAAGTATCCTTAAGATTTCATTCATTGGCTCAGGAGACTAAAGCTTGGGACACTGATGTAGCTTCATGTACCAGAGTATAAATGAATCAGGGCCCTGAGAAGCTTCCCCTACTTCCTAGCCTTCTGACGTGTATGATTATGGGCAATACATACATAGAAAAGTTGTGTTCAACTGAGTCAACTCTGTATCCTTGATGAATATTCTTTCCCTGCTATGACTAAGTAAACTCATTTTGTTAGTTGCTAAATGTGTCAAGCATGTATCATTTCATTCCGTCTCAAGATTGGTTGGCTTTAAGTAGCACTTTGGTGTATCTTTTGTCTTTATCTCAATTACAATGTGTTTCTATCATCTATAAAGCTCCGTTGTGCCTTGGAACAGTACTTGTGCAGAAAACTTGAGTGATTGAGTAGCATCAAGTCAGCCCTGATCAAGATTTGGTAGGTTCCCACCTTAGTAAAGTTGAAACAAGTGATTCCTAGAAAGACTGAAAAGAATGGAATCCAAATTCCTCAGGATTTAAGGGCCCCATGGTATTTCTAGACAACCCAATTCAGAAGAATTGAATTGATGGAGTTGGGAAACTGTTGGTAGACATTCTCTGGCTTTTATTAGCCTTAGGACCTATGTTAGCTTAAGGAGTCAGGGTAATATCGAATGTCCCTGCCAAAGATAGAAGTGGATGGAGAAACAAGCAAAGGCAGATAGGATGGGCATACCCAACTTCTTCACCCTACTGGGAACAAGTCCTGACCAGAAAGTATTTCATCCCACTGGAATTTTCCTGAACTCTTAAAACAGTCCACTAGGGACCATATACTCCAGCTTCTGAAGGTTTAGGGGTAAGAAAAACAAGAGAGATTGAAACCTCTAACATCTCAGATATTCCAGACCAAACTAAGATTTCAGTATTCTTTCTATACCTCCTGTCCAAACTGAAAAAACCAGTAGACAAAAACTAAGAGGACCTAAAAGATATATTCAATGGAATACATAATAGAGGAGTATACAAGGCAAACTGCTTTTCAGTCAACCTTACTTAAGATTTGGAAATTTCAATGAAAATTCATACATCTAACTTAAGATTTTTCCTGCCTATTTCTTCTTTCAGTTGCCTGCATCTCTAATTCCAGCATCCCAAGGGATTTCTCTGAGTCCCATTTTGTCTCCACTCTGCACCCTTCATCCCAATCTAGCCTACAATGTACTCTTGACTCATCCAACCATTTCATCTCAATTATCTCTTTTCCTTTTAATAACCATAACTCTGTCAATGGGAGAGGTGCTGCCACAGAATGGCATGAAGCTCCCCATTTGGAGGTAGCTCTCTCATTTTTTCCACCAGGCTCTGAAGCTAAGCCATGTGTCAGAACAGATTAGTCAATTTTGAAAACCACTGAATGACACATGAGTATTTATACCCTGAGGGCAAAGCCTATGCCATGACATCATGGAGTCTGTAGGTGAGGATGGAAATGGATCATGTGAAAATGAGTTCAGCATCTTGCTGCTACAATCCCCATCTCAAACCAGTGATGATTCATGAAGATGAGGAAGAACTGAAGAAACATTCCATAAACCAGAAGATCTACCAGATTATAGGAATAAAATGTTCAGAGACCAATTCAAAACATGAAAAGTACTGATCGAACCCCAAATGTTTTTTTTTTCCTGTACTCTCAGGAAGTACAGGACATCTTGAGCAGATGCTTGAAGAAGGAGGGACATGGGAGAAATGTGTCCAGTTGCTATTGCTCTGGAATCATTTAGCCTCAATCCCTAGAAAGGAATGAAATTGGATCAACAATGTGCAATTTTCCAGGGACCTGTGAAATAGCAAATTTGTGGTAGCCTATCTCTAAGTGAGATCTCAAAGGAGATTATGAATCCCATAAAGATTCCACAAGAGAGAAACTTCATGGAGTGGGGAGTGAAGGATTTTATCCTTCAGTGAAGGATATTATCCTTCCTGGTTGAGGAAGGATAATAACTTTTCAAATCTGGGTAGTCTACTGGTGTCATAGATAGAGAAAAGGACAATAAAGAGGAGACAGAGACCTGAGCGTGAAAGGCAGAAACATAAGGTACAAAAATAAACAGGACTATAAGATAATAGATTTGGAATTGGAAGGGTCCATAGGAATCATGGAGTCTA
>CM053589.1:127602399-127626847 GCA_028646515.1 Pseudochirops corinnae | reverse complement strand
TTACAAGCTGCAAAGAAGAAACAATTTGAATATTGTGGAAACACATCAGGATAACACAGGATCTAGCAGCTTCTACGTTAAGGGATCAATGGGCTTAGAATATGATATTCCGGAGGTCAAAGGAGCTAGGACTAAAACCAAGAATCACCTACCCAGCGAAATTGAGTATAATGTTTCAGGGGAAAATATGGTCATTCAATGAAACAGAGGACTTTCAAGCATTCTTGATGAAAAAACCAGAACTGAATAGAAAATTTGACATTCAAATACAAGAAGCAAGAGAAGCATGAGAAGGTAAACAAGGAAAAGAAATCATAAGGAACTTATCAAAGTTGAACTATTTACATGCCTACATGGAAAAATGGTAATTGTTAACTTATGAAACTTCTCTCAGTATGAGGATAGTTGATGCGAATATAAATGTATATGTATATACATGTCTATATAGGAGGGTATATATGTGTATGAATGCATATGTGAGTGCGTGTATATATGTGTACAGGTATACATAGACAGACAGCACAGGATCAATTGAATAGGAAGGGATGATATTTAAAAAATAAAATTAAGAGGTGAGAGAGGAATATAATGAGAGGAGAGAGGGAGAGACAGAATAGGGTAAATTATCTCATATAAAAGAGGCAAGGGAAAACTGCTACAATGGAGGGGAAGACCAGGAATGCAAAAGGGAATGGGTCAACCTTACTTTCATTGAGTTCGGCTTAAGGAGGAAATAACATATACACTAAATTGGGCATCTTACCCTACAGGAAAGTAGAGGGGGAAAGGTATAAGAGGGAGGACAGATTGGGGGGGAAGGTAGTTAGAAGCACACACTTTTGAAAAGGGACAGGGTCAAAGGAGAAAATAGAACAAGTAGAGGGCAGGATAGGATCGAGGGAAATATAGTCAGTCTTTCACAATATATCCACTATGGAAATGTTTTACATAACTACACATGTACAACCCATATTGAATTGCTTATCTTCCCAGTGAGGGTGAGTGACAAGGGAAGAAGGGAAAGAATCTGGAATTCAAAGTCTTAAAATCAAATGTTTAAAAAATATATTATTATTTTTTACATGCAACTGGGAAATAAGATATACAGGCACTGGAATATGGAAATCCATCTTGCTCTACTGAAAAGTGGGAAAGATGGATGGGGGAGGATGTTGGAGAGAGCAGACTGGGGAAGGGAGTATTCAGTGGCATCACTGTTTTGGGGTGGTGGGTAGGGGACAGAAGGGGAGAAAATCTGTATCCTAAAATCTTGTGGAAATGAATGTTGTAAATCAAAAATAAACATAAAATGTATTAAAAAATTAAATTAAAAAACAAAACAAAACAACAAAAAAATTTTTCTTCCCCTGTATCTTCCTTTAATGAACATTTGAAGTAGAATGTACTTTGTCTTCCCTAGTCTGAACTCAGTATAGACAAAGAGTTAAATTTTAGGAGCTGCAAACACTCCTTATCAACATTCTAACCTCTCTTAGGTAACTCTCTCCCCTACCAAAATCCTGATCCTGTTACTGATGGCTAGTGGTAAACCATGATAACTATCACTGAGTAGGAAGAATATTAGTATTAAGCAAGGAATTACAATGGATAATACATACCAAGATTTGTGAGAGAGAAAGAGTAGGAAAGGGAGATTATTTTAAAAGTGATCTTAAGATGGTGTTTCAGTACTTTATTTTCTTAGTTTGGGGTTTAAGGTACTTTGGTCCATGGAAGAAAGACCAATAAATAGTCTTCTTCCATATATGATAAGTTAAAAAGGCTTTCAAGTCTGAGTTATACTTTTTTACTACTAGAATGGGACAGGAAGGGGAAAGTTTGAGTTAACTTTGACACTAATTACAATATAACTGGGTGAATTATTGTGCTTTAATAAATGTAGATATTAAACTCCAAGTTTAATTAAAGTTGCAGAAATCATTCAACAAGCATTTATTAAGTATCTACTAGGTGCCAGGCACTAAGCTAGGTGCTAGAGGGGAAAAAAATCACTAAAGTAAAATGGTTCTTGCCTTCAAGAAGCTTACTTTCTATTGAGAGGGTGTAACATGTTCACAGATAAATAAATATAATGTAGATACGAAATAAATACAAAACTATTGCTAGTTATGATTGGGAAGGGAGAGAGGGCACTAACAATTGGAAGAATCTAGAAGGCACCCTCTGGAAGAAGATGCCACATGAGCTGAGCCTTGACTAGAGTTAGGGTTAGAAGAGGATGCATTCCAGGCATGAAGAATACCTTATGTAAAAACTTTGAGTTGGGAGGTGGAATGCAATGTACAAAAAGTTAAAGAAAGTAATAAGTAACTATCCTTTTAAGGTGGGTTAAGCTGGATGTAAAAAACTTCAAATGACAAGTTTGTATATTATCTTAGAGGCAACACAGAGTCACTAGAACTTCTTGAGCAATGGAAGGGCAAGGTCACTCCTTCACTTAAGAGTGAAAGTTGCAAATATTCAAATTCCTCACCATTTGCTCCTGGCTCCTGTTTTAGAGTAGAAAATATAAGTGAAAAAATTCCAATAAATTACTATCTATCTGTAAAAGCTCAATAATTATTATTTAGTATGTCATTATTTAGTAATGGGAAAATGATTACCCACTTTAGTTTTTAATATTCCTGTTTCCTGAGAAATTTTCAATATACTCCAAAGACAACTCATGTAGAACGCTCCAAAAGTGAGCTATTTACATCATATTTTGAAAAAATAAAGTAGTTTTACCATTATCATATCACAGAAATAAATACTAGTAACAATAACAAATTCCAAAACCTGATTTAGTCCATGACAACTTAGACTCCTTCTGAACCTCTGCCCCAGAGTCCTCCTTCAAGTTGGCAATACCTTTTACTTCTATAATCTCCTCCTCTGATGGTAATTTCATCCCCAAACTTCCATCTATGAAACAAGTCTATTCCAAACAAGTTTACTGGTTCAGCCCCTGACTTCCCAGATTACTTCTGGACTTTGTCCTCTAGGGGTTTCCCTTCCAGCCCCTCCAATTTTCAGCTGCCTTTAACTATTAGAATATAACTTCCTTGTCAGACACTTGTCTTGATTTTGGCTTGTAATTGTATTTCTAACACTTAGCACAAGACAGGGCACAGAATAAATGCTTATTTAATAATATTATTGCTACTGTTATTTGTCCTGTTTCAAAGAGGATAAAGGTATCACAGGGTGATATTTTCACTCACTCATGAACTGCATTTAACTGATACAGTTTCACAAAATTGCCAACTTTACTCTCTTTTCTAGAGTCATCAAAGCCCAGTGCCAAGACAAAAGTCAAGATGACTAGTGATGGCCCAGGATGCAGTGGAAGACCTTGGTACCTTCAATGTCTGACCAAACTCTAAGTGTTTCATAGCACCTACTTTGATCACATTCATGACCATTGAAACAAAATGTACTCATTCACCCATTCCACTGGGGAAGTCTTATTATGCTTAGTTAGTTAGGGGAATGCCTAACAACAACATACAAAATAATTACTTTTGAGAGAAAAGGTTAGTGTGAAAGTATGACAACCTGAAGGAAGACCTAAAATAAGCCTGAGAAACTGAAATAAAATCTGCCAGGAAATATTTCATTTCCTTGTATGAAGGTATCAAGAGGAAGAGTCATTAAGATCCCTTAACTTTTCTTCTACCCTTAAAAATGTGTGAGATGGGGGCAGCTAGGTGGCACAGTGAAAAGAGCACCGGCCCTGGAGTCAGGAGGACCTGAGTTCAAATATGACCTCAGACACTTAACACAAAAACTAGCCATGTGACCTTGGTCAAGTCACTTAACCCCAATTGCCCTGCCTTGCCCCTCCAAAAAGCAAAAAAAAAAAAACTCATGAGAGATTCCTTGGACTTCTTAACCTAATGAGGACACTGATGATGTGCTTGATAAGATACAAATTCAACTCACCCTGGATACCATATCCAGGTATCACTGAAGATGACCTATTCATAATCAGTTTGGGAGTACTTCAGCTATAGCTTGGACTCAGAATTTAAAAGGAAAGTAGATGGAGGTGTTTAAAAAGAGACAGATCCAGAACTAAGATAAGACAAGAGAAACTAGCCAGAGATACAGCCTTCAATTCACTGGAAGGAAATCTATACAACCAGTCCCTTCTTCCTCCCAGGGAACCACATGGCCCCCTAAGATGTCAGCAGACAGACAGTGGTAGAATGGCAAAAAGTTAGTTCCTAGGCCCATAAGAAGCTGCAGGAACTTGAGCCAGTAGCAGTGGAGCTGCAGAGGCAGAGCACTGGAGGATATTGGATGATAATAATATAGTAATAGTAATAAAAATAACAAGAACTGGCACTTAAATAGCACTTTACAGTTTTTAAGGTTTGCAAAACACTTTAATTATTATATTTTGTGCTCACTGTGATCCTGAGAGGGAAGTATTATTATCCTCATTTTATACATGAATTAACTGAGGCTTATAAAAGGTTAAGAGACTTGCCCAAGATTACACAGCTAGTAAATGCATTATATAAAACTTAAACTCAGGTCTTTTTGACTCCAAATCCAGCACTTAGCCTCCTAGACTCAAAGAAAGAATTCTTGGACAATACGAAATTCCTAGATCAATTAAAAGAATTTCTGGATCTTTGAGGAGCTGAAGCCAAGGAGCAGCAAAAGACACAGCCATGATGTAAAAGAATAAATTCAAACTTTGTCCTTTACTAGTATAAGTTATTTGGATTATAAGGGTTTCAGGGGAAAAGGGTCAACTCTCTAGCAACCTTATATGCTTGGAGAGTTCTAGCATGAAGAAAGGAATCAAATATCTAAAAACCCTTGGTAGGGAATTGGTTCTTAGCACTACAACTCTGGAAGACTATTTTTAGCTCAGGGAGAAAAAAAATTTTCTGAAAAAAGAAAAGAGGATTTTCCTAATTGCTCAAAGGCTTGGGAGTAAGTCCTTTGTATTTCTGCATTTTTAAGTAGGTTAAATAAAATTTACCTTATATTAAATGTTTTATTAGCCCAGTACTTATATACAGGAGTAGAAGGCTCATTAACCTTAAGAAAATCAAATTGATTCTGTTTTGTAATTGATTCTATTGTTTATCACTGCCTACATTTTGCATAGCTGCCTAAGTCAAGTTTCTTTCTCTCTAAGTTCAGAAGTTCATGAGCTCCAAAAGTCACTTTTCTTCTTTGAGTGAAATCTGAAAGTTCAGTTTCCCTATAAATCACCATAATTAAAAGAAAACCCATTACCTCTTTAACACTAGCTGCCCTTGTATAATCAGAAGAAATGTGTTATCTATATACCATTAGTTATTCTCACAGGTGGACTAAATCAATCACAATGTCCTAGATGGAAGTAGGGGTTGTTGTTAGCCCATATTTCTGATTTCTAGTTAATTATATGGTCCCCAATGCTTGTGATGCTTCAGATTTTGTAACCAACCCTGGTGCCTTATCAGCCAAAGAAGAAAGAGTAAAAGTTTTTTCTTGAGAAAGTCTTTCCCTACCTTCTGACTCTGGTCAAGTTAGAAGGCAGACAAAAGATAAGATGGAATCTGTGTTCCCTAGTCTGCAGAAATTTATAGCATTGTAAAATAATGAAAGAGTAAATTTGTGACTGAAATGTAAGTTATCACTGCAAATTTCTAAACTATGGTTTGAATGTCTTTACAAATGCTGAAATGTTTTAGTAAGTTTTGAGGTATTCTCTGTAGAATGTTTGACTAGAACTATGAACATTACAGGAAACAACATTTTGAACCTTTGTCATTTTCTCCCCAGAAAGTGACAATTTTATTGTTTTAGTGGAAAGGGAAATGTAATTTCACTAAGTGAAAAAAAGGGAACTGAAGCTGGTTTGAAAGTAGCATCAGTGAAATTTCTAAGTGAAAAAACAAACAAACAAACAGGTTTGCACTTTGCAGTTTAAATTTACCTGATGTACTCAAGAACTGCCTATGATTAGCTCTTTCCTGGTTCACAAAATGAGAATCTGTGTAAATCAGGGAGCAATTAAAAAGCAAGGAAAATTTTAATTCAGAAAACTATTTTGGTATTATCATTTTATTTTCTTCTGTGAATGATAGAAAGGAACTAATTGTTTAGGTAAGCTAGAAACAAGGATACCAAAAGAAATTGGGTAAGACAATGTGTTTGTAAGGTCTTAAGAACCTCAAAGGCAAGAGTATTGCAATCAACTGGGAGTATGTAAAAAAAAATTTTTTTGTGCCAAATTACAAAGGAGAAATTCAGTGGAATAAAGATGGATTCTACATATAGTCTGGGATATGACTGGGAAGTAAAGACTAGAGGAATTGAGAAAGTAGAAGAGGTATTGGGTCAGAATATGAAAGGAGAACAAGAAAGGTCCAGTTCTGGAGGGTTTCAATCGAACAAGCAGGATTTGAAAGTAAATGAAGTTTGGAGTTTTTTAAAGAGAGGTCTAGGGGAAGTTTTTGCTCTCTTGAGAAAAGAAGACTATAGCTATGGTTATTCTTCATTACAGTTTGTAATGTAATTATTTGAAGATAACACACCAAAATTCTGTCCTTGAAGGACCATTATAAAAGTATATTTAGCTTGTTGTGTGAGAAATATAAAATCCTCATGGATCCTAAAAGCAGAGGGATGGGATTGTAAGGCTGTCACATAACGTCCCTTGGGCTTAAAAAAAAAAACTACAGAGAACAGTAGATGTCTTTGGGAAAGGCAAAGCCATACTCTTAAGTATTTGAGTAGGTTTAGCTTGAGAAAATAAAAATAATTGATTTGGTTCTCTGGGTGATTTAAAAAAGAAAATAAAGAGAAAATTATGGGGAGCTGGGAGTGCCACCATGAATCTTTGAAAATGAGCTAACTGATAACAATGGGCTCTAAATTTTGAAGTGCTACTAACTAATGGCCCTTGGGAAACATTTTTTTTTCTTGGCTTTGAATGTTACCATTAGTAATTTAAAAAAAAAAAACAGATCTGATTTGGATAGAATTTTGTTCTGAAACTAAACAGGATAACTGTGGTAAATTAGAGGCTAATACAAAGTACATTTACCATTTGGCATTATATATAATCACGACTCTGAAAAACCTGAGTCAAAACCTGATCTCAGAAACTTTTTAGCTATGGGACCATAAGGAAGTTACCTTACCTCTGTCTACTTCAGTTTCCTAATCTGTAAAGAACTAAATCATAGCACCCATCTCCTAGGGTTGTTAAGAGGATAAAAATGATATAAGAGAGGCGGCTAGGTACCACAGTGAATAGAGCACCGGCGCTGGAGTCAGGAGGACCTGAGTTCAAATGCAGCCTCAGACACTTGACACAATTACTAGCCGTGTGACTTTGGGCAAGTCACTTAACCCCAATTTCCTTCCAAAAAGCAAAACAAAAATGATATAATGATTGTGAAATGCTTAACACAGTGCCTGGCACATGGTAAGTACTACATAAATGTCAACTATTGTTATTACCATTATTTTTGTTCTTTAATTGAATACAATTACCCCAAATTAGGAAATACATTTGACTGATGTCATATGACTGGAAATAAGTTATGTTTCATGATACTGTATATGTTATTATTGTGTTTCTAAATTTTCTTGTACTGTGAATTTTGGGAGACCATTGTATAAGACAGCAGTTCTCAACCTGTGGGTCACGACCCCTTTGGGGGTCAAACACAGTCACCTAAGACACTTCTCCTCTATCCGTCTCCAAGCGGGTCTGCAGATACGTCCACATACAAGTATTAAAGGGTCACAGCATTAGGAAGGTTGAGAACCACTGGTATAAGAAATATTAAGTTAATGCAATTGTATCATTAAAAAAACTTAACTCTTTTGATCTGGATGTTGGGAAATCATTAAGTTATTAGAGGCTATTGTTATAATGTTAAAATCTATCAAGTATTTAATAGGGTATACTTTAAAAGGGAAGAATTACTTACTTTGTGGGAAAAGGAAAAAAAAAGAAATGGCCTTATAAAATCTCCTTATTTGTAAACATGCCAGATTTCTTGGGGCCATCCGCTTGGGCAAAGTCATAAAATCTTATCAGCCCTGTGAAAGAACTTGCTAAATGTGAAATTTTAAAGTGATGAATTGATATACTGAGAAACTGAGATCCCTATTTCCATTACAAACACTTCTTTGCCAAAGCAGTCAGGATTAACAAGTCAGAAGTGAGTTGGTGATTTATAATTATGAAAATTATGAAGTTATGCCCCAGTTAGTCTCAACAGAC
The DNA here is from genome assembly GCA_028646515.1 of Pseudochirops corinnae. Lineage (NCBI taxonomy): Eukaryota > Metazoa > Chordata > Mammalia > Diprotodontia > Pseudocheiridae > Pseudochirops > Pseudochirops corinnae. The sequence continues at coordinate 127,618,599 of CM053589.1, read as the reverse complement.
TCCCAGTCTTATTTATTTTTCCTTTAGGGATGAAAATACAATACCTTAAGAGACAGATGTCTGTTAGACTAGAAGCAAACTTTAACCAGAGTTTTTCTGGGTTTTTGGGTAACCTATCATATATTCAGTTTCTATGTGGAATTCCAGAATGAAATTATTTTCTTAATTCCTACTGATTGATTTTTACACCAGGATGAGCTTAAACTGAAGAGAAATGGATGTTGAGTGAATTTTTTTTTTGTAAAGCTGGCAAATTTTTTTTATTGCTAACTAATACCGCACAATATGAGCAAATAATAAAGTCATCTCTTCCACATCATGGGGATTAAGGGAACGACATCTGGAAAATCCATGTAAAACTTTTTGGCCCTTCCTTTGTACTAGAGAAATCTGAATTTTTTTCTTTTTCTTTTACATGGTGTTGGGTTACTAAACTTTTTAAGATATCTCTATATTTCTGGCTTTTGTGTGTTGTTTGCTAGCTTTTGTGTTCTTTTCACAAACTTGATTTTAACTTGAAAAAACTGTGTATATTTATGGTATTAAAAGAATATATGTCTATTATACAATACTATATACATACATATGCATATTATGTGTATGTATGTGTGTATATATACACATATATACACACACATACACACACACATATATATATGTATTATGCATTTCTGAGTTTCTAAATATTTTCTGTGTTGTCTGCTGGCCTTCATGTGTCATCTGCAACTTTTGCAAAACTCTCCCAAAATTTCCATTTACAGTAATTTCTTATGCCAACCCATAATATATCAAAACCATGATGGGGAAAGTCACGATATGGAAGAAATAATGGTAATAACTGTATCTAGCCCTAAGCCGTGATTGGTGAAACTTGCTGTTTGTAGTAAAAATCTCTTGGGATCATAATTTGATTTTGTTTTGATTTTGAATTCAGGTTTAAGTGTCTGAAGTATCATTAAGTTAGTAATCCACCATCTGAAGAAAATGCCACAAGCTATTCAAAGGGAGTGTGATCTAAAACTTGCTACAAGGTAGATGTCTGTGTCCAGGAGAAGTCGACAGGATGATCTTGACACAACCAAAGATAGGCTCCTTTTGATTCAGTTTCCTCATTGTATTATTTCCCTTTTGAACAGGACTGTTTCCCACCTGATTAATCCTGAACCTGGCTATTATACCCTGTGAAAATGTGGAACTTTGTTGTATGATTAGATGTTCAAAATAGCTACTACAACTTTCATCTGAAATCAAACCGAACTAAAGATGCTTTATCATATTATATCTATGTTGAGTCATTCCATACCTTAGGCTTATACCTGGAGGACTGGTCTGAATGCTGTTACAATTATGTTCCTCCTTCTTCCTTCCATTGTAAATCTCTCTAACAATGGCAGGTAAAGTTCTAATTTTTTAATAATGAATCTTGCTGTAATATTCCAAGACTTACTACAATTGGGTTCAGGTATGAAAACTCTTAGTGGGTTTACTCTAAATTGGTAGTCAAATTCACAGCCTAAGCAACTAAGTAACTGAGTTCTTGGGTTTGCCACCCCCTCAGTAGTAGTTGTGACACGGGGAGGACATCCTCCTAAATGGGGACACAAAAATTTTCTAATAGGCAAAGATGTAAGAGTTTTTGGTTTATTTTTTTAATTAAATGGAGTAGTAAACTGAGAGAACAACAGGATCAGACTGTTTTTTCTAAGAATTAGAATATAAAAATGTACATAATTGACTTTCAAATCTTTCTAATGAAATAACATTTTTAAATTTGGATCAAGAATTCTACATATAAAACTGCACTGTGAAGAAGGTGAACTAATTTTCACTATCTGAAGTACCTATGTAACCATTTTAAGAGAAAAAAGGATTCCTTTTAAACACTTCATGCCATCATAGATTCTTTTTAAGTTTCTTCCTTCAGCCTGTTGTTGGCAGCGTCTCTATCAGATATAGGGTTTAAGTAAAGACAGAAATAAAAAACTGAAATTCTCTGAAATTTCAGGTGAATTAAGGGTTCCTAATTAAGGTTCTTCCTGTAGTTTTGTTACTAATAGGATCAGAACCATAAGGCTTAAGCTAGTTTTCACCATATGAACTAGTTACTGGAAAAGCAAATTTAGGAAGTTGTACTAAATTATACTGAGTCTTGTTACTGGTAAATTTTAGACTTAAGAACCTCTGCAGATGACTTGGAACCTACGAAGCAGATCTTCAAGGAGGCATCCCCTTCAGAGCAGCCCTGGGAATGAGACTAGTCCAGGATGTCCAAAAAACATTTTCAGAGATCAGGTAACTACAGGGGACATTGGGTACTCAAAAAAGAAACATGCTGATTAAATGGACATTGGGAGTGGGTTAGTAAGATGTTATTATTATAATAATAATTATAATGTTATACTAATTATATCACTGTGCTAATTTGGCTTTTTGTTCATGGTGTTTGTATTTGCTGAGTTTTCTTGGTTTATCTTGGTGACTTGTAAATCTCCCCTATCAAATTAGTCCAAGGGAAGCCCTCTAAGTAATGTGAATTTCTCACTCAATATTAGGATACTGAACTCAGGCCACAGGTGAGCCCATCTCCTCCTCCCAAATTAAGGTAAATTCTTTAGTTCAAATGGTTTTAGAAAATAATATGATTCTAGACCTCCCCACTGCTTCACAAGGAGGACCCTATGCTATAATTAGTCAATCTTGTTGTTTTTTCATTAACCAGCCAGGAGATATTGTGACAAGCCTACATAAGACAGAGTTATAGCAGAAACCCAACTACCTCCCCCAAGTGACCCCTGGTAGAATCTTTCTTGCTTCATTTGGCTACAGTGTTATGACCTGTTGGTCACCATTGCTAAATGGGCTCTTATTGGCCTGTCTTGTTATGCTTTTTAGACTCTGCCTTAGTTACTGTGTTAAAACCTTTTCTAGACTAGCCCCAAAAAACCTTATGACAATACATACCAATGACAGTGACTATATTAAAAATCTTATAGAATTAGTTTATAGATACATGATTCATATAAGACATGTCTCCCATTGATAAGAGGGGGAACTGAGAAAATCAGACTGGGTCTATTTTGTAATTGATTCAATTCTGTATCACTGCCAACATTTTGCATAGCTGCCTATGTCAATATATATATGCCTATAAATCACTTTAAAACACTAAGAAATCTGTTATCTATATACCATTAGTTATTCTTACAGGTGGACTAAATCAATCAGAATTTCCTAGAAGGAAGGAGGGGTTACTGTTAGCCCAAATTCCTGATTTCTAGACAATCATATTGTCCCCAATGCCTGTGAGGCTTCAGGTTTTGTAACCAACCCTATTGTGTTCCCCATCTATGATGCTGTCCTCTAATTTTTTAAATGCTCCTCTTTTTATCTATAAAAATAATTTGTCTGGGGCGGCTAGGTAGCACAGTGAATAGCACCAGCCCTGGAGTCAGAAGGACCTGTGTTCAAATGCGGCTTCAGATACTTAACACAAAACTAGCTGTATGACCTTCAGCAAGTCACTTAACCCCAACTGCCCTACCTTCCCCTCTCCAAAAAGCAAAAAATTATAATAATAATAATAATAATCTGTCTGCCCTCATTTGGGGTCTTCTGACTTGCTGAGGAGCTAAACATTCCTTTTATTGGTAACTGCTAGTATTAGTAACTAACAATAAACTGAACATGTTTTGGGCTTTGTGACTCAGTTTAACTTAATTTCAATTACAACAACCTCTTTCCTGAAACATATTTATTTTGAGACAACTCAAATTCTGATGTTCCCAGAAGAAACTTCATGTAGAAGCACAAGCAAAAAAAAAAAAAAAAAAAAGACTGTGATTGGGAAAAAGGCCCCCAAGTCTGAACCTCATCCATATAGACTCAGAGCTACAGTTCTAAGAAACAGCTTATAGCTATTTAATGACTTGTATATTAAGAAGTACAACAAAATAAAATACTTAAAAATAGATAAATCAGCATGAGAATTGGTTAAAATATATTAAAATATTTATGAGGTAGGAAAGGTTCCTAAATATTAAATGTTTTTAAAGCACAGTTAGCCTTCAAAAATCTTTTATATGCACATCTCAATACTTCAACTTTACAATTTATGACATATGTGATGTCATAAATATGGCTGATTCTGCCAAAAGCACAGATGGCAACCTACCCATGCCTTTTTTTTTTGAAAAATGCAATTTTTATTCATGTCCTCCCATAAATAATTTAAAGAAAGTTTACTCAATATGCTAGAAGCCATCCACTAGGTCCCTTTCCACAGTAACAGTTGGCCGATCCAACTACATGACCTCCTTTTCTAAACATACATTTCCAAGATGATATATCTTCTTTTGTGAATGTCATCATTAGTAGTATGATATATCATATTTATGCCTACCATGCATCTCTGTATTAACCTTTGGGTCACCTAGAATTTTTATTTTTTTTATAGGCTATTACTTATCCTTATTTGCAGCCACGTAGCATCTCTGAAAAAACAAACATAACATACCTCAAAATGTTTATTTCTCCCTAAGACTTTTTATACGCAGTTAATTAAATTAACAGAAGCATAAAATTGTGAAATAAGATGGTACAACTCATCAGCAGATTTAGCTTTTGGATTATTGTGTTTTTAAAGATGCTTCTAAGTGAAGGAATTTATAAGTAAGATTAGATTTTAAAACTGAGCCATTGATACAAAATGCAAATGCAAACAAAATATTCAAATAAAATTAGAAACACAGAATTTCTGAAATATTGTGTAGTAAGATGATGAAAATATGAATGTAAATTATTAGTTTATTGCTATTAAGTATCATGTAATTTTTAAAAAGTCAAATAGTATTATATCTTTATGCCATCAGTGGCTCAAAAATTGTATAAATTTTTAAAAGCTATATATTTTTAGTGCTCTCTCAAAGCATATATTTTTACACATTAATGAATACACAAAAATACCACTGATAAGCTCAATTCAATCACTGGAGTTTAGTTAACTATTTATAAACACATTTTGAACTTCCTTAAGTCTGAATCTCCAGGTTTCAAAATTAAATAGCATTTATTTTATTCTTCAATCAGTTCTATGCTTACTTAAATGGGAAGAGACCACTCCATTTTTAAGCCTGTGCAAATTTCTGAATCAAAGAAGAATTTGTTTATAATTTTACTTCCTTTTTGTGGTTCTCACAGGCAGTCTTTGAATGATTAAAAGAAAAGGGTAATTTTTTTTTAAATATTGGCAAATAAATCATTTATTCTTCATTTTGTAATCCAACTGAGCAAAATTTCTAAAAATCTGCTTTCTCTTGCCTTCCAGAAATTGTTAATTAATTCACTTTTAAAAATATTATAATTTAGAAATAATGACATTCTAATCATTTAAATTTGTGTTGCTGAAATAAATTTTACACCTGAATCTCAGATCTAAATATTTCCCAGTATTCGTTCAACACTCATACCTATAGTTTCAGGAAGATCCAGGAGTTCGTTGTGCTGCAAGTCAAGGTTGGTGATTTGAGTACAAGTTCCAATCTCCTTTGGAAGGTGCTCCAGTTGATTGTGAGCCACATCCAAGGTTATGAGGTTACATAATTCACCTATGAATTGATTAATAAATATTACATTAGTATTATTGCAACCCCATAAAGATGGAGCTATCTGAATAGTACTGGTAAGCCAAGGAGTATTTCTTTTTAAAAAACAAAAATGGTTACTAAATACTTCTAAAAATTCTTAAGCTATATCAAGCATATCACTTTTATATAAAAACAGTGTTTTGTGGAACACAAAGTTACACTTAGATTTCAAGGAAACAATTCTAAGAAAAATATCAGCATACACACACGCTACAAAAAAAGTCAATGACACAAAGTGAAATCTTTTATTTCAAAACATTGACAAAAATTAAAATAACTTGCTACATATGAAGATTTTGCTATATTATTATAAATTATAATAAATATAAATAATTTGCCAAAAATAAGATCCTTTTTTTACTTTACCAAACAATATTTTGTATTTTTTCCACAATTACTTTTAAAAAAAAACTTCCTCAGACTAAATAAAGTACACTTCTCTAGTAATTATAAAAAACACCACCAGTGTGATTTACGGGTTACTTCACCATCTTTAAAAAATGTTGTTTAATGTTTTCAAAGGGGCATACTTTCCAATGTTCTATAATTACACTGAGTGAGCCCTCTAGTCCACAGAACTGCTAGTTTTATAGAACTGAAGAGCAATCAGTCTAAAAGGATAAGATTATTTTGTTTCCTTCTGTAACTGTTTTGTTGTAGAAACGGCAAGATTTAACCTTTCATCACAGAATGTCAGATTACTGGAGTCACAGGAGGGTAGAGAGATTGTAAATGGTTTTCGGAATCGTGTTCTAATTCCTTCATTTTATGGAAACTAAAGCCTGAAGAGATAGCATGACTTGTAGAAAGTTATACTGCAACACAAAGGGGATTTTAAATCCAGGTCTTCAGACAAGTCTAGCCCTTTACCTACCATAATATGCTATTTTATCCAACCAAAAAATCTTTTTCATTTTGCAGTACCAGTTTTGGCAATTATTAACACATTTTTCATACTATCTAAAATAGCTGACTGAACTACTTCTGACTAAGAGCCTGGTTCTGTAGCCTACATGTATGACCTTGGGCTTAACAGCTCAAACATTCAGTATCTTCTTGTATAACATGAGAGGGCAGACAAACATGTCCTTAAAGCCCATTTCAGTCCTGGTCCATGAACCTATGATCAGCCTTCTTCATCTTTTTCCATCATGTTTTCCACCCAACGGTTAAATTCTGTCTCTGATTTGTTGTACTGAGTATGATCTTAATGCTTTGCCCTCCTTGGTGGTATAGTCTTCTTTAATAAGCAACTCATTGTGTTTGTGAGGAGACTAAAGAAATATAGAATAAAGCCTACATCACATGAAAATCCAATCTTAGATCTATGATCTTATGATTTTAAAACATGGATATGCAATGGAGTGGTATAACATACTTTCATCAAATATTTAGCATTTTTCACACGTTTAACATTGTACTAGTTACTGAGAGAGATGCCAAGAAATTATAATACACTGGATCTTGTCCTTTAGGACCTTTTGAAACTAGCTGGGCAGGTAAAATCAACATATAATTAATCCCCTAGGAATTACTACTGTCCAATAGCCTGTTCCTGTCAACAAAAAAAACCAGACACTAAGTAACCCATGTTCACCCAGGTGGTTATGTGTTCTTTTTAACACCAGAGGAGAAATGCTAAGTTCTCTTTGGTTCTCAAAGCTGCTACCTCTATCCCCCAGCTCTGCTCCTTTTCTGGAAGGCAGTTCTCCCTACTTTCACCTAGGCATGTAACTCTATCCACCTAACTCTTAGTTTTAAACTCCTCCATCATACTTTTGGACTGTACTTTAATGGACCTTGATTGTGTGAGTGTGGCAAAATATCGTCAATCACACAAGCATGATTTAACTGTATAGGCCTAATTCTTATTCCCCCAAATGCTAGTGTCCTCCCACCCAAACAACTACACATACAATTGTATTTATTCACTTTATATTTATGTGGTAATCAGTCAGCTAGCAATTACTAAGCACCTACTATGTGCCAGGGATGCACTAAGCAATGGAGATACAAAGAGAGGTGAAAAGTCCCTGTTCCCAAGGAACACACGTTCTAACTGAGGGGGACAACATGCAAACAACTATGTATAAAAAAGATATACACAGGACAAACTGGATATAATCTCAAAGGGAAGGAGCTAAGATTAATGAGAACTAGGAAACTGTTATAGCAGGAGGTAGAAGTTTAGCTGAGACTTGAAGGAAGGCAGGAAGTCATGAGGTAGAGATGAGGAAGCAGAGCTTTCCAAGAATGAAGGAAATCAAGAGAAAATGCTCCAAGTCAGGGGATGAAGTGTCATGTGCATGCAAGAGAAAGATATATTAACCTGAAGGGTAAGAGGAAAATAAGTTCAGTTTTGAGGATGTCTTGCAGGACATGCTTGTAGTTCTCTGACTCCAAATCCAGTGTTCCTTTTGCTATATCACACTGCCTCCCAAACTCAAAAAGAGAACAAAGGAAATGTCACCAAATGTTCAGCATTTTGGCAACTAGTCTCCTGCAATACTTGGTGATAAGGTTCCCTCTTTTAGTCATGAATAAAGATGTGAAAACAGCTCTATCAGTAAAATCATCTGTTTGCAGGCTTTATCACCTGTTATTAGTAAGAAAACTAATTCTTCTGTATCAACTATAAAGCAACTGAAAACCTACATATCCTAATGACCATGGGTTTCTACAGCAGTGATTCTTAACCTATTTATATACTGAGGTACTTTCATCATTATTTTGTAATGGGTATTGATAACTCTCTCTTCGAACAGAAATCTGTAGTACCTACCTATGATTTAATAGATAAATCCTAAGGAGATACCTGAAGCGCAGAAAGGTTAAGTGATTTGCCCAGACTACTAAGTGTCAGAGGTGACACTTGAACCTAGATCTTCCTGACTCCAAGTCTAGTACTTTCTTCATTACATCTTGACACTTCTCCAAGAATACTGTGTTTTTGTTTTTTTTAGTTATGGTGAATTAAAGGTTATTTTGTTCTGAGAATTTCACAACGTCACCTGGATATTATGTAACTACTCCTAGGGCTTTTTGCTTGAGGAATAATCAACATAGCAGCTATTTCACTGTGGAGACACTGACATTTAAAGTTATTTCTGCCAGTGTATCTAAAATATATTTTCATCAACAGCAGTTCATTAGTTATATTTAAGTGAGACTTTTTTTGTCAACACTTTTAAGCACTTATTACATGCAAAGAACTGTTAGGTACTGGGGATGTAAAGAGAGAAAACAAACAGTCCTTGCCTTCACAAAGCTTACTGGCTTATAATCCAGGAAGATTACTAACAAAAAGAAAAGGCTCAAAAATATTTATAGCAGTACAATTTGCCCTTTCAAAAAGTTGGAAATACATCATGTGCCAGTGATTATAGAATGGCTTAATTAATAGCCAATAGTCAATAAATACTTATTAAGTACCTACCATGCACATGAGGTAAAAATGATGTGTGATGTTTGTGGAGCCAAAACAAAGCAACATAGCTGATAGCAAATGAAGAGTTAGTTAGAAAATTCTGAGTCCTCTATAAAGGCAGGCTTTGGGAGGAGTTTATTGTTCAGCCCTCCAATCAGAGAGAAGAGACTACCTAGGGTACTGAGAGGTATTAAGTATCACAGCTGAATCAATCTCCATGGTGTCAAGACTGTAGGAAATGAGTTTATCCTGGGGAAAGTATGTTTGTAGAGTCAAAACTAAGCAAGTGTTATATGACTGTTTTACATCACATTGTAAAAGAATATTACATAGCATATGTAGCAATTAACTGTGCTATAATTAATTTTATTAAATATAAAAAATTGAAAGAAATATCAGAAGACTTCTATGAGGTGATGTAGAGCAAACAAAGCAGAATTAAAAGAACATACACAATTACAACTATGTAAAAATGACAATTTTAACCATCAACAAAACAGTTAAAAAACAAAACATTCATAATAATTTACAAAGTACACATCCTGTCTTGCTAAAAAGTGAGAGATTACTTATATATAAAGTGTACTGTACATGCTTTTATCCTGTTTTATATAGTTGTTATTGGCATATTCTAGGAGACATATATGATGTGTCTAAAGAAAATTTATTTTTAAAAAGGAAAAGATGTGGCCAAAAAAATGTAGGATTCAATCTTTTCTCCAATCTTCACTTACTTTTTTTTCTTTTTTAACATTTTTATGTTTTATTTTTTTCAATTACATGTAAAAACAATTTTAACACTCTTTTTTAAAATTCTGGGTTCCAAATCCCCTCCTCTCCTAGAGAAGACATGCAATTTGATAGCAATTATATGTGCAGTCATGCAAAACATATTTCCATATTAGCCATGTTGTGAAAGAAAACACAAACAAAAAATAAGAAAAATAAAGTTTTTTAAATGTACATTCAGACTTTGTCAGTCCTTTCCTTGGAGGTGGACAGCATTTTTCATCATAGGTCCTCTGAAATTGTCTTAGATCACTGTACTGCTGAGAACAGTTGTATCATTAACAGTTTATCATCATACAGTATTGTTGTTACTATATACTATGTTCTGGTTCTTCACTTTACTTTGCATCAATTCACTTAAGTGTTTTCAGGTTTTTCTGAAACCATCCTGCTCACCATTTCTAATAGCACAATATAGTGTTCCATCACAATGACATACGGCAATTTATTGAGTCATTCCCCAACTGATGGGTATCTCATTAATTTCCAATCTTTTGCCAGCACAAAAAGAGCTGCTATAAATATTTTTATACACGTAAGGCCCTTTTCTGTTTTTTATGATCTCTTTGGGATACAGACGTAGCAGAGGTATTGCTGGGTCAAGGAGTATGTACAGTATTATAAGCCCTTTGGAAATAGTTCCAAATTGCTCTCTAAAATGGCTACATCAGTTCACAACATCACCAGTGCATTAGTGTCCCAATTTTTTCACATCCCCTCCAATATTTGTCATTTTCTTTTTCTATGATGCTAGCCAATCTGATGGGTATGCAATAGTACCTCAGAATTGTTTTAATTTGCATTTCTATAATTAATAGTGATTTAGAGCTTTTTTTCATATGACTATAGCTATTCTTTGTTTGAAAATTGCCTGTTCATATCCTTTGACCTCCACCAAGTTTAAAAGAAAAAAAAAGGATTATAACCCAAAGGCAGAACAATTACAATTGAATCCACAGAACAAGAAAGCAAGAAGTCATCCAACAAGGTAAGAATACTTAAGGCAATCATTCAGCAATGCTCTACCATCAGCCTCTAGGTTTCAGCAGGGTTCACAAACTGACCCATGACCCACAGAATCGTGTTTTGGGGCCCATACAGGTATTACATTCCTACTGCAGATATTGCTGGGATGCACTCTCTTGCTTTAGGCAGTAGACTGTGACTCTATCCAATCATGGAAACAAGAGAGAAGTGGTAAGGGAGAGAGAGGGAATTGGACTTTCCTAAGTGATAGAACCCAAGACTGCAGATACACTGACCAGAACACCCAATCCCCTTCCCTCATTCCTGTTAAAAAAAATAAAAGCAGTAGGTGCTGATTCAACCCAATCAGAGAAGTAAGCAAAAGACAGAACTAGAGCAAAGGAGAAGCATAGCTACACAAGGCCTGAAGGAAAGAGGGCTGAAATTCAAGTAGGGCCAGTCCTGTCCTTTCTACCCAACCTAAAGGTACTTGGTACAGAGGCTGAGACTGGTGAAAAGTAAATTCCCCAACATGAGAGAAGGGAGGGAAGGAAGAAAGGGAAAAAAGTGTTATGCTAACTAAGCTCCTTATAAATATTGTCAAACGTGGTCCTCACAACTATGGCAGGTAGATTCTATTATTATCTCCATTTTACAGGTGAGAAAACTGAGGTAGAGATTTAGTGACTTACCCAGGGTCACACAGATAGTAAATGTTTTAGGCCTGATTTTAATTCAGGTCTTCCTGACTCCAGGGTCAGCACTCTATCTACTGCTCTACCTGGTTACTCCCTAGAGAAGTCTATCATAGAAAAATACTTTATGGCAGCAAAGAACTAGAAATAAAATATGTTCTCATCAAGTGGGAGAATGCTTGTGGTATACTAATATGATGAAATATTATTGTAAGAATTGACAAATGAGGAATCAAAGATCTTTATGAACTGATTTTGAGTGAAGAGGAACCAAAGTAATAACATGTACAATTACTACAAAAATGAAAAGACTACTAAAAAGAAACTAAATTATATGTAACCAGAAAGTTCACAAAGGTCCTATAATAGAGATAATGAAACATACTATGCTTCCTCTTTATAGCAAAGGTAAATGACTATGGCAGATGACTTCGAATAGTCACTGTTTCTGCTTAGTTATTTTTGGATGGAGGGAGAAGGGAAATATTTCCAGAAATGATTGTGATATAAAAATAAAATTTATCAATAAAATTTATTGGTAGGTGGAAAAAAAGGGAAATAAAAATAATCTCACATGCACTTGTCCACTAGGGAATCCTGGCAAAAAGACTGGCTAAAATGAAATACATCCATTCTGAGAAAGATCAGATCAGATACTGATAAAAAAAAAAAAATAGAAGACAAAAGGATTGAAGAATATGTCATTTAAATTTCATGATAGTTTAGCTTCTTTTAGTTTCTGCATTTTTTCCTGCAAATTTTCCAAAATAATGCCACTAAAATACAACCTTCTGTTTGTTAATATAGACAGTAATTTCACAATCAACAACATAATTATAAATAGGTTAAGACAGAAACACGATAATTGGTATCCAACCCTAACTATTTAGGAACTATATTAAGAACTCAGTTCAGCAAACATTGTAAAATATCTCCTATGTACAAGATACTATGCTCAACACTGAAGACAAAAAGACAAAATAGACAGTCCTTGCTCTCAGAGAGTTTACAGTTTCTGATGAAGGAGACCTACTTGCCAAGGATAATCTCTGCTTTATTCTCTCATTCCTTCCTCTCCCATCTCCTCCAGGAGGCTGCTCCCTAGATCTCATCAACCCTTCTTTATCTACTGGTTTCCTCTTCACCACCTACAAAATGCCCAGTTTCTCCCATCCTTAAAACAAAGTTCACTTGATATTCCATTCCATACAGATACAGATGTACAGATACATATAAACATGTATATATGTTTATATCTATATTCATGTATAGATCTACATATATGTATATATCCTGCAAATATAGAATATTCTATATTCTCTTGATATTGATATCTCCTACGAAAGTCTCTTCTTGCCACTCACTCATATTTCAGTTCATTACATTCTGGCTTTTGATCCAACAAACTAAAACTACTCTCCAAGGTTAACAAATCCAATGACCTTTTCTCATCCTCATTCTTTTTTTTTTTTGAACTTTTTTTTCTTTTTGGAGGGGGGAAAGCAGGGCAATTGGGGTTAAGTGACTTGCCCAAGGTGACACAACTAATAAGTGTTAAGCGTCTGAGGCTGGATTTGAACTCAGGTCCTCCCGACTCTAGGGCCAGTATATTCACTGTGTCATCCTCATTCTTCTTGCTCACTCCACAAACTTTCAAACTGTTGACCACTCCCCCTCACCTCTTTTGTCTTCCACAATACTACTTTCTCTTGGTTCTTTCCCTATCTGACCCAATGTTTTCAGACTTCTTTATGAGAACATCATTCTTAACCCATTAAATTGGGCATTCCCTAAGGTTTACTCCTGGGCCCACATCTTTTTTCTCTATATATCTGCTCCCATGATGATCTCATCACCGCCCGTGGCTTCAATCCTATACTGAGATTAATCCCCAAACTACACACGTATAGCCCCAATTGCTCTCCTGAATTCTAGTCCTATATTCCCAAATGCCTGCATGTTATCTCTATTTGAATACCCCATAGGCTTCTCAAACCTGACATGTTCAAAACAGAGCTTATTATATTTTCCCTAAAACCTGATTTTATTCTAAACCTCCCTATTTCTGCTGAAAACACCACTTCCCTCTATCTCAGCCCCAACAAAGAACAAGTCACCATTCACATAGCTTCTAATCTAGTTCAGGATCTCATTACCTCTTGCCTTTATTACTGACAGTGCCTGCTAATCAGTACCTCTCTTTTCAGTTTCTTCTCTAAGACAGTATTCAATATCTTCATCCTGGCATTTAAACGCCTCCCCAATCTGTGCCCCACTGACCTTTCCCATTTTACTAAATTTCAGTTCCCTTTAAGGTTCTCTCCATTCCAGTCCACTGGGCCTACTAGTGCTATTTCCTGTGCACACATTCCTTCTTCCCCTGTGCCACTGCATAAGTGACTTCCGTGTCTAGAATGCACTTACTTGTCATCTCTGCCTCAAGCAATCTCTAGCTTCCTCCAGAGGAAGGTGGCTCAGATGCTTCCTTCGAATTCAGTGAATTCGAAGTCCTAAACTTGAAGTCAGGAAGACATGAATTCAAAACGAGTCTCAGACATTTACTAGCTGTAAGACTCTGGTTAATTCACTTAACATCTGCCTCAGTTTGCCCAACTGTAATATAGGGACAAAATTGTACTTATTTAGCAGGATTGTTGTGAGGACAGAGTATCTGTAAATCTTCAAGTACCATATAAATGCTATTATTATTGTTTCTTGATCTCTCTCAGTTATTTGCACTTTTTGCCTCTTGAAATTATTTTCTATGTATTTTCTATTTCCTTATTTGGATATGTGCTATATCCAAATAAGGCTCTGTATACAATAAATATACAAATAAGTAAATATATGCTTGTGTACCGTAGATTAAGGCTAATTGAGGCCAATGGCTGGCAAGGGGCTGGGGGTGCGGAGTGTGGAAGAGATCCCCAGCACCATACTATACTACTATATACTATAATATTATACTACTACTATGGTACCTTGCAACAATGGGTGACTAACAAATATTTCTTATATTGAATTGAATATACCCAAATAAGCAAATATATGGTAATCTGAAGGAGAGAACATTAACTGAGGGGATCAGAGAAGGTTAAGTCTTGAAGGAACACAAGTATTCTGAGGCAAGAGATGAAGAGCAAGGACATTTCAAGCTCAAGTGAATACATGATAACAGTAGACAGAATGTCAAACTTGAGGAACAACTAGGAAACCATTTTGGCTAGAAAGGAGTTCATAAACGATACTACAAAGATAAACTAGAGACAACTTCTGGAGAATGTTAAATGGCAGGCTGAACAGTATATTATACCCAGGCCAGGGGCCTCAAGATCCTAGCACCCTGTCCTGAGTCACAAAAAAGGGCTCTGAAGATCCAACATTTTGGACCTGAAAGATCCAGTGGAAGGTGAGAGGGTTGAGCTGGTAAGTGGAGATCAATGCAGGAACTCTAGGTGAGACCAAGCAGAGTGATGACCCCTACAAAACAGAAGAAGCTGAACCTGAGACAAGCACAAAGTCCTAATTAGGAACTAAAGCTAGAGAGATGAGTAAATCTACAAAAACACTAAATTCTCAAAAGAAGAAAGTAACTCCATAACAACTGCAAGGAGTAACTCAAAGGAAAAAATGGCTTTTCCAAAGGCTACATAAATACCTAGAAGAAATGAAGCAAGAATTTTTTAAAAAATGAAATAAAAGCTCTGGAAGAAAAAAGTAAAAGGGGAATAAATATAAATCACTTAGAAGAGAAAGTGATAAATCTTATTCAAATAACAGACTCCCTGAAACCCGAAGAGCTCAATGAAAAGTCAGTGATTTAATTAGAAATAAATAGTAAAACAAAATTAAAAGACTGAAAAATTATTTTAAAATGTAAGATATCTGGTATCAAAAATAACCAACCTGGAAAACAGAAAACTGGACTTCTTAAAAAACATGTTTTTAAAAAAAAAAAGCCTGGGGATTATATTTTCTAGAAACGAAAATCAAAATTGCTAATATCTGTAAGAACCAGAAGGCAAAGTGAAGAAAGGAACCCATTAATTACCTTCTTAAAGAATCTCCCAAAAGAAAACTACCTGGAATGTTATAGTTAAAATCCCAAGCACACACAGCATAGGAAAAAATATTGCAAGCATCCTAAAGGAGTTTAAGTACTGAAAAACCAAAGGCAGGATAATTTAAGATCTGGCAACTTCTATGATAAATTAGGAGATCTTGAAATACAACATTCCAAAAGGCAAAAGAGGCAGGTTTCCAAGCATGAATAACTTACCCCACAAAGATGAGTATAATCAAACAGAGGCAGAAAATAGGCCAAATACAAGACATTCAAACTTTTTTTTGGAGGGGGGAAGGCAGGGCAATTGGGGTTAAGTGACATGCCCAAGGTCACACAGCTAGTTAAGTGTCAAGTGTCTGAGGCCAGGTTTGAACTCAGGTCCTCCTAACTCCAGGGTCAGTGCTCTATTCACTGTGCCACCTAGCTGCCCCTCAAGTATCTCTGATGAAAACATCAGAGCTAAATAGGAACTCTGAAATATAAACACTGAGTTAAAAGATTACTTAGAAAGGTACATTTATTTGAGCAATTGGAAGGAATTGTATGGCAATGTAGCACTAACACAGGGAGAAAAGTAAAAGGCAAATACTAGTGTATAAAGGATAAAGGATAAGG
>CM053589.1:127556615-127601899 GCA_028646515.1 Pseudochirops corinnae | reverse complement strand
TGTTTAATAGTATCTTGGTTTCTCATAAAGTCATTAGCTTCCATTTGCTCCAGTCTAATCCTGAAGCAATTGTTCTCTTCAGTGAGCTTTTGCAATTCTTTTTCCATCTGGCAAATTCAACTTTTTAAGGCATTCTTCTCCTCATTGGCTTTTTGGACCTCTTTTGCCATTTGAGTTAAGTCTTTTTTTAAGGTGTTATTTTCTTCAGTCAGGTTGTTGACTCTCTTTTCACAATTTTTTTTTTTTGCATCATTCTTATTTCTCTTCCCAATTTTTCCTCTACTTCTCTTACTTGATTTTCAAAATTCTTCTTGAGCTCCTCCATGGCCTGTAACTAGTTTATATTTTTCTTGGAAGCTTTTGGTGCAAGAGTTATGACTATGTTGTCTTCCTCCTGTCCCATGCTTTGATCCTTTTTGTCCCCAAAAAAGGAATCCAAAGTTGGATTGCTGTACTTGATTAGCTTCCTTTGCTTGCTCATGTTTCCAGTCAACTACTTGACTTTTGAGCTCTTTGCCACAGTAGAACTCTGCTTCCAGAGGGGAGAGATTTGTCCCAAATCGTTGGGGTTTTTGCAGCTGCAAAATCTATTAGGAGGGTGCCATCTCTGCAACCCCCACAAACTCTGGCTCACTGGTCACACACCTCAGGACGACCACCCAAGACCGCAATCCAGATCCAGGCAGGTTAAAGCAAGAGTGCTTAGCCTATGAATTTTCACTTGGCTCCCCTATGATCTACAGGCCAGGAGCTCAAGCAGCCACCTGGAGGTGGTTGCAGGGCCACTGCAACTCCTCCTCTTCTAACTCTGGGGTGCAGGGGCCAGATCCGCTCCTCTATCCCCCCACTTCCAACAGAGTTCTACACTGACCTCTCACTTTGTCTTTGGCATTTAATAATAATAAAATGTCTTTGGCAATTCTGGAAACTGCCACTACTGCTGGTGATCAACTCTCCTGAAGTCTGCTGCAGCCATTGGTCAGGTCACCCTGGGGCTAAAACCATGGGCTCACATGGGGCTGGGTTCAGCTCCCAGCATGCTGCAATGAACCCTTCCTGCTGAGCTGCCAGGCTGCCCTCTGGGGAAATTTGTTTTTTTCTGTCACTTTGTGGGTTCTATAGCTCTAAAATTTGTTCAGTCATATTTTATAGGAATCTGAGGTGGTTATGGAGGAAGTCATTGAGTTTTCCTGCTTCTATGCTGCCATCTTGGCTCTGCCCCCAGAAATCGATTTTTTTCTTTTTAAAAATCATATTAACCAATGGTATATATATATATATATATATATATAGTATTAGTTTTTTCATAAAACCATCTCATTTTATTTGTTAATTCAATGGTTTTCACATTCAATTTTATTAATCTCACCTTTAATTTTTAGGATTTCCAATTTGGTATCTAACTGGATATCTTTAATTTGTTCTTTTTCTAAACTGCATACCCAATTGAATGATCTGCTCTTTCTCTATTTTATTGATATAAGCATTTAGAAAAGATAAATTTACCTCTAATTACTGCTTTTGCTGCTTCTCATAGGTTTTGGTATGTTGTTTCATTATTATCATTCTCTTTGATAAAACTATTTATTATTTCCATGATTTAATCTTTAACCCACCCATTCTTTAACATTAGGTTATTTGGTCTCCAATTTTTAAACTCTTTCTATGGTCCCTTATTAAATATAATTTTATTACAGTATGATCTCAAAAGGATGTATTTAATATTTCTGCTTTTCTTCATTTAACTATGAAGTTTTTGTGCCCTAATACATGGTCAGTTTTCATAAAGGTATATTTGTAAATGTACCACTGACAAAACAACACATTCCTTTCTATTCCCATTCAATTCTCTCTAGATATCTATCATATCTAGCTTATCTACAAGTCTATTCATCTCCTTTACTTCTTTCTTATTTTTTGGTTATGTTTATCTCGTTCTAAGAGGAAAAAGTTGAAGCCCCCCCATTAAAGTTTT
Organism: Pseudochirops corinnae; assembly: GCA_028646515.1. Classification (NCBI taxonomy): domain Eukaryota; kingdom Metazoa; phylum Chordata; class Mammalia; order Diprotodontia; family Pseudocheiridae; genus Pseudochirops; species Pseudochirops corinnae. Next base: position 127,599,924 of record CM053589.1, on the reverse strand, counting down.
GCCATTTCTACCTATAATTCATTTCAATTTTCCTTTAAAAATTTGGATTCTATACCACTTGGTGCATACGGATATAGTATTGATATTACTTCATTTTCCATGGTACCTTTTATCACAATGTAGTTTCCCAATTTTTTTCAATTAAATCTATTTTAGCTTTAACTTTGAGATCATGATTGCTACCCCTGCTTTTTTTGCATCTACTGAAGCATAATAAATTCTGCTCTAGCCCTTTATTTTTACTGTATGCTTATCTATCATTTTAAAAGGTGTTTCTTGTAAACAACATATTGTCAGGTTTGGGGTTTTAATCTATTCTGCTATCCATTTCCATTTTATGGGTGAGTTTGTCCCATTCACATTCAAAGTTATGATTACTAGCTGTACATTTCCCTCCATCCTATTTTTCCATTTTTATCTTTCTCTCTCTTTCTTTTTACCCTATCCCTCCTGAAATGCCTGACTTCTAAGCACCGCCTCCCTAATCTGTACCCCTTCTAAGAAGCTCTTATCCTCTCCCCTTCTCCTCCTAGTCCTACTCTACTCACCTTTGAAGAATCCCTCCCTTATCTTCTCCTCTCCTTTAAGACTCCCTTCCCTTACACTCTCTCCCCATACCCTTCTATTCTTTAATTTATCCACCTTTCTAAGAGTCCTTCTTCTGTCCTCTCCCTTTACCCTCCTGTTTCTTGATTTGCACATCATTCTAAGAGTTCTTCCTTTATCCTATTCCCTCGCTCAATTTCTCTTCAAGAACACTTTTACACCATTCTAGATCTATGTTATTCCCACTTGAACCCAGTTCTGATAAGAATAAGATTCTAGCACTACTAACCCTTCAGTCTTTCAGTCACGTGGGGAGCCAAAGAAGCCTGATCCAGGACTCAGAGACCTCAATAATGTACCCTAATTCCTCTCGAGGTGACGCAGCTTGCAAAGGTTAGCTCCCCGGAAAGAACCTCAGGGGTACACTTAAAAGGACTCGTTTGATATCCTGACATCAAAACCTTTGCCCCCAAACTTCAGGTACCAAGGACATGTTCCTTATCATATTATGCCACTTACAAGTTATAACAGACTAAAGACTACAGTAGGTCAAAATACTTGATTCTCAGGGATCTGGTTTCTATGCAGATGTCTTTGAGATTGTGGCCTGCTCTCAGGGAGCATCCTTTGTCCTGTAGATAAGAGACAACTGACCTTTCCCAATGACTTCCTGGGTCCTTGATAACAAGCCTTGTCTTATCCAAGCTACTTCCTGGGTATGGCAGACTATTCTATTAGTAATAATATTCCAGGATATGAATCAGATAAGAATACTTATATCTTTGTCATTTGGATCTTTAAAAACTTTGTTCCAAGCATCAATAAACAGAGTTCATGGTTCTTCCTTGTACTACCCACGTGGCCTGGTCATTTTTTATTCACATCTCCAATCATGCTTAGTGCTGGACACTAAGCAGCCCCCAACACAGTCACACCTCATTTGTATAAGATAATTGCTCCATTTTATCTCTGACTCAGTTTTATTTTGGGGGATCATCCCATCATACTCAACACCAAGCCTTCTATCTATGTATGCTATTTCAAATTTCCCACATAATGAAAATATTCTTGATACTGATTTGTTTCCTTATATATTAGAAGTAAATATAAATCCTTTATAATTGGTCTTTAATGTTTACCTTTTTATATTTTTTCTGAATCTAGTAGGTCAAATTTCCCATTCAGTTCTGGTCTTTTTGTCCTTTTGAAAGTCCTTTAATTCATTAAATATCCTTTTTTTTTTTTTTCATTCAGGATTATACTCAACTTTACTGGGTAAATTATTCTTGACTGCAAACCCATTTTCTTTGCTTTTGGGGATATAATATTCCATGGTCTTAGACTTAAGTAGAAGCTGTTAAATCTTGTGTTATCTTGACTGTAGCTCCACAGTATTTAAATTGGTGGTTTTTTCTAGCTGCTTGTGGAATTTTCTCCTTGATCTGAGAATTTCAAAACTTAGCTATGATGTTCCTGTAAGCTTTCATCTTGGGATCGCTTTCAAATGGTGATCAATAGAATTTTTTTTCAGTTTCTATTCTGCCTTCTCATTCTAAAACTAAAAGGCAATTTTTCTGAATAACTTCTTGAAATAGTGTCTAGGCTTTTTTTTTAACCATAACTTTCAGGTAGTCTAACAATTCTTACACTGTCTTTTCTCAATCTCTTCTCCAAGTCAGTTATTTTTCTAATGAAATATTTCACATTCTCTATTTTTTCAGTCTTTTGATTTTATTTCTTGGTGTCTTACGAAATCATTAGCTTGCCCTTGCCCAATTCTAATTTTTAAGGAGATATTTTCTTCTGTATATTTTTGGATCTTTTTTTCTAATTGGCTGACTTTCTTGCCTTGAGTTATTTTATTTTTTTTTTTTGCATTACTATTATTTTCCTAATTTTTCCTCAACATCTCTCATTTTATTTTTAAAGTCCTTTTTAAGCTCTTCTAAAAACTCTTTTCGGCTTTGTGATCTGCCTTTTTCATTGAAGCTTTACAAGTAGCTGTTTTGACTTCACTATCTTCTTATGAGTTTGAACCCTAAATTTCTCTATCACCATAGCAGCTATCTATGGTTGGGTTCTTCTTTCTCGCTAATTTTTTTTTTTAGTGGTTTATTTCCTCTCTGTTAATTTTGTGTTAGAGTCAGGCTCTAGTCCTAAGGTGTAGGGGACAATATCTGAAACTTCAGGTTGTTATCTTAGTTCTCAGGTAGCTTAATTCAGGTAGTACTCTCCAACCCTAAAGCCATGACCCCTCAGAGCCTTCAGCAATGCTGTCAACAAAAATACTCTTACTCCCTGAGGTCCCTCCCAAGGTTACAAGCTTTAGCCCACTCCTCTGTCCTGGAACTAAAACAAGGGACTCTGCCCTTCTATGAGAGCCCACAGCCAGCAGGGCCCCACCTTCTGCAACCAACATGTGTATTTACTTCTCTTTGCCCACAGTTATAGCCCAGGACTGTGTCTGACTAGGTCCTGGTGTCCAGCACCAATGGAAGACCTTTGAATCTCCCCTGATGGCCTGATCCTAGATCCTTAATTCCCCAGGTATGAAGAAAGTTTCTAAAGCAGAAGCTACAGCCTACACAGTTGGCCCCAGGGCTAGTTGTTTGTTGACTGAGTCGCCCCCAGGATTTGTTGTTTGTGGATTCTGTTGTATCAGCCTGTGCACTTCAATCTGAGGTGGAGAAGGGAAGGGGAGATTAGGTTTTTCCAAAAGTTCTCCTAAACCGTCATAAGTACAGACAGCTACTTTACCCCTACTTTTAAGTATTTCTACCTCTCAAAGTTCATTTTGTGACATCATTTTAAATTATTTGTGGGGGAATTTGGGAGAGCCAGATAATTTCCTGCTTCATCCTGCCATTTGCCCAGATTCCTCCCTTCCCATTATATTTGAAGATAATTCTCTTGGTTCCTTGCAGAATTTGTTGTTTATCATCGGAATTTCCAATCACTATGCTTCTGAAAGTTTGCAAGTGGTTTTTACTTTTCTTTTGTTTTTCCTAGAAACATCTTTGAATTTTTTCAATTTACACTTTGTTTTCCATATTCAGAAGTTCTTGGCAGTTTTCTTATAGTCTGTCTTATATTATGGTGTTCAGACTTTGTTAGTTGTTTTATTCTTCTGAGAGATCTATGTTCCTTAAATCTGTTCTATACATCCATGTTTTACTCATATAAAGATATGTTCTTTTAATTTTACAGCATTTTGTTTCTCTTCTGCCAGAATTATCCTTTATTTCTACAAATGTGTATTCCCAATTGATTGTTTCTTGTTTCTTTGGAGAGGCTTACCACTGTGGATTCAAGTTTTCTCTACTCTGCCAACTATTTCTGTTGTGTAGACCACAAATTCTGCTTCCATGATTCTTATTTCTCTCTTGAACCATTTGGGTTCCATGTTCTCATGGGGATCCACAGGATCCTCTTCCTTATCAGGTATTGATTCAGTTTCCTTTTGTCTTACAATGTTGATTCAAGAATGTTTGGACTCACTTAGCTGTCCATCTAAAATAGACATCTTTTCTATGTTAATACTTTATTTTTGATTTATCTACATGTGCCCAAGGTTTTTAACTGAGATCTTCTTGAGATCTTTCGTAATTTCATTCTTTTTTTCCTTATGTTTTCCAACTGTCTTCTCATTTGATAGTAGAGACCCAAGGGTTGTACTGCAAAAGCTTTCTTGGCCTCCTTTCATGTTAGGTAATACTCTTTTTGTCAGCCTCAGCCCTTGCCCCAAGTACTTTTAGGAGACCAGATCCAGTCTTAGTTGGATGTCAGTCCACTTTCCTCTGGGCCTGGTACTCCCCCGGCCAATAAAGCTTGTAAAGAACATCTTTACAAGTCCTTCTATTTTTTGGTGTGTGGCTGTGTTCTGCTTCAGTACAGTATGCTGATTTCCTAGATTATGTTTTTCCTATACATCCATGAACTCCACAAAGTGGGGAGGAAAAAGTTATTCTGCTGCTTATTGTCACAAAATGAAGGAATGAGGACAGGAGCAGGTTATGATGGCAGCAACTGCGGCAATAAGCAAGGAAACTGCTCAGTAGATACCAAAGCACAAAACCACAGGTTAGGCTGCACTGCCCTTCCAGAGCGTGGAGAATGGTGGGAGGAGAGCTTAAAGGTTAGAAATTAGCTTTCTCTATTGAAGGTTACCAAAGTTATACTTTAATGCCACAATTTTGTTATGCTCATGGAATTTTGTAACTTGCAAATACTCTTGGATTAGGTGTACTCTATGAGAAGTGAGAAAAAGTAACACTTCAATCAGCATTGTTAATCAGGTTTCTACATGGTATAAGATGTGTGAGCATAAAGTAATATGGGACATTCTTTAAAATACATGCACACATACTCTAGAACTTAATCTTGGAAGAAATACTGTACTCCTTAATTATTGCAGCAATACACACACACAATCATTTCATTCCTTTTATGAAATTGCGTTTAGAGTCTTAAAGTAAGGACCCTCTTTTTGAACATCATAATGTCAAAAATTCAGACTCCGTGGATCTGATATTTGAAGGCAGACAAAAATAATTCAGAAGTAAATCCAGTAAATAAGGTGAGTGACCAAATTGGCCAATACTATTTGGTCAAAGATATGATATTGGTTGTTGTTGTTTGTCCTTCATTCTCAAAGAGGACCAGGGACATCAGAAAGATGATGTCACTATAAAGCAATGAAGTCAATTTTCTTGGAAAATAGCTCTGAAAGTGATGCCAAACATATAGAATACCATAAGTGTAAAATCTATACTCAACCATTTTAACATTTTACATCAAAGACGTCAGAGGTCCCAAGCATGCCTAACCTGAGTGATAAAGTCTGGACATATGTTTGGAACCCCTAGACACATTTTATAAATCAATTTATCCCCCAAGAATTTAGTTGAAAAAACTTTAGCCAAAGTAGCTAAATTTTAAACAAAGAAAACCTACAGAAATTCTAGGGTTAAGGTATTTGCTGGAAACAGTTAAATTATTTGCTGGAAGGCATAGATATACTTACAGTTTCTTTCATATATTAGTGAAAAGATTTTATTTAAAATATTTGAATCAATATTCATAAACAAAAGTGGTCTAAAGTTCTCTTTGCTTTCTCCTTCCCTGGTTTTGGTATTATGACTATAAAAGTAGTCTGGTAGAGTGGTATTGTTTTTTTTTTTTAATTTTTGAGAAAAACTTTTATACCACTAGAACTCATTTTCTTTACAAGTTTAATAAAATTCTGTGACTCCATTAGGATGATTTTTTTTCTTTACATTCAGTTCTAGTCCTTTTTCTCACACTGGATTAGATTATTTAAGATCTCTATTTAGTATTCTGCTACCTTAGATATATTTTTGAAGGTCCTCCTCTTTTTCTTTTATGTTCTGTTTTTTGGAGGGTATATAACAATGCATAGCAGGTTCTGGTTATTCTTTTTTATTCTGGCTTTGCTGTGATTACAACTTGTTCATTTGTTATTTTGTTCATTTGATTTTCTATCCTCTTCTTTTTGGCTAAAGGTTTATCAATTTTGTCAGTCATTTCAAAGAACCTGCGTTTAGTTTTGTTTAATCAGGACTAGTTTGGGTTTCCAATTTATCTAGTACTCTTCCAATTTTAGAACTTTCTTCTTATTTTGTATACTCTTTTGCACTTATTTTGCTTCTTTTTTTGTTGTTGTTGGCTTTCTTTTGCAGAAGACATATTTAGTCAGGGCAGCTAGGTGGCATAGTGAATAGAGTACTGGCCCTGGAGTCTGGAGGACCTGAGTTCAAATCCAGTCTCAGACACTTAACACTTACTAGCTGTATGACCTTGGGCAAGTCACAGGTTTTTAACCCCAACTGCCCTGCCTTCCCCCCATTCAAAAGCAAGAAAAAAAAATACATATTTAGCTGGACATGCTGGTATATAGCATAGTTTCTCCAACTATGGGAAAGTAGAGGTGGAGAGGAGCTAAGGCTTCTGGATCCCTTAAGTTTGAAAGTTATGTGCTACATTAGGGGTAAAAGCCAATTAGGTATTCACACAAAGTCTAGTACTAATATAGTGAACCCCTGAAAATAGGGGAACACCAGGCTTCCTAAGGAGGAGAAAACTGGTACAGGTCAGAAACAGAGTGGGTCAAAAATCAGTAGTACTTACTGTCCAGCCAACTGACCACTGCCCTTTCAATCTCTTTGAGAAAGACTCAATCTCCAAAGGAAGTATACATATTCAGTTCATTAATCTCTTTTTCTAATCTGCTCAAGAATATTTTAATCAATATTCTCACTCCTTAAAGGACTGCTTTAGCTGAATCTCAGAAATTTTGGTAAATATGTTATTTCATCACTAACCCTGTCTCACATAATTATTATTTCTATGATTTATTCTTCGATCCACAGATTATATAGGATTTCATTATGGAGTCCCCCTTTATAGTTATCTTTTGTATGTGCTCCCCCAACTGACTTATTTTTATTCTAATACTGTCTGTAAAGTATATGTTCAATATTTGTTTTTTTTATATTTATTTTTCAATTTCTCTTTGCCCTACTATATGGATAGTTTTCTATGTGATGCTGAAAATGTGCATTTTCTTTAGTGGTTCCATTCCAATGATGCCATAAGCTTTTTAGCTCTAACTTCTCCATCAATTTGTTCAATTCTTTATTTTCCTTTTTTGCTGATCTTTGTTACATTTGTCCACATATTCAAATAGTCTCCTATTAATGTTACTGCTTTCTTGGAATTCAGCCTATTTTTCTTTACAAATATGTATGCTCTGACACATGGAGTAGATATTAAATTTGATATTTGTATGCTGTCTATAGTTCTTTTCAGCATAATGGAATATCCTCCTTTATCTTTTTATATTGTTAATTTTTACTTTTTTGCTTTTTCTAACAGCGTTGTTGCAACTCCTGTTTTTTTGTATTCCTCTGATACATAGTAAATTTGTTCTAGTCTCATTTTTGTTCTGGAGATGTCTTTGCTTTTTAGATGTTTCTTATAAGTAAATTGTGGGGGCTTAATTTATATCATTTTTTTCACTTTTGGACTTTTAATCTATTCATCTTTAAAGTTATGAGGATTTATATTTCTTTGTCTTTATTATTTTTTTTTCTGAATTAAGATTTCTTTTTTGTTCCTCTTTGGAAATCATGTACCTTGTACCTGTGATTAATTTTCCTTAGTCTACTTTAAGGGCATCAGACTCCCAAAGGTTCTCTGCTCTTCATCTTTAATGAATAGACCTCATCTTGTTTTTTTAAATCTTTTCCTAGTTTTAGAGTTTAACTTTTATTTTTCCCTTCTATTTAACTAATTCTTCCTTGTTTTTCACCCTCGCTTTTTTTTTTCTCAGTTAAGTGGCTAGTTCAAAATTCCCCTCCTCTCTGTCACCTCTTGGGTGAACAAGGGGTACAGTGGGAGGGGGAATATTTTCTATTTCTTCGCTTTTTAAAAGGATTTCTTTATCTTCTCTTCATTAATTCATTCCCTTTCTAATTCTAAATGCTCTTTGATTTAAAGTTTATGTACTTATTTATTCCTTTTTTAAAGAAGGAGATGGGAAAAATTTTATTATAGCACCTACTATTTTTGCCAGGCCCTGTGCTAAGTGTTTTAAATAAATATTATCTCATCTGAACCTCACAAGAACCCTGTGATGTAGGTATTGTTATTATACCCATTTTATAGTTGAGGAAACTGAGGTAAACAGAGGTTAAGTGACTTATCCAGGGTTCCACAGCTAGTAAGTGTTTCAGAATGCATAAGAACTCCGGTGGTCCTGACTCCGGGTCCAGAATTCTTGTCCACTGTGTCACACTTACTTGCCTCCTTCCTAGCTTCTTTTGTGTTCCTCATGGAATGAAGTCAAACTGAGTCACCACAATAAGCATTTAGTAAGCAAGCATTTATTAAGCACTTATTATGTGCCATGTACTGTGCTAAGCAATGGAGACACAAATACAGGCAGTAAGACAGTCCCCGCTCTCAAGGAGCTTACATTCTAATGGGGAAAACAATACAGAAAAGGTACCTGAACGCAGTGGAAGCATAATGATAAAGTCTGAAGAGTAAAGAATGACTAGTTTGAGACTTTTCCTCAAAATGGAGGTTCCAGAAGGAATTATCAATGGAAAAAGAAAGCCTAAGGAGAAAGACAGCTAAAATACAGTGGCAAAGTTCAAGATTCCAGAAGTAAATCACAAAGGGAGTAGAGAAGTGGGAGAAGGGGACCAGGGAAACAGAGAGAAGAAGCAACAGGAGAGACATGCTGGCAAAGTTCAGAGAGTAAAGCATGACTTATTTAGGTCCTTCCTCAAAATGGAGATTCAAAGCTTTCCTAAATATCAAGCTTAAGGTCCCTTTTTTAACCAATTTCTATGTCATTGCCTTGTGGATCCAGTTACCTCATCCTTTTTTTTTTCTACTATGCCTCACTTTCCGATGTATTAATTCATGAGAAGGATAACGAAAACAAAATCAACGCCCCATGACAGAAATCTCCACGTCCCAATTTGTGCAGTCCAATTCTACCCTTTCTCCTCTCCATGATTTTCTTTTTGATCTGCTAAGCAATCTCCTCTCTGAAGCTGTGTTCTCCCACCTTTCTGCATGCAGCTGTACTGCAGAGCTCCAATTTCCTTTCTCCTCAAGCAAGATGTTGTCCATGGAGGCACAATACAAAAATGCTGCAGAAGTACTCTTGCTATGAACTATTTTCCTACAAGATTTTAAGGTTACAGAACAGATCTCTCCTCCAACTAGAGTGTTCTTTGATGAGATCCCTCTCCCCTCCATTGAGTCATGATCTTCTGTTTTATTTCCCCCTGTCTGAATATGTTCCTTTGTTACCTCACAATTCTACGCCCCCCTTTCTTGCTAAGAGACTACAGAAGCTATGATCACCTTGTTGCTTACCAATCTGGAATTGATTAGGGTACAAGGTATTTTCCCCTTTATCCTCTACCTATTCTTTCTCCTTTTATTAATGTAGTCTACATATAGTCTTACACAGTACTTTAATTCATGCGGAGCAGGAAGGTAATGTTAGCTCATGGTGTTTCAAGCTTGCTCATCCACCATCATTTCTCCAATGGCTTTAAATCTACTTTCATCTTCATCCTTCTGTGTAATTTTAGAAAGAAATATCTTAACAGTTCCTCTTTTTTTGCTCCATTTTAACCCAAAGGCGTCCTTGTCTTTCTAGTTTTCTTTTCCTTTTAATTGTCTCTAGAGATTAGGAAATTTATCACTCGTAGCTTCCCTGGTATTTGTAACCAACAGAAGCAAAGTCTCCTCATAAGAAGGGATGTACATTTGCTCCAATCTGGTAGGTCCCAGCTAATTTTTTTAATCAGACCCATGACTTCACTGGCACGGGACCTCTTGGTCAGGAACTCCCTCTAATATGCAAGTTGGCACTTGCATTACAATTTATCAATCACAGACTGCCTGGGGCAAGGAGTGTTAGGTTACTTGCCTCTAAGTCACACAACCAGTGTGTACAAGGTAGAAAAGAACTTACGTTTTCCTTGTCCCAGCCACATAAGAAACAAATCAAGTTTGGCACTTAGGTCTAAGAAGGGCAATTGTCTGCATCTGTAGTCTAACCTATGAGTCAGAACTAGATGACATACCTGGAACTCCACCCAAAGTAAAAACACACCTACTTACATGTTTCAGTTTGCTGAAGATAATAACCACAGCCCAGGTTCTTAGGCAGTTTGACATATTGAAAAGATGATTAGAAGTTCTTGCCGTACCACTAATTTTAATTGGGTGTATGTGTGTGTGTGTGTATACACACTATATAGTATGTGTATGTATATATGATATCTATTGATGAACCTGATTGTTCTACTAGCATATTAAATTCAGTATGATTTCTCCCTAGAATCGTTTCCTTTTCCAAATTCCCCTGTTTATACTAGGCCACCACCATGCTTCCTGTTAACCTGGGTTTGCAACTACAGTCATTTCTGACTCATTCTTATCCTTCACTCCCCGCATCCACTCAAAACTCACCAGTACCTCGTTCAGACACATACTGAGCATATTAAAAGTACTGTGGGAATGAAGAGGAACTCTATTCTATATAGGAATGAAAATGAAATTATAGGAAGGCATCTAAAAAAGAGGGCAGTATCCATAAGTCAGGGGATGTCTGAGCAGTCTCATTTCAGATAAATGGGAAATTATTTTCTTAAGTTAGTGTATAAACTTAAAAATGAAAAAAATGTCCAAAATGAGATAAGTTAATATACTGAACTATTGAAAGGAGATATATTACCTGCCCAAGTGTTTTCTTGGATTCTGTCCAATATAGTGTCTCTGGTTCTTCAGATTATGCTTGCTATCTGACTAAACATCATTTTAACTATTTTCTGTCACAGTTCTCACACTTTTAATTCCATACCACAAGTCTCTAATTTCTCACATCAAATACCATTAATTAAGGGTACCATAATTATTTGCTTTGGTCTCCACCTAAATTTGTATCAAATTTAAAAAATATAATTACATTACCATAATAAAATGAAGGAAGTAAGCACTTCCCTGTGCAATATCAAATTCCAAGTCTGTCACCTTATAAATTGAACACTGGGCTATAGTTACTAATTCACCAGCCTTTTCAAATACACTTCCATGTGGGATACAAAAGTTGAATAAGAGGTAACACAATGTAATAATGCAATGTATAATGTAAGGGTAGAAGGCTACCCTTAGAGTCATAAACAGCTAGGATAGTTCTACATCCAACACAAATAAGCTGTGTGACCACAGGAAGGCCATATGACCTCTCAGTGGACAATTCAATTCCTTAACAGGATTTATCAGGGTCTGGGGTTTTTATGTATTGTTTTGTTTTTTGCTTTCAACACAGTATTCTCTACATGAAGATGCTGAATGTAAAGCAGTCAGACCTCCAGACTCATAATGTGGGATTTGGGATTCTTTTGCTTTTCCTTTCCTTCACCTTCTTTGAACCTCCAACAACAGACCAGCTGACCTTATCAACAAGAAGCGGGAAAAGAAAGAAGCGATCAGCAGCAGAAAGTAGAGAGTGAGGAATATGGATATCTTGTCAGGAAAAGGCATGCTGAGACATACCCTTTGAGAACCAAAGCTTTATCAGTAAGATGCAAATGAACCGCTTCCCTGCATCAGAGGAGGGAGTTTACACGTAGAAAGTTTCCCTTCTATAAAGGAAATTACAGGTCTAGGGTGAAAAAAAGCTAGATGTTATTATATCCAGTTATATATTCATACAAATGGACTCTGGCATCTATATCAGAACTGGCATTTAATAAAATAATGATAAAATGGCAGGCCCTTGAGTACATGTGCCTCTCTGCCATATAGTTCCACTATAAAATCATTGGTGAACACTGCTTTAAAGAAATCTATCTTTCAATTTTTACATATTTATCTATTTAAGCATTAAGAAAATTATCATAATTAGTTTTTTTATGTCCACCTTAAATGAAAACAAAGTATACAAAAATTACTTAATTCTGTTTTTATGTTGTATTTTCTAATGAACTCAAAGATTTTTTAAAGATTTTTATGAAATCATTACGAAAAGCAAAGCCTCTGATGAGCTACACCTCTGGAGACTATAGCCTACTCAATGAGAACACAGATTAAGGAAAAAAGCAAGCACTGTGCTAGACTCTTAAGAGTTTAAAGGTAGAACAAAGACGCTACCCTCAAAGGGCCTGCTATCTAATAGAAGGAAATATACACACAAAACTATGACATATAGAAGATAAAGCAAAGTGTGATATTTTGGTAGCAATATCGGGCAAACAAATATAGAACTGGAATTCTGAGGACAGGCTGGGGAAAGGCATAAAAAATAGAATTATCTGCATAGAGGTGGTCATTTAAGTTATTTTGGTGGGTTCAACAAGCAAAGAAAATGTAGGGAAACGAAGATGTAGGACAGAACTATGGGGTTTATTCACATTTGAGGGAGAAGAGGAAGGTTACAGAGTCACTAAACAATCTGAGGAATAATCAAAAGCAGGAAAAAGTAAAGTGCTATAAAAGCCAAGGGAAAAGGGGTATCAAAATTGAAGTGGTCCACAAAAAGGATGAACATGGACAAAAGACCATCAGACATCACAACAAAGAAACCATTAGTGGTCTTGGAGAAGGTAGTTTCTGTAGAGCAGTGAAGACAGAAGGTAAACTGCAATGAACTAAGAAATACAGAGTAACAGAGAGAATCTATTGAGCAATGATAGGGGAAAAGGCAAAGCAGTAGCTTGACACAGCACGTGCAAACACGGAAGGGAAGCTATTTTGTTTTGAGTTCAGAGAGCTCTGTCTTGATTTTAGGACTGGAAGGCCTATGAATGCTTCTAAACTAAGATAAATAAGTCATTTCCCAGTAGACTCTTTTCTTCAAAGATAATATGATTGTCTCAGTCTCTTTCAACTCTAAGTCATATCATTTACTATTTATTATTTGTTCACTATGTAGAATATACGAATAACAATCTTTTCAAAAGACCCATTCATTAGCCATTTGTTAAGTATTCACTGTGTAGTATTTCTTCTCACGTCTATATCTCAATATCTATTTAGTGGCACTGTATTCAGAAATACAGAAGTGTCACTTAAAATGTGAAAATTAATTTCATCCTTACTTAAAAGATTTCTAAGACATAATTCCAGGAATAATGTTAGAAAATATTCCATGTTTTAAAATCCTCATTATCTGTTGCTCCAAGAAAGACGAAATAAAAAGCGTAAAATTTATTCTCATTGCATGATTTAATTGAAATTACATGAAAACATAATTTACATTATCATTATCTGTACTTCCAACTCATCCCTTGAGGTTTTCTACCACTATTAGTATTATTCTAAAAGACAATGATTAAAAAAATAATAATGAAAAACAAAATTAGTACTCAAGACCAAGAAATAAGTCATGCTATAGTAACAAGCCAGTAAAGTAACTGTTTAAAATACACCACTTCAAAAAAAGAAGACTATAGTAAAATGTGCTTTTTGATAAAGATGCTAAACCCATAATCACATAAGCAGAAATTGGAAGCAGATCTGAAGCAGTGTTAATTTTGTCAAGGAATAATAAGCTTTTATCTCAGCTAATTTGGTAGGCTATATATCATATAGGACTTTACTAACAAAGACTAGTATAATAATTGTTCTCATCTTAAGTCAAGCTTTTAAGATTAGTGTCTAAGAATTAAACAGGAGATAATTCTTTGCAGAAAGAAAACAGAAAAATTGAGATATTCAGTGTTCTGGATTTCATATTCATATAATTCAGTTCCACAGTAAGAGATATGTGTGCATTTTAATTAAATTTTGAACTGAAATTAAAAGCTACAGAAGAAACTATATAAACATAAGGGATGGAATCCCTAAAGAATTCTTTGAAACATTTCAACATACGAATAACATGAAACCATTTTAATGTTCTCTATGCAATGACTAATTGTGATAAAAGTAATTTTACATTAGTCCAAAATGAAAGCTTAAGTTCAGAGTGCATGCAAAGTATAATGTAATATGGCATCTAAGATTTTCAAAATTAAATTCAATAATTATTTATTAAATGCCCATTTGATAAAAAGGTATATAACACTGACTCTTCCCTCTCCCCCCAGAGTCTATAATCCAGTGACACTGGCCTCCTTGCCATTCATAGCATAAAACAATCCATCTCTTGACTCCATGCATGTTCACTGGCTGTTTCCCATACCTGGAATTCTCTCCTTCCTCATCTCCCCTTCCTAGCTTCCTTCCAGTCCAAGCTAAAATTTCACCTACTACAAAAGAAGCCTTTCATGATCCCCCTTATTACTAGCCCCTTCTCTCCTCTGTTGATGACCTCCAATTTATCCTATATAAATCTTGTTTGAACATTGTTGTTTTCATGTTACCTTCCTCCAAAAGGAGACTCAGGGGGAGGAACTTTTTCAGGGGGTATTTCAGTATTTAGCACAATGCCTGACACATAAGTAGGTGCTTAATAAATGCTTATTAACTGAGTATTGTATAGAAAGCACTATGTTAGCTTTTCCCACGACTAGACCAACTACCTAGACTCATATTTGAAAATATAAAAATGCTTCTTTTCCTGTTAGTTACATGGTCAACAGTATGGATAAGTCTATCCAGGAAAGTAAGCTCCTTGATATAAGAAAATTGAGGAGGAAAAGCAATGGAAATTAAGCAGTGATAAAGCACAGTGATCAAAGGATCACAATATTTATCAATATTACCTCATCTGATCTTCCCAACAACCCTGAGGGGGAGTTGCTATTATTATCCTCATTTACAGATGAGGAATCTGAGATAAACAGAAGTTAAGTGGATTGCTGGGTTACACTGCTAGACTGAATTTGAATTCAGGTTTCCTGACTCCCGACCCAGAATTCTATCTACTATGCCACTAGCTGCCTCCGTTTAGAGAGGAAAAAATAAATAAACAGTCCTCCTTAAAAACACATAAAAGTCAGAATGGACTTAAAATTTTCAAAATGACTAGCCATAAGAGTTTTTTAGGAATAAAGTGAAATTGAAACAGATATCAACAGCATGTCCCTTTTTTTTTTTTAAACTTTTCTATAATTAAAAAAAAATCCAGGACAAGTATTTTTCTTATTAACCTTTTACACCTGTTATTCTCTTACTTCTACCATTACTTTCAAACATTTGACTTTCTGTAGAACTGAAAAGAGTACTTAAAATTACTGTCTTATTAATGTGAAAATATGTTTAATATGAATGCATATGTAGACCCTATATCAGATTATATGCCATCTTGGGAAGGAGGGAGGGGAGGAAGGTGGAGAAAATTTAAAACTCAAAAGCTTATGGAAGTGAATGTTGAAAACTAAAAATAAATGAATTTTTAAAAATTTACTGTCTTATTTGACAACCCGTTGGATCAGAAGGGCCCTGGTATAACAAAATTTCTGTGTTTGGAGATAGCTTTGGGTAAGACAGGGAGACAGAGATTAAATCTGTCAAATCTCTTCCACTGGTACACAGGTGACCAAGGTGAAGATTGGAAAAATACCCTTATTTGATGCTGGCCAGCATGGTCATTGAAATAAAGGTCTTACAAATTGAGAACAATGATTTAGAAATTAAGTAAGAACCAAGATCTCAAAAATATTTCAAAAGGCTAGAAAGACAGACCAAATCTAGTAAGAGGACATTTAAAAAAGAACTTAAATTCTCATATTTAAGTTCACAAAATTAATATCATAAGAGAAGGATAGGGAAGATGTAGTTAAGCAGATCATGTGAAAAATTTTTTTTTGTTGTTGACTATAAGCTTATCATGAATCAATGGTGTGTTATAACAGTCAAAATGGCTTACCAATGATATTTAAGACAAATTAAATGACAATTCCATTATCTTTTGTACTGTTCAGATCACACTTGAACTAATGTTTGGTTCTATGCACCATAATTTAGGAGGAACATTGATTACATAGCCTGGATTCAGGGTAAAGTAACCAAGATGATTAGAGGACACGAAGCCATGCAATATCAAGAGTAATCAAAGGAAAGAGATGTAGAACCTGGAAAAAACTTTGGGGTATTAAGATATTTGAACAGTCGTAGAAGGTTTAGAGTTAATTCTTTTGCTTGACTCCAAAGAACAGAACCAGGACAATTAGGTGGTAGTTACAAGGCAATCACTGTTAGACCAATATTCAAACAGAATATGCTGCCTCAGGAGATAAAGAGATTTTTTTTTTTTCACAGCTGGAATTGTTCAGAGGTAAATTTTATGATCACCTGTTAGAGACGTTGTGAGGGGATTTCAACCTTGAGGCAGAGGTATAATGAAATGACCTCTGAAGCTCATTCCAATTCTAAAATCCTGATTCTTTTCCCCACTTAAAGAAAGAATAATCTTCTTCTAAAATGATTACCATTGTCTTCATATGAAAGATGCACCTTTATATCTATATAAAGTTGTCTGACCTCATTATGTATACATTCTGAGAATCCTAACATTTATACAAGTGTTCTTAGGATTATGTCATCATGTGTTAATACTGCTACAAGCTCAAGAATCAAAGTTTGATGAAAGAGTCTTGTAATGAAGGTTAAAAAAAAAAGTAGTTCATGTACTGATTGACACAAACCTACAATTCTTTACAAAAACATTTAGCATACTAAATACATCAAAGAAAAAAATCACAATCAAAAGTCTCTTACCAATTTCAGCAGGTAGTTGTTTGATTTTGTTTTCCCGAATGCTAAGCATGATGAGTTTTGACAAATTTTTTATATCCTTTTCCACAGTAGTGATTCGATTAAAACGAAGGTAAAGAGTGGTGAGAGAATCTAACCTATATACCACTGAGGGAATTTCTCTCAGTTTGTTATGTCGTAGGTCAAGCATACGAAGCTTCTTCAAGTTATCAAGAGAGTCAGGCAAACTGGTCAGTGAGTTTTCACTCAGGGCCAGTGTTACTAGATTCACTAAACAGCCTACCTCCGCTGGGAGAGACTGTAATTTGTTACTGTATAAATAAAGTTCTGTTAGCTGGGTCAATTCTTTGATTGATGAAGGAAGCATGTGTATAGATCTCTTGGATAAGTCCAATCGCATTGAATTCTCTTCCCGGCATTTGTTTAGCTCTTTAATTACTTCAGCATTGCTAGATTTTTTCCGAGTCCCAGGAGCTGGATTGGGGCGTTTGATAGTATTGTCCACAGAAAAAGCCACACCTGGCTGCGCAGCACTGGAGTCTTTCTTTCCATCTTTGGCATCTTTCCCTTTGGTCTTAGGTTCCTTTTCTTTGCTCTCTTTTCCAAAACCTCCAGAAGCCTTTGCCTCCTTTTCTCTCTCCTTGGCCGATGGCACTTTAGGGTCTTTCTCTTTACAATCTTTTTCTTTTCCTAGACTGCTACTCATGATGACTCAAGCTAGATAGAACAAGCACTACATGAACTTCTTTTATTTTGTTTACAACAATAAACTGAAATTCAAGGCTGAAGGTACAGGGATGATACAGAGTCAGAAATGTTGGTTTTAAGTAGCAACTTGTATAAAGTGACATCCATCTGTTACATGTTGGTTTTGAAGGCACTGTACCCAAACTTGATAACACATTCCAGCTAGTAAAAAGGTGAAGGTCAAAGGCTCATTAGAATTCCTGTAACGTAATACAAAAAGAGTCAATGTTAGGTTATTTTAAAATATATGTGATTTGTATCAAGTACTTGTGCCTGAAAATATGATGACCTCAGAAAGACATTCCCATTTAACTTCAAAGGAAGGTTCTATCCCTCCTAAAATACTTCTCCATTTTGCCCAATACAGGTTCAATAATTAAATTAAAAATCCTATAGGAAATGTAGATTTGTGTCGACATAGCAGTCAACCCAGGAAGCTTTTATATTTGCAAATAGATGTTTGTTCTTCATGAGGTTCAAGGGAAGAAAACCTGTTTCTAGGCTAGATGCTAAGGAAGATACAAAGTTTAAGACATGATTACAATTCTTATGGAAATTAATAATAAAAATTTAAATTTGTATAGAGCTTTAAGGCTTACAAAGTATATTAGCTAGCCACTTACTGACAATAATCTGCTTAGATCAACAGATCCCAAGAGAATCAAAAAAGAAAGCAGCATGGTGTGAAAATAGGGCTGGATCTGAAGAGACCTGGATCTGAAATCTCAGTTCTGACCATTAATAGCTGAATGACCTTGGGCAAGTCACTTAACCTCTCTGAGTATCAGTTTTCTCATCTGCAAAAGAGACAACTGTTTACAAAAGTTAAGTGAAATTCAAAGCTTAAAGTACAAAGATACTACACAATAAAAAACACTGCCTGTAACAACCCTTATATTCCCTGCCTCACAGTGCTGTTATGGGGAAAGGACTTGATAAAACTGAAAACGCTCCATAAGCATGACATATGCCAGAGTAAAGAGCCTGGCCAGGAAGTAGTGCCTCTCCTCTCCAGAATCAGTCAACCGGCTCCCCCTAATCCTGGGGTGCTTAACCTGGGGTCATTACATTTGTTTTTTAAAATAATTACATTCTGATAACTAGTTCACTATAGTTAGCTTCCATTATCATCCTGTATTTTATTTTATGCATTTAAAAACATTACTCTGAAAAGGGGTCCATAAGTTCCATCAAACTGACAAAACAGCAGAGGTTAACAACCTCTTCCCCCTTAAAAACAACAAGCAGCTTGTCATCATAGTGTCCTGGAGATAAAAGTACATAAAACAATATATGCTAGGAAGTGGTTCTCAACTTATGGGTTACGTTCAATTAAAATACATCCTGCATATTAGATATTCACATTACGATTCATAACAGTAGCAAAATTATAGTTACGAAGTAGCAACGAAAATAATTTTATGGTTGGGGGTCACCACAACATGAGGAACTGTATTAAAGGGTTGCAGCATTAGGAAGGTTGAGAACCACTGTGCTAGGACATCAATAACCCTAGATTCTAACCTTGACCCTAACACAATCTTAGTAAGCCAGTTCCTCACTCAAAGCCTTAGTTTCCCCCATTTGTGGGATATGGGAGTTGGACTAGACAGTCATGACCCTTATCATCTTTGATATTCTGTGGAATTCATGACTGAAGGACTATAAGCGATGATAGATGTGAACCTGGGTAACAGCGAAAGGGATGATATTAGAAATAAGGAGCTCAAAGGGCTAGGAAGGTAAATAAGCATGAATTTAATCAAAAGAACTGAAAGTTATGTGCTAATACAGCCTAGACGTTCTAGAATTGTCCCAAATTAAAAGATTATTGGTCAGAGGGAAGGGATGACAAAAGACTTTTATCATACTATCTGTCCCAACATGGAGTTCAAAAAAATATAATTTCAGTCAAAGGATCCAGGACTCAAAGCAGTAACACAGGATTATTCTGTGGTACAGAACAGAAATTGCAAGAAGGCAGAGAATTAGGTTCAATGAGTAAAAACTTCCAATTTGTGCTGTTCAAAAACAGAATGGAATGGACTGCCTCTGAATAAAATAAGTTTTGATCAGTGAGCCTTTTCAAATAGTCTGTACAATCATTTTAGGAATGTACTGAGTTTCTATTTCATCCTAGAGTAAAGAGGGCACTACTAGAGTTAACTGAGTACTGACAGGGTCACATCTATACTTTAAGAAAACCACTTTGGTAGAGCTTTATGAAAGATATGTGGGAGAGACTTATGGCAAGGAGACCAATTAGGATATTGTAGTGGTCTAGGCATGAGGTGATAAGAACCTGAAGCAGGGTAGTGGCTGGGTAAGTGAAGAAAAAGGGACATATGTTAAAGTTGTGGTGATAAAAATGACACAATACGGCAACTAATTAGATATGTAGGGGTAAGTGGGGAAAAAAGGAGTAGATAATGACATCGAGGGTAAGAAGCTGGGAGGCTTAAAAGATGGTAGTGCTCTTGACAATACTAGCTAAGTTTAAGAACAGAGTTAGGTTTGGGGAAACAGGGAGAGGGGAGAGAAAAGGAGATCTGTTTTGGACAAGTAAAGTTTGAGATATAACTCCCGGGAATCTGGTTTTAGATGTCCAATAGACTGTTGGTGATGCAAGATAGAGGCTAAGAAGAGACTAAGGGAGGATAAAAAGGAAAGTCATTTGTGCACAGATGATAAATGAACCAATGGGAGTTAATCAGGCTTCAGAGAGAGAATGTAAAGAAAAAAGAGAAAACATCCCAGCCCATTTGTATACCCAGAGTTAGTGGGCATGAAATGGATGATGAACCAGCAAAGGAGACTGAGAAGAAATGGATTGAGAGGCAGAAAGAGAACCAAGAGAGCAATGGTATGAAAATCTAGAGAGGAGAAGGTGGTCAGCAGTGTCAGCTGCAACAGAGAACTCAAGAAGGATAAGGACAGAAAAAAGACTATTAGATCTGGCAATTGAGAGATCACTGGTAACTAGTTTTCCTGAGAAAGAAAAGAAATAGGATGATAACTGTTGGAAAAATAGGGTATCTAGTAAAGGTTTTCTACGATAAGTGGGACTCACATTTTTAGTCAGGAATGAAAGACCCAGAATAAAGGGAAAATTGAAGACTGATGAGAGAACAGGGAAATGACTGTGAGGGCAGTAAGCTGGAGAGAATGGGAAGGGATATGATTCAAGGAGACATGTAGAGTACTGGGCCCTGGGTAGAAAAGCAACCTCCTCAGCAGAGTTAAGGAGAAAATAGTGGATGATGAAGTTGTATGATGAAGATGGGGGGGGGGGGGAGGGTGGAGAAGCTTAAGGTAAATTAACTCAATTCTAGGTAAAGTATGAGGCTAGGTTTTTGGTTGAGAACAGGGTGGGAGGGAAGGAATGGGGGAAGTTCATTGAGAAGAGAAGGTTGGAAAAGCTACAGTGGTAAAAAGGATAGCAAATCAGGTAAGGTGGAATAAGAGAATTGCTTTGCTTCAGGGAAAGTCCAGTTGAGGTGAGTTGAATTTGTAGGGGAACTAGTCAGCACAGTTATATGACTTCCTTCAGTTTCTGAGAAGCAGGAGATCTGTACTTTGCTACATGGTTACAGGTAGTCAATTTCCTATTCATAACAATATATTGTAGATGATTAAGAAAGGTTTTCACAACTGAAACATTACTGTACCAGCTGTGCCCTTTTAGATACTTTGTCTTACAAACAAATCTGTCTGACCCAGAATTATTTGCATACAAAATAAAATCTACTAAATTCCTTCAATCTAAGAACTTGTTTCCTACATTTAATTTAAATTACTTTGGTTTAATGATTGAAAAACAATCTGGCTTAAATATGGAGTCTTATTTACATAGAGACTAAGATGACTATAATAGCCATAATGCTGAAAAGTTGCCTTGAGATGAGTTTTCATACAGTAAACCCAATTTTCCCCACTGACTATCATTACAAAATTTGAGATCCATTTTTTAGGAAAATTTTTGCCCTGAGATACTATTAGCTTACAAAATTACATTTTAAAGATGATTATTAATATTCAAGTCACAAAAATAAATATAATACATGGAATCATTTTTATATTTAATACAACGGCTTCAAAATCTAAAGAAAAATATGAACTGCACATAACTGACTAAAAGAGCACTCAGTTTCTATCAAACTTCCTTATCCAGTAATCATTCAAATATTTGTTGAAAGTCAAATTGACACTGAAAGAGGGAAAAACTTAAAGGGGAGCTCTACGGTCCAATACTTTACAATCTAATTGGGTAGACAAAAACTATAAAGAAATAGTTAATGATATATTACCTACACTGTTAATTAAGACAACAAATGAATACTCAGAATTCAGAGAAAAAAGAGATAGCTATGGTCATCCATGCTTAGAGAAATCATTCTGTAGATGATGTGGAACCAAATACGGATTTTCAACATTAAGCAGCAGTTAAAGGAGACAGAAGAGAGATGGAAGGGTGCTCCAAACTGAAAGATATAGCCTGATTTGGAATCAGGAGTTAGGCATAAGTCGAATGGCAGGTAAGCAAATATCAGGCACTTAAGAAATCTGGATTGATTAACTGATTTCCTGTTGTGGGAAACAGACCTGGATAGGTGAAGTGGTAGAAATCATTAAATTCTTAAATGAAAAGTTTAAATTTTTACCATGAACATAAAATTATACAATCCGAAAAACATCCGAGTAATCAAAAATGACTAAGTTGATTTGAAAATATAAGCATGATGTATTAGAGGGAGCATAGTGTTGAAGTCCAAAGACCTGATTCTAGTCACAGCTCTACCATTAACTTACTATGTAACAGTGAGCAAGAAATTTTTCTTCCTCCATTTTCTTCATCTACATAATGATGGGATTAGAATGGAGAGGTCCCTTCCGGAATTAACATTCTCTTAAGATTTTTTTAAAAGGTATAAACTACAGAATATAACAAAGGAATAGATTTAAATACTTCAATCCATGATTTAGTTTGGTTTGGGGTACTCCATTCACCCATGCAGAACTCAAGCTATCTAAAACTTTAGCGGACAGTCTCCTACCCACTAACTTTCTTGTAACAAGACTGTTCAAAATATAGCAGCAAACAAACAAACATACACGAGTAAATTATTAGAAGACTATGTAAGCCAAAACATATACCTGGAGAGGATCCTGGTAATGTGGCGGAGTAAGTCAGAAAATTCTAAGTCCTCAAGATTTTCCCCCGCAAAAGAGATGAAATAGAGCCTCTGAGCAAACACTGAGCATTAAAAATAAATAAGAGCAGGGGAAGAACAGGGGGTCCTCCTAGGACAATCTGGGAAAGATCTGAAGAAAAGTCTCAGAATGAGGTTTGGTCCCTGAAGAGTAAACATCTGCGAACTAGGTCCCCTTAAACAACAAGTGGCAAACCCTGGGGTTAGCTAAGTTAGGAGGTTGCCTCCACCCCAGCTACAGGAACTTTTATTTCTCCTTCCCCGCTCCCCCAACATCCCCCACTGTTTGGTGGCTGAGCTGGGAAAATAAAGAGAACCTCTGCTGACAAGGAACAGCAGATCCAGTTGGGCTACCACGCTGCAGGGGGTGAGAAGGAGCCAGTACATGCCGGGTGAATGCAGCAGCAGTAAGGTGGAGATGTCATTCATCGTGGGCACTTACAGGAGGCTGGAAGTCTCAATTTAGGTTCTAGGCCAGAGGGGAGAACTGAAGGAGGATCTGAGGTCAGAGGCACCATATCCCATATACACCAGGACTTGAGGTGATTACAAAAAACTGACCTACTACAATTTTTTTTTTTAATGTGCAGGCAAAGGAGAAAGAATCCAACCACAGAAAGTTTGTATGGGAATAGAGAAGACTGGAGTTCATCTTCAGAGGAGGATACTAAAGCAAAGAAACCTTCTTCTACCCCCAAAGAGTAATGTCAAATAGTCACCTGCCCAAAAAGAATTCATAGAAGAACTTTAAAAAGACTTTAAAAATCAAAAAGAGAGACTGAGGAAAAACTAAAAAAAGAACAATCCAAGAAAAACAAGATTATGAAAAGAAAGTCAACCAGTAGGAGAAGGAGATCCAGAATCTTAAGAACGAAAACAACTATTTGGAAATTAGAATTGGGCAAGGGG
This sequence comes from Pseudochirops corinnae, assembly GCA_028646515.1. Classification (NCBI taxonomy): domain Eukaryota; kingdom Metazoa; phylum Chordata; class Mammalia; order Diprotodontia; family Pseudocheiridae; genus Pseudochirops; species Pseudochirops corinnae. The sequence goes on along the minus strand of CM053589.1, from coordinate 127,576,300 downwards.
AAGCCAGCAAAGTTATAGGAGATCAAGAAATAATAAAACAAACTATAAAGAATGAAAAATTAGAAGAGAATATGAAACACTTTATAAGAAAAACAACTGATGCGGAGAAAAGGTCAAGAAGAGAAAACATAAAAATAATCAGACTGCTCGAAAGCTAAGATCAAAAAAAGAATCTTGACACAATAATACAAGAAATAAAAGAAAATTGTCCTGAAGCATTAGAACAAGAAAAGAAAGCAGAAATAGAAAAAATCCACTGATCACCACCTGAAAGCAATGCTACAAGGAAAACCCACAGGAATATCACAGTCAAATTCTGAACCCCCCATGCCAGGGATAAAACAGTACAAGCACCATGACAAAATAAATTTAAATATGGCAGTGCCACAATTAGAATCACAAAAGACTTAGCAGCAGTGACACTAAAAGACTACAGGTCTTGGAGCAGTATATATCAAAGAGCAAAAGATCTGAGGTTCTGGCTGAAAATATTATACCCAGTAAAGCTAAGCATAATCTTAATTGAAAAAAAAAAAAACATTTAATGAACTGTCATACTTTCAGGACTTTGTTAAAAAAAAAAACAAACCTGAACTTAAACAGAAGATTTTACATACAAGTGCTAAAAGAATATAAGGTATATGCCAAAGATTAATTACAAGGGACTTATTAAGGAAATATTCTTTACCTTTTATGTATGTAAAATGTATGTCTAAGATTGTTATTAGTAATTGGGTAGCTCATATGAAAGATTAGGGTAGACCAGATGATGATATAACTTTAAAAAGTAAAACTGTTCTGGAACAGCTAAAAAAAAAGTAATTATCTTATATAAATGAGGTGAGAGAGGAAGAAGTGACACAGAGGAATAAGATGGAGAATGAGGTTTGCTAGTTCTGGAAACCTACTACTTCATCAGGAATGGGTTCAACATGGAACAATATACATACATACATACATACATATATAACATATAGACATATATGTATATAGACATATATTATACTCATATATATGTGTATATATATGAATATAAAAGCCTTCTAAACTCAGAAAGAAAAAAACATTAATGGGGTAGGGAGAGGGGGAGGATAAGGAAGGGATCTCTAGAGGGGAGGGTGAGGGAATAGGTTAAGGAGGGGTATAAGAAGGATGTTTAGATTTATAGGAATGAGAAGACAAGAAAGAGATCCTTGGAGGGGGGCAGGTTAAGTAAAAATGTAATGGGAATGGGAATTTGAAGATCCCTGCCCCTTAATAGATCTAAGGGAATTTGAAGATCTTCCCTGCCCCCTAATTGGTCAAATGTAATCACATGGAACCTGTGATGGAAGGAGTCTGATGAAAGGTGGAACAGAGCCCACAGGTAGCTGGGAGTCAGAGCAGTTAGAGATGAGGGAAGAGAGGACCCACTCAGAGAGACAGCTAGGCTTGTGACTGTTAGTTGGTGGGAAGGCTAAAGAATGGTGCGGCTCATGCTGTGCTACAGTTTATGAACTTCTTTGTTACAATGATGGATCTGACTTTCTGATGTTGGGATATGGTTTCCTGGTGTCTGAATAAATGTTTTGCTTCTGTCTTCTATATAGAGAGTCTCTTATATTTTGCAACTGAGAACTATGCCAGCATATTTACAGTTGCTATAAACACTGAATATTGCATTGGAGCTACAGTTAAGTAACAGGAGGGCAAGGTAGCAGGTAAAAGTAAAGTAGAAGAATCAGGAAGGATAGAAAATAAGAGATACGCACAAACATAAAAACAAAGATCAGGAGTAGAATTTGTTAAGGGAAGTATATGTCTATATATGTATGTGTGTATATATATCTATATATAAATATTCTCCATAAAAAATAGTTGGTCAGAAGAAGCAATACAAGGACACTCTCAAGAACTCTGGAATTGACTATGTGACATGGGAGACACTGGCACAAGACCACTCAGCATGGTGTGCCCACATCAGAGAAGGTGCTCTGTCCTAGGAGCAAAGCAGAATTGAAACAAACAGGTCAAAGGAAGAGCAGGATGCACAAATTTAGGGTATCCCCCAAAACGTTCACCCTGACTATTTGCACCCAACCTGTGGTAGGGCATTCCAAGCTCATGTTGCTCTGATCAGCCACAGCGAACACCCTGAAACTTGACTTTAGCATGGTGATACAATTTTGGTCCTCTTCAAGAATGAAGGACAACAACCAAACAACCAATATAAACATATTCATGCTTAACTGTAGCTTTCTGGAGGAGTGAGGGGAGGAAAGGGTAAAAAAGATCAAAGTAAAAAGTACACAGCAAAGAACAAAAGAAAACTTAAAAAGAAACGAAAAAGATGGGCAGTTTCAACGCAATGCATGGTATTTATTATATAGGCTTTCTTGAAATGGAAATTTATTGCTGTATATTTTGAATCCTCTCATGTTCAGCTGTACAAATGACATGCTTTTTTCCTTTTCTTACTTTATATTTAAGCTTCGATATTTAAGCTTCTGTTTCTTTTTCTTTTCTTCATTGTGTATTTAAGTTTTAGTATTTAAATCTAAAATTTTAAAAATCAAAATAAAATAAAATATATACCTAAGGGAATCTAAAATTCTCAGAATAAATAAATACTTGGCTAATACATTTCAAATCAATTGCCTAATTCACAAATGGCCTAAATATCATGTTTCTCCATAACAAAATTTTACCTTATCTTGCCTAAGGAAAGGCCCTATTCTACATAACATTTTAATCAATGATTTGAAAGATAGCATAGAAGACACAGAAGAAAAGAACAACATATTGGACAAAGTCTCTCTATCCAAAAAGTACCTCAACAGGCTATAAAAATGGGGCAAATCTAAACTAATTAGATTTGTTCCTATTTAATTTCAAGTATTAACATTTGGATTGAAAATACCAACTGTACAGGTTATAATAGTTCATGTTGAAAAAAAAGATATGAGGATTTTCTTGGGCAAGTACAAAAAAAATAAAAAATATAAGATGGTAACAGAAATTTTGTTATATTAACAGAAACAAGTTACCTTCTTCACTTACAGGCTGCACTAGATGATCTCTGAGATCCACTTCTACACAGGGATCACTAGATAAAATAGGATTCAGGGTGACTTAAATGATGGAAATTTGGAAAATCATGAGACAAAAATTCTTTGGATAATGACATAAGTGGCATGTTTAACACATTTGCTGATGACAGGAATCAAGGAGGGATAATTAACACACAAAACAACAAAATTCATAAAGAACCAAACAGGCTAGAACTTCAGGTTGACTCTGAAAAAGATGAAATTTCATAGGAAGAAAAGTAAAGTCTTATACTTGGTTTAAAAAAAAATCAAATTCCTAATTATAAGAATGGGGAGGCACAATCAGAATAGCTCAGCTGAAAAATATCAAAGAGCTTTAGTGGACTGCAGGCTCAATGAGTCAGCAGGGTGATATGGCAGGCAAGAAAGCTAGTGAAATCTTGCGTTACACTAAGAGGTATATTACCGCTTCCAGGAAACAGGACGAGATACAGTCACTATATTGTGCACTGGTCAACCCACATCTGGGATACTGTGTTCAGTTCTTCATACTTCATTTTAGGTGAGACACAGATAAACTGTAGAGCATCCAGAGGAGAGCAACTAGTGCAATGAAGGGCCTCAAGTTCAACCCATATTAGGTTTGGCTGAAGAAACCTGGAATGTTTTATCTGAAAAAGACTTAGGGAAAACACAACAGTTGTGGTTTTTTTGAAGGGCTGTCATGTAGAAGATAGGTGAAACCTGTTCTGTTTGGACCCAGAGGACAGAATTAGGAGCAAAAAGTAGACGTTGCAAGAAGACAAATTTAGGCTTGACATAAAAAAAAAAAAAACTAACAAGCAGAGCTATCCAAAAGTGAAATGGGCTATGTTGGGACTCCCCTTCATTTATGGTCTTCATGCAAAATCTAAATGACTACTTGTTAAGTATGCTATAAGAGATTCTTTTCTCTATTTTTTTTTTTTTGGAGGAGGGAAAGCAAGGCAAATGGGGTTAAGTGACTTGCCCAAGGCTACACAGCTAGTAAACATGTCAAGTGGCTGAGGCTGGATTTAAACTCAGGTTCTTCTGACTCCAGGACCCGTGCTCTATTCACTGTGTCACCTAGCTGCCCTGCCTACTCCACTTTTGAATGGCTCCAATTATTAGCAAATTTTTTTCCAACATCAAGTCTATCCATCTTTCCGCAATTATTCTGACTTACTATTCTTACTATTACTATTATTCTTACTTCAGTCCTATGGGACCAAGACAGAACAATTATAATTCCTATTTAATAGGACAGCCCTTCAAAGACTTAAAAGATAATAATATGCCTATTTTAAAGCTTCTTTTTACCAAAGCTTCTCTTTACCAAGCCCAAGTTCCTTCTATCAATCCTCTATACAATACTTTTTCAAAGCTACTTAAACATCCTGATTGTGGGGTAACTCAAAATTACAGTCATCTGAGCCAATCACTGGATGAGATACATTCAAAGTCCCAAATAAAGGCTAACTACCTTGAAAGCTCATTAAATTGATTAATAAGCAAAATCAAAACCCTTATATAAGTTTGATCACTTAAGGCATGAGGGCCCTTTTACCATTTCTATTGAGACCTAGTCAAGAGATTCTGCACAAGGACACAAGTCAAAGAGAATGATATGAGAAAACACAAAGATTGAAGTTGGGCCCAAAACAGCAGTCCTGGGCCACAGGTTCCACCGCAAAAACCAGTTAAAATGGAATAACTACTTTTCCTTTTTATAGTGTCACATTATTAGAACAAATAATTATGGTTGCACAATGAGATTAAATTGGTTACATATTAAAGTTCAACTCAAGAAAGTTAATATCACTACTTTTTTAAAATCAGAATGATTTACAGTATTAGATAGCTAAAATAGGAGAAAATCAACCTTTAAGAAAAATCTTTCATCCTCAAATTTCTTATTTTGCTTCATCAGATGAAAAAAGATACTTTTTTTCCCTCAAAATACTTAAAACAATCTGAGAGAGCATTTACTGTACTTTACAGTACAACTCCACAAGGAGATGAAGATCTTTCCCCAGTCATAAAACATAGAACTCACTAGAATTTTATAAAATAGTAGTACATATCCTGGGAACATCATTTATTAAATCTTAAATATCCTCTAACCTGTTATCTAGGTAAAGTGAAAATAAAATTTACTAAAAATTACTTCATAAGCAATAGACAAACATATGTCATTTTGGCATGAAAGCAGCAACAAAAAACTCTCCCAGCAATCCTATTTTTCCTTTGTAAACAAAGCAATTATTATCCAAAGTTGAACAACAAGATATTTGGTTTATAGTTTCCCACCCTCCCCCCAGTTCCTGCCTAAAAAATGAATATTGAGCATATGTACAGACTATCTCTCCCAAAAGAATTTAAGTTCCTAAAGACTGTTTTACTTTTTTCTTTGTATCTCCAGTACTCTGAACATGGCTAGGAACTTAAAAAATACTTGATCATTGATTACTGTATAATAAGCTTAGGAATATTAGTAGTAGCACTAGCCATCTTCCTCACAAACCCATGCACAAAAATCTATAATCAAAAGCATAATTTCTATTTATCCTAGCTCCCTTTTGAATCTCTTTATATAATGAGGATAGTAATTTTCCTTTCTAACTAAAAATTCTTTGATTTATATGACTTTAGGACTCTTTCAGAAAGAGCTAGACTTTACTGACTTGATTTTTTTTTCCCACAGACTGAATCATTTGGGTCATAAAAAGGTTTGGGGAGGTAATTCCATTTCTAGTGTTATAATCCAAAATCACTATTATAGTTTTTGAATGATCCATAAATTCTGACACTGACTTCTTATTCTTTTATTAGTACAACTGTCTTTCTTACTAGGTATGAGCATAATTTTGGAAGCAATAACAATTTATGCCCAATATTCATTTTTCAGATGGGAGCTGGGGGGAGGGTGAGAAACTGCAAACCAAATATCTGAAGTCATTCAACTTTGGAGAACAATTGCTTTGTTGATTTTTGTTAGCTTTGTGGTTATAAAGGAAAAATAGTATTGCTGGGAGAATTTTTTGGAGGCAAGGAGGGAATGGATTTCAGGCATGTGCAGAAGAGAGAGTGCTAGATCTAAGGAGCATAAGTTCTAAGTAAGTAGCCTAGTTTAGCTAGAGTCCCAGGGGTGGGGAACCTGCAGCCTCGAGGCCATATGTGGCCCTTTGAGTCCTCAAGTGCAGCCCTTTGACTGAATCCAAACTTAACAAAATAAAATTTTGTGGCCTTGAGGCTGCAGGTTCCCCATCCCGAGCTAGACTACAGGATGTAGAAAGAGTAATAATGTCTAATAAGGCTGGAAGAGTTTACTGAGTAGAGACAAATGAAACGGTTACAATTGTTCTTAAAAAAAAAAATCACTTTGGCAGCTATGTGGAGGTGAAGTCGGGGGAGGAAAGACTTGAGGTAGGGAAACCAAACAGAATATTATAATACTCTAGAGAAGAAGTGATAGAGCCTGCATTAGGGTGGTGGCTATATATACAGTGATAACCACATATTAAGAGCTTGATAAACATAGTATTGACTGAATGGAGAGAAGGGAAAAGATTGGAAAGATGTTGTGGAGGTAGAACAAGATTTGGCAACTGATTAGATACAGAGAGTGAAGGGTCAATAATGATACAAATGCTATCTAGGTCAGGGCTTCTTAAACTTTTTCCACAGGCAACCCCTTCAGCACTTCTTAAACTGTGACCCGCAATCCCAGATACTAGGTGACTATGGAAGGATAGTGGTGTCCTCAATAGAAAGAGGAGTTTAGAAGATAAGTAGATTTGGGGAGGATGGCTCTGTTTTTATCATGTTGCGTTTGAAGTGTCTATGGAAGAAATATACAGTTTTTGAAAAGTTCAATAAACAGTTGATTTGGAATGGGGCTCAAAACAGAAACCAAGACTAGATCATCTGACTCTGTGGTCCAGTATTCTGAACCCTAGAAATTTAATAGAAATAAGTATAATTTCATTAGAATAGACCCATTGTTCCAGCCTGTTGAGATCTTTTCAGATCATTGTCATCAAGGAACTTACATTCCATAGGACAAGACAACTTGTACACATATAATTATATACAAAGTAAATGCAAGGTAACTTGTTATGGAGGGGAGGCAACAGAAGTTCAAGGGATCAGGAAAAGGATCGTTTAGAAGATGGAGGCTGAGCTAAAGCAAACTAGGGATTCTACAAGGATGTACCTCATGTCACAAGGGGTATCCTATGCAAAACCATGGAGTTGAGAGATGGAATGCCACGTGTGATGAATAAGAGGTCTAGTTTTACTTGGGCAATGGGAACTGCCAGAAAGTATGAAGGAAAATAATTTGTAAGACTGTAAAAGGAGGTTGGAACAGGTTTCCAAGGGCTTTAAATACCAAAAGAGCTGTATTTGATCCTAGGGAAAACAGAGTCACTGGAGTTTACTAGGCAGGAGAATATGACAAGATCCAAACTATGCTTTAGAAAAACACTATGAAACTCCACTAGAAAACTCTTCTCAAGTTGACATCAATCTATAAATGCCAACTCACTATTTTTTTGAGTTTAGTAATTCAACCAATTCTGAATCAACCTAACTATACTATTCTCTAGCCCATGTAACTATCCATCTTATATACAAGGTCAGTATCAATGACTCTGTCAAATGTTTTAATGACATTTAGGTAAACTAAATTTCTACCAACCCCACATTGTCTCCTCTTATAGAATGTAAGTTCCATGGGGACAAGGAATGTTTGATTTTTGTATTTGTATCCCCAGCAATTATCACAGTACCTGGCCCTCAGCAGGTGCTTAATAAATGCTTACTGGCTGTGACTCAGAGAATCTGTTCACAGTCCTATGGTGTTCCACAGTTTTATGAATGACTTGGAAGAAAATATGCTCATAAAATATAGAGATGACACAAACCTGGGGAAGAAGGGGGTAATATGTTGGACGACATAGACATCAAGAAATGATCAAGGAAAACTGCCCTGATATCCTCAAACTAGAGGGCAAAATAGGCTGAAAGAATCCACTAATTGCCTCAGGAAAGAGATCCCAAAATAAAAACCCCAAGAAAAACTATAACCAAACTTCAGAACTATCAGGTCAAGGAAAAAACACTATAAGTGGGCAGAAAAAAAAAACCCAATTCAAATATCAGGATCACATAGGATCTGGTAGCCACATCCTTAAAGGATCAGAAATCATGGAACATGATATTCCAGAGGGCAAAGGAGCTAGGTCTACAACCAAGAATCACTTACTCAGCAAAATTAAGCATAATACATCAAGGGAAAAAAATGATCATTCAATGAAATAGAAGGATTTCCAGGTTTCATAAGACTATGACCAGAACTGAACCAAAAATTTGACCACCACTGTCAAAACCCAAGAGAAGGATAAACAGGTAAAAAGGAAAAAGAAAACATAAGGGATTCAATAGAGCTAAACTGTTTGCATTCCTTCACAGAAAGATGATACTGATAACTCTTAAAAATTACATCACTGACAGTACAGATAAAAGGATTACACATAGACAGAGGAAACAGGTAAAAGGTGAATTTGAGAAAAGACATTAAAAAAAATTTAAGGAATGAGAGAGGAACACACTGGGTACAGAAGGAAGGGACAGGTAGAATGAGGTAAATTATCTCATTTGAAGAGGCACAAAAGACTTATTACAGTGGAGGGGAATGTGGGAGGGTGGGCAATGGGCACTGATTGAACCTTACCCTCATGAGAATGGGCTCAAGGAGGGAATAATATACACAACCAGTTGAATACAGAACTCTATCTTAGCTGACAGGAAAGTAGGAAGGGAGGAGATTAAGTAAGGGGTAGGGCTAACATAAGGGATCAGGGGAAATAGTGGACAGAAGCAAAACATTGGTAAGTGGGGAAAGGAGAGAGGACAAACAGGAGGAAAATTAGGAATCACAACTGTATGTCATAGGCTGCTCAATGGCCAGCAGTTAAACATGATCAGAAATGTGAATAAGAAACGACCAGGTCATGTGGGTAGTTCAAGGAAGAACCATGAACTCCATTTAATGAATCTTTGAACAAGGTTTTTATAGAACAAGCAGACAAAGATTCAAGTTTGTCACATCCTAGAATATTACTGTCATTATCATAGTCATATCATTATAATAGTCTGTCACCTCCTGGAAGCAGCTCAGATAAGATCGGGCTTTGTCATCAAGGTGCCAGGAAGTCATGGGAAAAGTCAGTTAACTCTTATCAGAATGTATTCACATACAAAGGATGCTTCTCCAGGGCAGGCTTCAAGGCCGGGGAGGTGGGGGCAGGGGGGCAAAGCTACAGTCATCAAGAACATCTACATAGGAACTGACTCCCAAGAATCAAATACTTTGGCTTACAACAGCTGTGAATGTGAATGGGATAAACTCTCCCATAAAAGAGAAGTGGATAGCAGATTACATCAAAAACCAAACACACTTAAAGCAAAGGGACACACACAGAATAAAGGTAAGGGACTGGAGCATAATCTATTACCCTTTAGCTGAAGTGAAAAAAAAGCAAGGGTAGGACCAGTCTAGCAACCTTGTCAAACAAGATGAGGCTGGTCTGTCATGACTTTTATTAATGAAGGCATATTGGCACCTAATGATCACTGCTCCATTTCTAAATATTCACAAGTCATCCTTTAAAGAGTATATTCTAGAATTTTTTTCCTTAGGTTTCTAAGCCAAATTTACTGATATATAATTTTCAGATTATATCCCCTTTTGTTTTCTGAAAATCAAGATTTTCTCCTTTTACAATCCTAAATCACCTTTCCCAATTTCCCTAATTTTAACTGCATTAGATATGTGTGTAAAAATTTTAAAATGTTATATAATCTAAATTGTCCCATTTTATCTTATAAAATACTTTCTGTATCTTGTTTAATCTTGAACTCTTCCCCTAGCCATAGATCTAAAACAGGACACTGCAAATGACTGCCTGATCTGGCCTGAAAGCTAAGAATGTTTTTTATCATTTTTAAATTAAGTTTTGTTGTATTTAAAAACCTTAAAACTATTCTTAGCTCCCTATCATACAAAAACAGAGTGGTTCCAGGAAGCGGTTTGGGGACACCTGGCCCACAACAGCCTGCTGATCCCATGATCTAAAAGGTAATTTCTTTCTTGCTCCTTTAAGTTGCTAAAAAGTGATTTTTTTTTTTGGTCTAAGTCATTTATCTGGATAAAGGTGGAAGATACTGGTCAACAACTAATTTCTTCCAAATTGCTTTCCAATTTCTGCAGGAGTTTGCATCAGATAATGAGATGTTACCCCAGTAGGGTCATTATTGAACACTATGATACTGAGCTTGTTTGCTTCTGTCTGTTGTATACCAAACTGAATCAATTGATCAACTTATTTTTTAAACCAATACCAAATGATCTTAATGATTACTGCTTTGTAATACAATTTAAGATATGGTACTGTTAGACCCTTTACCCTCCCACTTTTTTTTCATTATTGTCCTTGAGATTCTTGAACTTTTATTCATACACATAAGTGTCATTATTATTCTTTCTCACTCTATGAAGTAAGGTTTTGCTACTTCTGATTCGTATGGCACTGAATAAGAAAGTTAATTTTGGTGGTATCATTTTTATTATATTAGCTCAACCTACCCATGAGAAATTAATATTTCTCCTTAGAGTCTATCTTTATTTCTACAGACAGGATTTTATAGTTGAATTCACAGAGTTTCTGGGTGTGTCTTGGTTTCAAAAGAGACTCTAATATTTTATAACTTCTATGGTTATTTTAATGGGATTTCTAGCACTTCCTGCAGGTTTTTGTTGGCAATATATAGGAATATTAATAATTTGTGGATATATTTCATATGTTGCAACTGTGCTGAACTTATTGTTTCAATAATGTTTTAGATAATTTTTAGGGTTTAGGTAAATCATCATATCTCCAAAATTACATAATTGTTTCCTACTCATGTAAGTTTATTTCTTCAATTTCTCTTTCTTTTCTTATTACGATAGCTAGCATTTCTAGTACTATACCAAATAGTAGTATTAGTAATGAGCATCCCTGCTTTACTCCTGATCTTTTGGAAATGTCACTAACTTCTCTCCATTACATATAATGTTTCCTCTGATTTTAGATAGTTGCTTCTTGGTTTCAAATACTTTCTGTATTAGGAAAAGGTATACTGATTCCTATACTTTCTAGTATTTTGGTTTTTTTAACAAAGACAAGTACAGTATTTTGTCAAAAGACTTTTCAGCATCTGTTGATATAATCATATGGTATTTCTTATTTCTATCAACATGATAAATTAAATTTATAATCTTATTTTCAACCAACATTCATTCCTAGTATAAATCCAACCTGGTAGCTTAGATCAGCACGTTACACCACATTCCACAATATATTCATTAGGCTGTCTCCTTTTTTTGTAGTGATTTTTTTTGGTTACATTTTAAATTCTGGGCTATTTCCCTCTCCCCATCCCAAAATAGAGAGGGCCATTTGCCATACATATACATATATATATATATATATATATATATATACACACACACATATATACACACATATATATATTTGTAACATCGTACATAGTGACATGAATATACATACATATATATGTAAAACTATCTATGCATACTTCTATCAGTGCATTTTCTGGAGGTAGATAGCATCTTCCTTCATTGGTCCTTTGTAGTTGATTTGAATATTTATAGTACTCAAAATAGCTTAGTCATTCACAGTTATTCTTCAAACAATATTGGTGTTACTATATACTTGGTTCTGCTCATTTCACTTTTCATTATTGTATGCAAGTCTTCTCATATTTTTCTAAAATCAACCTATTCATCATTTCTTATAGCACAGCAGTATTCCATCGCAATCATATACCACAACTTGTTTAGTTATTCCCCAACTGATGGGTATCCACTCTATTTCCAGTTCTTTGCCACCACAGAGACAGCTGCTATAAATATTTTACAACATATAAGTTATTTTACTTTTTCCCCTGATCACTTTGGAAAACAGACCTAATAAAGTAGTATTGTAAGATCAAAAGGCTAAAACACAGTTTTATAACTTTGGGGGCATAATTCCAGATTGTTCTCCAAAATGGTTGATCTAGGTCACAGTTCCACCAACAATGTATCAATGTCCCAATTTTTCCATACCCCTTCCAACATTTGTCATTTCCCCCTTCTATCATTTTAGACAATCTCTGATATCTCAAAGATGTTTTAATTTGCATTTCTCTTATCAATAATGATTTAGAGCATTTTTTCATATGACTAGATATAGCTTTGATTTCTTCACCTGAAAACTGCCTGTTCACCCTTTGACTATTTATCATTTGGGAAATGATTCTTATTCTTGTAAATTTGACAAAGTTCTCTATATATTTGAGATATGAGACCTTTATCTGTGAAACTATCTGTAAAGGTTCCCCCTCCCCAATATTCTGATTTCCTTCTACTTTTGGCTATGCTTGTTTTATTTATACAAAAAACCTTTTAATTACAGAGATCTTAATATTAAAGACCAAACTATAAAAATTTTAGAAGAGGAGATAGTATACATCTTACAATTACAGGTAGAAGATGTACTCTTAACCAAAAAAGAGAAGAAATTACAAAAGATAAAATAGGTCATTTTCATTACGTAAAATCAAGCTTCTACACAGAAAAAAAAAATTAAGGTACCTAGGATGAGAAGGGAAGTGGTTGAATGGGGAAAAAAAATTATCTTTGTATCAAATGTCTCTATGGTTTGGTACTAGAGATATATGTAAACAACAAATATATGTGTGTATGTACACACACACAATAGATTCCCCAATAGATCACTGGTCAAAGGAAAAGAAGATATGGTTGGTCCTCAAAAGGAAAATTGCAACATATTCATAATCACATTAAAGAATTTTATAAATTGGGGCAGCTAGGGGCCACAGTGAATAGAGCACTGGCCCTGAAGCAGGATGACCTGAGTTCAAATACCGCCTCAGACACTTAACACTTACTAGCCATATGACCTTGGGCAAGTCACTTAACCCCCAACTGCCCTCCAAAACAAAAATGGCAAAAAAAAAAAGAATTTTATAAATCACTTACAATGAGAAATACTTTAGCACAAATCAAGGCAGTAATAGCAAACTGTACTAGTAGTACTGGTAGTCACTGTAATCTTCACCACTACAATTTAAAACGAAACAAGTTTCACATAAGAATGTCCTTGATGAAGCAATAAAAATTAGTTTTATTACATTTTGGCTCCTGAATACACTTTTTAAAAAATATTCTGTGTGACTAAATGTCAATGGGAATCATGCATAAAGCACTTATATTGCATACCAAAGTACAATGGTTGTCTTGAGGAAAAGATTTATGTCACTGCTTGCATGTCAGCTCAACTAAATGCTTTTTTCGTGGAGCACCATTTTTACTTGAAAGAATAACTAACATACTATAGTTAGTCAAATGGTATTTGGCAGACATTTTCTCAAAATGAACAAAATAAATTTGTCATCTTAAAGAAAATAACTGATAGTATTTGCTGCCAATGATAAAATGCAAGCTTTAGCAAAAATCAGAATTTTTTAAAAAAACTCATATGCCATTCTGAGATGTTTGCTTTGCAATACTTAAAAACTCTCCTCATGAAACCAGTGGTATAAGTATTAGCACATATAATTTTTGATATTATAAAAATGATATGTCAACAATTTAGGAGAGCTGTATCAATATCTTCCAAGTGAACAATGAATAATATTACAAATTCAGGCATACATATAAGATCCATTCAAAGTGCAAAACAGAACAATGGATTTTAATGTAACAAGAGTAAAAAAAGTTTATATGGTTTCAGATTCCTCATTGGACCTAACATTTAAGAAACTACCACTTGGAGAGCATTGGAATAGTATCAAAGGATGTCCACAATTATCTGAAGAGGCTACTCCTCACTTTTCCAACTACCTGTTAGAATGCCAAATTTTCTTAATATATTTCAACCAAAACATACTGCATCACACTGAATGAACATGCAGATTTGAGAATCTAGCTGCCTTCTATTAAACCAAATCCCCAAAAAATTGCAAAAATGTAAAACAATGTCACTCTTTGCACTAAAATTTTTTTGTTTTGGAAAAGTTATTTTGCATTAAAAATGTTATTATTTAATGAATTAATATTTTTAAAATTTTCAGTTTTAATTTCTAATGGCAAATATCATTACATAATAGACAATCTGGGGTCCTCAATAATTTCTAACAGTACAAGAGTCCTGAAACCAAAATGTTTGAGAACTGCTGTTCTAAATAAAAAATTAGATCCATATAAATTATTCTGCATGTGTATCTTTAACGACCTGCAAAGAGTTCAAACAGGGAAGAGAGATTTTGATTGTTTGGCTTCACAGATTTTAACAGGTTAGGAAGTTTCCTTTCTAACTTCAAGATTTTCTAGCTGGAGGAATGATAAATTTATTTTTATTTTATTAGTAATTCTTAAAACTTTCAAAAGGCAGAGCTTTAAAATTTAATGTAGGACCACTGCCTGTGTACTATACTGAACCAACTGTAATCTAGCTGTGGCTCACTAAGTCATAAAACCTGGAGGGGAGCAGGAGGAGAGGTGCCAACAGAAGGGAAGGAAGGAGAGTGCAGATATAAGAAGGAAAGATGAAGTCTCTGAGCCGGAAAGGAGGAGGAGTTAGGTATGGACTAACAAATTCCATTCTACCCAGGAGGCGGAAGAAGAGTGAGCAAGCAAGCCAGCCAGCCTTGCTCTCCAAAGCAAAACTTGCTGCTTCCAAAAAGAGCATGTTTAAAGAGTTAAGAGTTATTTAAGACCTCAAAGATCACCTAAGGAAAATGAGGCCCAAAGATGAAACTTGGTCAAGGTCACAAGGCAAAATTGGAATTCAAACTCAAATATGGATTCCAAATTCACGTTTTGTTGTTCTTTTCCCACTACTCCAAGTCTGACTCTATACGCTGATTTAAGGCCAAGCAAGACTAATCTCCACCCTTCTTACTCTCTCCATGCCTTTGCTGATATCCTTCATCTGACTACTCTACATTTTGTTAAACAAAGTACATCTTCTTATAAGGCCCAACTCAGGTAGTACTTCTTCCAATGAGCTTTCTTTAATCTCTCTTACCTGGTTTAGGATTCTATTTGTCTTCAAATTTATATAGCACTGTACTTCTGTTCCTTAAGACCCCTTTCCCTTGTGTCATATTTGTGCACAATTCTGTTTCTCCCCTCTTCATTCCTCCCCCCTTTTTAAAGTCTAAGCTCCTTGAGAGCAGTGTCTAACTGCAGTTCTAGTTTCTGGGGCACAGCAGGCATATTTGTTAACTAGAATTAAACTGATAAGCAAAAACAATAGCAGGCTTTCACAGGAAAAAAATAAGAATTTGTCAGTCAGAGGAAGAGATTCAAAATGGTCTCACTCTCTTTCTTCTTCAAATAATTGCCTTTTGTTTTTTAATTCAGGACTTCAACCTTTTGAGTACCTGCATCAACTGGCAGAGAGTACACCTCCATGCTGCAGACATCAGGGTGACGGGTTCTATAACTCGATGGGACATTAGATATCCTCTATTCCATACTCTAATTTAACCAATGTTAAAAAGTCAAGTAATTTGACCTAGGTCATCCAAAGAGCAGGCATGCCAGCTTGGTTGAAGCAGTGGACAAGACCACTGTCACTACCTCTCTCTGTCTCCATAACCTGCTATGGGCAATCTCGAATCCTGTGTCCAGAAGCCTCAGAAATAGCAGTATTCTCCACACTAACCAGTATTTTTCTCAGCCTCACCTCTGCAACAAAAGCCAAGGGAGCAATTCTTACAGAGACAAAGCCTGACAACTATCTTCTGCACATATTACAGCCCCTGCCTCTTCTGTAGACACAGTTACCAAGGAACCTGGAAGGAAAGTTTCTGCCACCAAAGTCTTTGACATTTTCCAATGATTCAACATCAGAAACGGGAATATTTTTAATCAATATAAATGACACTAAAGAAGATATATTACCATCTGTCTTGTTAATGCATTCTAAGGATCTCTGAATTTTTCCTTTTCCATTCATCCTAGCAGGTGAATCCTCATATAGGTGTTTTCTATCACTATTAGAATGTGTACACCTTAAGATAATGGGTTATCTTGCTTTTTCTAAAAAATGGCACATTCAGCATTTAGCATAATACTTTATAGTAAACACTTAATAACTGCTTTTCTCTTCTTTGGTCAAAATAAATTTAATTGATAAGCCCCCTCTAAACTTAAGCAACTCTTCCAATGACAGAAATGTTTGTCAGCAAGACCATGACTTGAAGTCTTTCCAGCTGATAGGACCCACTAGAACTTATATTCTGCAAGAACAGTTTTCAAGAAATCACATCATAAAAGAGAGCTGAAGGACATAAGTGGTGGATTCCTTTTTCTACCAAAAAAAATTTCATAATTTTTTTGTAGGTTAAAAAAAAATTAGCTCTTCTCAGCAATGTAAGGACCTAAGACAATTCCAAAAGACTCATGATGGAAAATGCCATCCACATCCAGAGAAAGAACTATATAGTCTGAATACAAACAAAAGCCTACTATTTGTGCTTTTTCGTTGTTTATTTCTTTTTCGTGGTTCCTGCCATTCATTCTAATTCTTCTATACAACAAGACTAATGTGAAAATATGTTTAATAAGAATGTATATGTAGAGCCTATATTAGATTACATGCCATCTTGAGGAGGTGAGAGGGGAGGGAGGCAGAAAAAAATTTAAAACTGAATGTTGGAATTGAATGTTGAAAACTAAAAATAATTTTTTAAAAATAAAATAAAAACAAGAACAAAAGGTAAACCAGAAGAGAATAGCTAAAGAGTCTTAAATTCATTCAAAGTAGTTTGGGAACCTAGAATAAATCCTTAAAACTTCAAATCCTTGCCAACTTACACGCCATTAATAGCCCTGACTTTTGGATTAACTTATCTCTATTTCTGCTAAGATTTATATTCCTTTTCTTACTCTCGGGTAATTTTTCACTATGAAAAATTTAAGATTATATAAACAATTAAATGGCATAACCTCATTTATAAAACATCTTGAATAATTAAAATCTATATAATTTAACTAAAAGTTCTCTGAAGATAAGAACTAAATCAACAAACTTTTATAACTATAGCATTTCAGCATAGTCTTGATTCCATAGGAAGGATTTAATAAACACTTGGAAACAGAAGTAAAATCAAGTCAATGACAGAAAACCCAAAATAAATAGACTGTATTAAAATAAACATGTTAAAAACACATAAATAGGGAGCCAACATGATGGCGTAGAAGCAGGAAAACTCCACAGCTCCCCCCATAACCACCTCAAATACCTATAAAATATGACTCTAAACAAATTTTAGAGCTCTAGTACCCACAAAAGTACAGAGAAACAAAGCTCCCACCGAAGGCAGCCCGGCAGGCAGGACAGGAAGGGCTCATCACAGTGCACTGGGAGCCAAAACCAGCCTGGCCTGAAACCACGGTTTGGCCCTAAGGCAGCCAGGACAAGCCGTGGCGGAGCTTTCAGGAGAGCAGATCACCAGCAGCTGTGGCAGAGAAAAGCTGTTCACCATCTACCCCCAGGGCAAGAAAGCAGCAGAAGCAGCAGCCACCTCCACCTGGCTGCTTCAGAGCTCCCAGCCTGCAGATTGCAGGGCGGCCAACTGATCATTCAGAGGCTAAGTGCTCCTGCCTTAAGCTGCCTGAATCAGGATCTCAGTCTTGGGTGGTGTTCCAGATGTGTGTGACCAATGAGCCAAGGCTGGTGGGAGCTACAGAGACGGCCTCCTAATAGCTGTGGCAGCTGTGAAAAACCCCAGTGATTTGGGAAAAAGCTGTCCCCTCCGGAAGCAGAGTTCCATAGATCTAAAAAGTCAAGTAATTGACTGGCAACATGAGCAGGCAAAGGAAGCAAAGTAAGAACAGCAATCCAACTTTAGATTCCTTTTTTGGGGAAAAAAAGGATCAAAGCATAGAATCAGAGGAAGACAACGTAGAACTCTCACACAAAAAGCTTCCAAAAAAAATGGAAACTGGATATAGGCCATAGAGGAGCTTAAGAAGGATTCTGAAAACCAAATAAGAGAAGTGGAGGAAAAACTGGGAAGAGAAATGAGAATGATGCAAGAAAATCATGAAAAAAGAGTCAACAACCTGACTGAAGAAAACAACACCTTAAAAAATAAACTAACTCAAAAGGCAAGGGAGGCCCAAAAAGCCAATGGGGAGGGGAATGCCTTAAAAAGTCGAAATTGCCATTTGGAAAGAGAATCTCAAAAGCTTACTGAAGAGAATAATTCCTTCAGAATTAGAGTGGAGCAAATGGAAGCTAATGACTTTATGAGAAACCAAGATACTATTAAACAGATCCAAACAAATGAAAAAATGGGAAGGCAATGTGAAATAACTCATTGAAAAAGCCACTGACCTGGAGGATAGATCCAGGAGAGACGATTTAAAAATTTTTGGATTGCCTGAAAGTTATGATCAGAAAAAGAACCTGGAGATCATCCTTCAAGAAATTCTCAAGGAAAATTGCCCTGATATTTTAGAACCAGAGGATAAAACAGAAATTGAGGGAGTTCACCGATCACCCCTTGAAAAGGATTCCAAGAAGAAAGCTCCTGGGAGTGTTATAGCCAGGTTCCGGAGTTCCCAGATCAGGGAGAAAATATTGCAAGCTACCAAGAAGAAATAATTTGAAAACTGTGGAAACACAATCAGGATAACACAGGATCTAGCAGCTTCCACATTAAGGGATCGAAGGGCCTGGAATATGACATTCCAAAGATCAAGGGAGCTAGGATTAAAGCCAAGAATCACCTACTCAGCAAAACTGAGTATAATGTTTCAGGGGAAATATAGTCATTCAATGAGGTGGAGGACTTTCAAGCATTCTTGCTGAAAAAAACAGAACTGAATAGAAAATCTGACATTCAAATATAAGAAGCATGAGAAAGTAAACATGGAAAAGGAATCATAAGGAACTTATCAAAGTTTAACTATTTATATGCCAACATGGAAAAACAATAATTGTAATTTATGAAACTTTTCTCAGTACGAGGATAGATGAAGGGAATATATGTATACATACATCTATGTCTATATAGGAGGGTATATATGCGTATGACTATATATGTGAGTGTGTGTATATATGTGTTCATAGACAGAGGGCACAGGATCAATTGAATAGGAAGGGATGATATTTTAAAAGATGAAATTGAAAGGTGGGAGAGGAATAGAATGAGAGGAGACAGGAAGAGACAGAATGGGGTTAATCATCACATATAGAAGAGGCAAGAGATAACTGTTACAATGGAGGGGAAGAACAGGAAGGCAAAAGGGAATGGGTCAACCTTACTCTCATTGTATTTGGCTTAGGGAAGGAATGACATACACTCTAAATTGGGTATCTTGCCCTACAGGAGAGTAGGGGGGATGAAGATGAGAGGGAAGATGATGGAGGGGAGGGCAGGTGGGGGTGGTGGTGTTAGAAACACACACTTCTGTAAAGGGACAGGGACAAAGTACAGAATAGAACAAGTGGGGGGCGGGATAGGAAGGAGGGAAAGATAATC
>CM053589.1:127540910-127556115 GCA_028646515.1 Pseudochirops corinnae | reverse complement strand
GTTAGAAGCACACACTTCTGTAAAGGGACAGGGACAAAGTACAGAATAGAACAAGTGGGGGGCGGGATAGGAAGGAGGGAAATATAATCAGTCTTTCACAATATGTCCATTGTGGAGATGTTTTGCATAACTACACATGTACAGCCTATACTGAATTGCTTGTCTTTCCAGTGGGGATGGCTGACGAGGGAGGTAGGGAAAGAATCTAGAATTTAAAGTTCTAAAATCAAATGTTAAAATATATATATGTATGTATATGTATATATTATTATTATTATTATTATTATCATTATTATTATTATTTACATGTAACTGGGAATTAAGATATATAGGCACTGGGGTAAGGAGAGCCATCTTGCCCTACAGAAAGTCAGCGGGGTGATGGGGGAGGATATAAGAGAGAGCAGATTGGGGGAGGGGGTAAACATGGGATCGCTGTTTTGGGATGGTGGATAGGCAAAAGATGGGGAGAAAATTTGTAACTCAAAATCTCGTGGAAACAAATGATGTAAGCTAAAAATAAACAAAAGTTAATTTAAAAAAAAACAAATATTTTAAGGCTGTATCTCTAGTCCAGAATTATATTTCTTTACCATGTCCCACCTTTCCAAACACCACATGAATGGTAGCAAGCAGAATAGCTTTCCAGGATGACAGTGTTCAATTGAGTCCAGCCTCTGATACAAACTGACTGTTAGAGTCTGGACAAGTCATTTAAGTCTCAATGCTCCAGGAACCTCTTGAAGACTCTAAACTCAAGAATAGTAGCTAATTTGTATTGGTAGTGGGAATTTCCCAACTAGGAACTAATGAAATGACAGTCTTGTAGATATTAAAAAAAAAAAAGTTAAGTCTGTACATTCAAGAAGCTTCCAATATATAGGAAGGGATGAAACATATACACAATTATAATACAGGTTATGAAATGACCTAATATATTAGAAAGATCACAGCTGCCTGAAAGATTCAAAGAGGGTAAAGCAGGTGTACAGAGAAAATGGAGGTCCATCAGGCAGGTTGTAGTACCTGAACTGAAACTTAATGTGGAGAAAAGATGTTAAAAAGCAGAAATATATTATCCTTAACCTTTTTTTGCACCATGGACCCCTTTGGCAACTAGTGTAACCTAACAATCTTTCATAATACTGCTTTTTTTTTTCATAAAATAAAATACCTAAGGCAAAAGGAATCAATTTTACTGAAATATAGTTATCAAAAAAAATTTTTTTTAAGTTCACCACACTTCAGATTAAGAACATCTGTTCTATGCACAAGGAACTATATATATATAGATTCAGGTAAGATCAGGATAAGATTAGGGAATGGTAAAGAGCCCAATTTGTCAAGAGCATAAGGAACACAAAGTGTTACATAACAAAAAGAATGAAATGGTAAATTAGAGTCAAATCCCAAAAAATCTAGAATGTAGAAAGCAGCATAATACAAGTCAAAGAACACTGGATTTGGAGTGAGAAGTACTGGGTCCACATACCAGGTCTACCATTTACTACCTATATGACCTTGGGGAAATCATTTAATTCTAGGCTTCAGTTTCTCCATCTATAAGATGAAGGACAAGGACTAGAGCAGCAGTTCTCAACCTGTGGGTTTTGTTCAATTTGTAACAATGAAAATACATCCTGCATATCAGATATTTACATTACAATTCATAACAGCAGCAAAATTACAGTTATGAAGTAGCAACAAAAATAATTTTATCGTTGCGGCTCACCACAACATGAGGAACTGTATTAAAGGGTTGCAGCATTAGGAAGGTTGAGAACCACTGGAATAGAGAGGATCTCTAAGGTCCCTTCCAGTTCTAAATGTATGCTCCAGAGCTAAGAAGCTCATGTTCTATTCATTAATCTGATGTTAGTAGTTGTACTTACAAACATTTATGTAAAGAATGATAGAATAAAGGATGAAAAGCGATATTCAATAATATATTATCTTTAACATTAACATTTAACAAATCCTAATTTTTCCCTGGAAATTGAGTACTCACTCATTTTACTTCACAGTAAAAATGTAAATTTGCCATACAATAAAACTGTACTATAACAAAGAACCTGGTGGTATGAGCTAAAAATTAAGACAACAATCTATTGCCTTAAAATGCAAATCAACAAAACACTCTTCACAAAAAAGGTTAGACCTTAATAACTGTACAAATATCAGTTGCTCATGGGTAGGCCAAGCTAATATAATAAAAAATGACAATTTTTAATTTACTTAACTTATTCAGTGTCACACCAATAATCAAACAACCAAAATTATTTTATAGACCTAGAACAAATAATAACAAAATTCACCTCGAAGAATGAATCCAGAGTATCAGGGGAATTAATGAAATCTAAGGGAAGGTGGTCTAGCCAGTCCAGATATAAAACTGTATTATAAAGCAGCAATCCTCAAAACTACATGGTACTGGCTAGGAAATAGAGTGGTGGATCAGTGGAATAGGTTAGGCACACAAGGCACAGTAATCAATGACCTTAGCAATCTATAGTTTAATATACCCAAAGACTCCAGCTTCTGGGATAAGAACTACCTGACAAAAACTGCTAGGTAAACTGGAAAATGGTATGGCAAAAACTAGGCATACACCATCTTACGTTGTATACCAAGATAAGGTCAAAATGGATACGTGATTTAGACATAAAGGGTCAAACTATAGGAAAATTAGGAAAGAAAGGAATAATTTATCTGTCAGATCTATGGAGAAGGGAAGAATACAGATAGAGAACATTAGGAAATACAAAAAGGATAATTTTGATTACATTAAATTAAAAAGGTTTTGCACAAAAAAAAGCCAATAAAACCAAAATCATAAGGGAAGGAGAAAACTCAGAAATAATTTTTACAGTTAATGTCTCTGATAAAGGCCTCCTTTCTAAAATAGAGAATTGAGTCAAATCTATAAGAATTACACGTCATTTGATAAATGGCTGATAAATGGTCAAAGGATATGAACAGGCAGTTTTCAAATGTGGAAATCAAACCATTCTATAGGCATATGTAAAAATGCTCTAAGTCACTACTGAGTAAAGAACTGCAAATTAAAACAACTCTGAGGTACCACATCACACCTATCAGACCGGTCAACACTGACAAAACAGGAAAATGATAAATACTAAAGAAGATGTGGGAAAACTGGAACACTAATACATTGTTGGTAGAGTTGTGAACTGATACAACCATTCTGGAGAGGAATTTGTAACTATCCACAAAGGGTTTTAAAACTGTGTATATCCTCTGATCCAGCAATACCACTAATAGGTCTACATCCCAAAGAAATCATTAAAAAAGGGGAAAGGACCCACACGTATAAAAATATTTATGGCAGTTCTTTTTGTAGTGGCAAAGAATTGGACGCTGAGGGGATACCCATCAACTGGGGAATAGGTGAACAAATTGTGGTATATGAATGTAATGGAATACTACTGTTCCGTAAGAAATGATGAGCAGGCACATTTCAGAAAAACTTGCAAAGACTTGCATGAACTGATGCTGAATGAAGCAAGCAGAACCAGGAGAACACAATACACAATAATAGCAACACTGTACAAAGACAGTCTTTGTTAGACTTAGCTCTTCAGAGCAATGCAATGACCTAAGGCAATTCCAAAAGACTCAGGATGGAAAATGCTGTCTGCATCCAGAGAAAGACTTACAGAGTTTAAATGCAAATCAAAGCATACTATTTTCTCTTTTTTTCTTACTCATGGTTTTTCCCTTTTATTCTGATTCTTCTTTAACAACATGACTAATGTGGAAATAGGTTTAATATAATTGTACATGTATAGCCTATATCAGATTACATGCCATCTTGGGGAGGGGAGAAAACTTAGAACTCAAAATCTTATAAAAGTAAATAGTGGAAACTAAAAGTAAATAAATTTTTAAAATGCAAAGAATTCTATTTGTACTTAGTGTCATTTGGTATTGCAGAAATGAACTTTGTTGTACATCCTTTTGATGAGTTATTGGGGTCATTCTACAAAAGAGTTTTGTCATTTTCTTCAAAAGCTCAACCCCACCCACTCTGTCATATTTGCCAACTTATGTTTACATGTTTCATTCAGTTAATGTAATGATCCTTTGTCCCAATGCTGAAATAAGGGAAAATATACTGTATCATGAATAAAGAGAACATGATAAAAACTAAAGTTCTATTCTACCGAACAAATATACTTTAATATATTTTCAGAAAAATATACTTTTAAAAGGACACATTTTTCCAGGTTAAGTGTAATTGCAGTAACTTAAGAAGTTTAAATACATTTGTTAATTTAAGTTCACATTTCCATGAACATTAGCATTTTAGATAAATGTTTCCATAACAGGGCACTAGAGTGATGAAGCATCTTAATTCAGAAGGCAGCCTGGTTCACTGCCCCTAGTCCATTTGCCAATTCTAGAAGTACATTTTGCCTCCTTAGTAAGTAATATAGGCACACATTCTTATTTTAAAAGATTCTTACCCATTATACAATTAAGAGAGAAAGAAAGAACTGGTTCAGCAATTCAGTGAAGTTAGAGTTAAATATATAAAAAGAACCATACATATCATAGCTGAAATTTTCCTACTCCCTTGATGCATGACATCAAACAAATAAATCAATTCTTTTCATTACCCTTGATTTTATAAATTATCTATATTTTTAATATTTTAATACATATAACTTTTAATACCATAAAAATGTAGTACTAATGCTTTAATATTTTAATACTTTATATTTTTAATACTTTAATACTTGGTGGCTGTATTCTCTAGTATCAAAAAAGAGGCAGCAAGATAATATATCCAACTAACATGAAAACTGACAAGAGCACAGGGTCACAGATTTAAAGTCAGAAGAGATCTTAAAGGTCCTCTAAGTCCACATCTCTCATTTTATAAATGAGGAAACTGAAGCCTAAAAAGAGAAGTGACTTGTCCAAGGGAATGTAAGTGGAAGAGTCAGAATTTGAACCTAGGTCCACTGACTACAAATCCTGTGCTGTTTGCACTGCATTTGATTAAAAGGCAAAATCTAATGCAATCACTGAAGCAACATGATACATTAAAAAGATATTCACTAGGGAGTCATGGAATTTTGTTCCCAGTACATCTATAACATAAAGTTAAACTAAATTCTAAGTTCCTTTCAGCTCTAAAATTTTATAACTGCAATTCATCTAAAAAGACACTTAGCAACAGTTGTTGGTGCTAAGTAGAGAAGTACCCAATAAGCAAGTATGGATTTGATGACACATTTTGGCTCAGTGACTGAAATCAAGAAAGACTGGACCTGTCATTTCATTAGTATAGGGAACTCCCTGGATGAGAAAACTCCCTCTTCCAATGAAGGTCAACAACTTCTCTACCAGTTTGTTGTTGTTGAGTTGTTTTCCCTTATATCCAAATCTCCGTGACCAGCGTCATACAGCTCCTAAGTGTGTAAGACCAAATTTGACCTCAGGTCCTCCTAACTCCTAGAGCCAATGCTCTATCTATTGTGCAACAATTTAGATAGTCTTAAAGGGCTGACAACAACCCTGAGAGGTTACATGATGTGCCCATGGTCATACAGCCACTGTGTCAGAGGCAGTACTCGTGCCCAGCTTTTGTTGGTTTCAAGGTAGGCTTCCTATTCACTTTACCACACTGCTTCTACAGGAATCACTTTCTCAATTGCAGAAAAGACAGCACGATTACAGGAGTAAGAGATAAGATGCATTCCATAATAAGAGGTATATAAGGTAACAATAATTTTGTGTTGTATCTTTCGTATTTCTGAATTTATAAAAGTGAAACATAAGAACTTGAAAATACTCTGTAATAATTCTAAGTATCCCATGGAAAGAGAAATTGTTATCACCTTAATTATAATATAAAATTCAAGACAGAATCAAGAGAAGCTCATCAAAATATACAGAATTATTAAATGCATAAATTAATAATTCTATAAATTATATCATGCTCCTTAACTGTTAGCACGTTCCTCACATATCAGTATTTTTAAGTTCTGGAAAATTCACAAAATTATTACCTTATGCATTGCAATACAGGATACAAAGTTAAATGCTAAGAGATCCAATATTCTATCAATCAATGATCACTAAGTGCCTCTGAGTTAGGCACTGTGCTAGCAGTAGACATAATGTTTAAATTTTTCATAAGTTGTCCTAACAAGTTTGTGAAACAAGAATTTTATTGATTTTGTGGAATAGTAAAATATACCTAAAATGGTGTTTTTTAATGTATTATATACTGTAAGGGCATTTCAAAATATCTTGGGCTGTTTCTTTTATACCGTAATACCCAAATGATATGCACAATTTTTTTCCTATTGCCCGTTTGGGACATTAAAATTAGAATCATTCATAAAAAAGATGCATATGCATAAGCTGGCAATGAACATTATTCTTACTTTTTCCTTACCTACTGTTTTGCAATATGTATTGCTTCTTTTTGCTGGTGTATAGTAAAGAATCTGAAAGATTCTATGCAAGTACTTTAGCAGTTTAGGCTCCTTCAGTCATACACCGAAGAAAAGGGGAAAAATATTTTGCTTCTTTCAACAGGCCACCCCAATCCAAGTGACAAAGAATGAGTGGAGAAAAAAGATGAAAAGACAAAAGAAAAAGAATGTGTTCAATAAGAGAATAAAAAAGTTTCAAGGTCACCTGTCAACTGGATACCTAAGATTTTTCAAACACATTATTCTTAATAAGAATACTATAATTAATGTCATTAAGATGGTAAGAAAATTCACATTTCCTTTAGAAAAATGAGGCAATAATACTTAATATAGTACTCTAAGAATTATGAAAAAAAATTTTTGCACAGATTATTCTTATTTGATCCTCACAATAACGCAATAAAATATGTACTACATGTGTTATTATCTTCATTTTTACTAATAACAAAACTTAGGCTCAAAAAAATTAAATGATTTGATCATGGTCACAATTTCTAAGTGTCAGAAGCAGGACTGTATTCTATGTC
The DNA here is from genome assembly GCA_028646515.1 of Pseudochirops corinnae. Classification (NCBI taxonomy): domain Eukaryota; kingdom Metazoa; phylum Chordata; class Mammalia; order Diprotodontia; family Pseudocheiridae; genus Pseudochirops; species Pseudochirops corinnae. The sequence continues at coordinate 127,549,118 of CM053589.1, read as the reverse complement.
TTTCATGACTCCAAGACCAGGGCTCTTTCCACTACATCACACTTTCATAAAACAAGTTTGTCAGTACATCCACATGTAGATACAGATATAGATATAGATATAGATATAGATGTATATATATGCAACAAATCAGAAAAGGAATTAAAGATAACAATATTTTAAGCTTCAAAGTTTAATATTCCTTTTCATATGCAAATGTGAAAGTATTTTTGTGTGAAAGTATTTTTGTGTGAAAGCACAGAGGCAGCTGGTGAGGAAATTAACAGAATTTTGGACCTAAAGACAAGTAGTAGCTGTATGACCCTAAAGAAGTCACTTAACCTCTATTTGCCAGTTTCCTCAACTGTAAAACAGGAATAATAATAGCATCTACCTTGCAAAGTTGTTCTGAGGGTCAAAGAAGATAATATTAGTAAAAATCACTTTGCATAGTGACTAGGACATAGTAGGTATTGTATAAATGCTTTGTTTATAAATAAATGCTTTTTAAAAATAATAAAAGCTTTTTAAAGCCTTATTTTTAAAAATACTTATTCCTTTCCCCCTTCCTGAAATATACACACTAAATACTAATACCTGCTGCTTTTAAATTAGTTATCCTCAACTATGAAGATCATATTTTTCCATACCCTAAGTCCTTGACATATTGTTTAACAAAGGATATTCCTTTGGCAAGACCTCTTTTAAATCACATACTTTTCTTTTTCTTGAAACCAAAATTATGAGATTGGCAAATCCATAACTAACTAGAATGTTAAGGTTTGGTCTTAGCATTCCATTTTCCATACTCCAAACAAAAGCTTCACAACTCAAAATAAGGTGATATGTTACAATTAAAACCAAATATTTATCTCAAAGAAAATTTTCAAAAGCAAAGGAATTTATACTTAGAAAAAGTCTTAGTAGTTAGCTTCTAAGAAAATAGGTATAACAAATTTACATTTGTAAAAGAAAGTAATCTTACACAGAATATGATGGAAAGAACAGTGGACTTGGGAGTAATACTTATACTGCTCACCTCAGTGTTATTGTGAGGATGGAAAAAAATGAATGAAAACTCTTTATAAACCAGAACATGTTTTGTAATAGTCAATAAACATGTACTTAAGTAACAACTAGGTACTATACATTGCAGTAGACGGGAATACAAATGAAAAAATGAAGCAGTTTGTGACTTCCAGAAGCTTAAATCCTGCTAAATAAATACAGGCAAGTATTTATTTTTATTATCACTGAAATAACAGAGGGATTCAAACATACTCCAGAAATACTAATCATCTCACAATTTTCCAATTAGTCCTCTGAAGAAAAAGTCATCCAAGTTAGGAAATGGCAACAAAGTACACTTACCTGGATCAATATTTTAAAAGGTCATGTAAATACCAAACCCTATCCTGGGCAAATGTATTTCCCCAATTAACTAACTATACTTTGGATATCAAGCTACCATAGTTTCTTATCTCCATTTTGCTACTATATAAAATCATATTAGAAAATTCAGGATTAGGAATTCAGGAACAATAGATCTGAACTTTATAAATATGAAAACAAACTTATTTGAATATCTATCAACAGTAAAACTTTATTAACATGGATGACAAAAACATCATTTAAGGCACTGAACTACCAAGTTTTAGATAAATCATCTTAATTATAATGTCAAATTTAATTATCCCCTGATAATCTAAAAGCACTAAATATATCCACTACAGAAGGATCATATTGCATTTATGCCTAGCTTGTCTAGACAAAATGAGGATAGAGGGAAAGAGCAAGCTATTTAAGAGTTCACTGCTTAAGCTGATTCACTTTGCAATTAACAAGGAAGTTTCTGGGAATTAAAGACCAGATACTCTTTTGAAAAACAAAATAGACATAACAGCTAAAGTTATAATTTAATATAATGCTTAATTCTTATGCTATTGATTAAGAAATGTTTTATGACTGAATGGAAATAGGTTGATAACAGAATTTTCCTCTAGCGTTCTCTAAATCCTGAGTCAAAGAAACAAGCAGTTAAGGAAAGTTAAGGAAAAGCAAGGAGACCAAATTCTAACTCAGACAGTATAATTCCAAAACCAATGCTTTTTTCATTACTACCGAGGCTCTACTGTAATACAGTGGTAAAGGACACAGTTTCATCTGAATAGTTACAGAAGTTCTTCAACGCCAGCTATCTGGTTCTGAATTTCATTTAGATATAATATTATAAGATTCTTCCAAGGCTAATGTTATTTTAAAAACGAAGATGAAATAATTTAAAAGCAGAAGACTTCACTCCATGATATAAACTGAAAAGAGATTCTACATACTAGATTTTCCTGAAGAAGATACTAAGATGAAAAATAATCTTAATCTACTTTAGAAATAACCCAATATGAATTTGCATTTGACACAGCTGGGAGTTGCACAGCTTCAAGCTTCTAGTTTTCTAATCTCATGTATTATTCACAGGGAAGGCAGAAAAATTTCCTGCACCTTTAATTAAGGTAAACATAGAAAGAAAAATAATTTTGTCTTCTAATTACAGAGAATTAAATAACTTCACATAAGTGCCTGTTTTGCCTTACTTCTAATTATTTCCTTTAGGCAACAGTAAGAATTGTCCAGGTCACAATAATCAATCAACAAGTATTTATAAAGTGCCATAAAACTTACAGTGCTTTCATGCTTTACATGTATAATTTCATTTAATCCTCACAGCAACCCTATAAGGTGTTATTATTATAGCTAAGGCTGATGGAGGTTAAGCGACTTGCCCAGGATCACAGAGTTATTTCTTAGTACATGGCTGAGGCTTAATTGGAATTCAGGTCAAACAAAAGATTAGTCAAAGATAAAAAGCACACAGCAAAGTAAATCTGGATCAGAGTATTCACTAACAGAAATGGAAAGCAATCCCCTGTCATCCTAAAGAAAATATCAGCAGTACTGGGCTAAGATGAAACATTTTTAAAGGAAGGTTAGAGACCACAGCATTCTAGGAAAAAGAAGAAATGGTCTATATTAAACATCAGACTTAGTCTTAGATGTAAAATATCCTTAAAACAACTTTAAAAAAAAATCTTGGTGAAAAGATTCAAATTGGTTCATACTATAGTAAATACACAATCCAGTCTTTGAAGAAACCTGCATTCCACATTAGCAAGCAATAATGAAACGCAAAAGATTTCAAATGTTTAATTTGGAGGCTGGGCAAGTTTTCTAAGAAAGTTTTGAGTGAAGGACTGAAAATTCTTCTTTATTCAGCTTACAGTATAAGCCACAATTGGGACAATTGTACAATCAGTCTGAATCCAAATCAACATATAAAACTAAAGGCAAAATTATCTTGGATGGTCTCTGAGCAAATAAATGAAAATAAGGACATGATAAATATAATTCTGCTTCTGTGTTTCAAAAAGACATACACAATTCAAAATTCCTTGATGTAACTGAGATAGATACTGTATGAAGAATATCTAATCACCGAACCATAAAATATCTGTAAAGCAGTTGGGACACAATGATATTTTTAAGCCATTTCCCTATGAAGTATAGATAAAGTTAATAGTGTCTTTGTGTCAGAGAGTTCAAGCTTTTCACATTACATTAATATTTTCACACTATACAACAAAAATAATATTAACAACTATCACCTTCATGTCTATAAAATAAAATAATGAAGATCCCAAAACAAAGCTTACCCAATATCAATGAATACCCAAGAAAAAAATATAATTGGCAGGTTAGCACTATCCGGCAGGTATCTATAGTATTCTACATTAACTCACTGCCCTACATGTTTTCATTTAAAATATTTAAGAGTTTTGGGGGAAGGGAGGGTGTTTTGAATCAATGTTCTTTCAACTTTGTTGGGGTAAAGTGTTTAATTACATTTAACTGCTTCATTTTTTTTTTTTTTTGGTACAAAGCATATGCATTCTTTCACCAGCTATATCTGATTAAAAATCCTTTCCGTTATTCACTTTAATGCCAGAATTATATAAACAAAGTGAATGTACTATAAATAATGGATGTGAGGAGAATAAAAATATGGTATGTGGTCTCATAGTAAGGTACCTCAAATTCATCAATCGTTACTTAGAAAGAGTACAACATCACAAGCAGTTTGTTTTATAACATCAAGTTTAAAAAATTGTTTTTTTCCATAAAGACTTGAGATAATAAACTACTTTTTAAAATTTCCATACTTAAGCTTCCACTTTCAGTTTTTATAGAAATTGTTAAATATTTGAGTCTTTAAAAAAAAACTTAACTAACTGGATTATACTTACCAGCACAGAAATCTCAACTGAACTAAAGAGAAATCTGTTAGGTAATAGCTTTATCTTTAAATATTGATACAAACTCCGGATTTATAGCCCAAGAATAACACAATTTCCAAAAGTATGAATGGATTACACTCTGCAGTGGAGGAAGTACTCCTATCAATGAGAGCACAAATCCTTCAAAATGTCATAGTATAATTTCACGTAAAACACTAATCTTGAGTTCCCAAAGACCACATACTGACATGAAAACATCATAATCCAAAAGCTGGACCCCAAAACAAAGTACAGAACTTTCTACTTTTGAATTACCTGAAAATGCACCTGGTTTTAAAACATCTAAACAATAGCTATTCTTTCAAGACCTGGTGCCATAATATTAGAAATAACAGTATAGGGGGCATGGCGCAGTGAACAGAGCACTGGCCCTGGAATGAGGAGGACCTGGATTCAAATCCAGCCTCAAAAACTTGACATACTTACTAGCCATATGACTTTTGGCAAGTTACTTAACCCCTAATTGCCCTCAAAAAAAAAAAGAAAAAAAAAAGAAATTACGGTATAAATTTAATCTCAAGTGAAATAATATGCATGTTAACAATAAGTTTGTCATGATCATAACAAAGATTCAAAATGTTATAAAACAGCTTTCACATCAGTAATATCCAAAATGGTTTGTAACAGGTTAAGTCAGTAAGATTACTATAATATTCCTATTTTTAGATTTTCTTATATTAGACACTTAAAGTTCACCACAAAGGAATTAGTGAACAATTATTATTTTGCACCCACAGTTGTAACAATGAACTATTGCAGTCATAATAATGATGATGAAAATAACAATAATATCTAACACATATAGTACTAGTACTATACACATACATATACAGTACTAGGGGCAGCTAGGTGGTACAGTAAGATAAAGTGCCAGGCCTGAAATCACAAAGACTCATCTTCCTAAGTTCAAATCTGGTTTCAGACACTTACTAGCTTAGCTGGTGACCTTGGGCAAGTCACTTAACCTTGTTTGTCTCAGTTTCCTCGTCTGTAAAATGAACTGAAGAAGGAAATGGAAAACCACTACAATATCTTTGCCAAGAAAACCCAAAATAGGGTCATAATGAGTTGGCCAGGTCTGAAACAACTGAACAACAACAGTACTAGTACATAAATGTTAACTGTTAGATGGCACTGTGTAGTGTTTCTGCTTCCCTTTCCCCGAGAGTGGATGAGGGGTATGATCTTTCCTTGGCCACTGATCTCTCTATCCCCCTCTCTCAGATTTGATCAGCAAAAAAAACCATTACAATAATCATCTTATTTTTTGTAGCCAATGACCAATATGAAGTCCTTCAAATCCATGAGCTACCCTCTCCTTTACTGTTTTTTATCAAGAGAGCCCACTTAGGAATTTCTAATATTCAAATTTTGGCTCTCTACCCTAATTTAATTTTTTTTTACTACATCTCCAGCTAAACCCTGGCTTCCTCATATTTAAAAACAAGACCAGGATGTAAGAAATGTTTAAATTTTTAAAAATACATATAATGCTTTAAGGTTTACAATGCACTTTACAAAAAGTATTATTTTAGCTCATCCTCACAACAACCCTTCAAAGACAGATACTATTATTAATACCATTTTACAAATGAGGAAATTGAAGCTGAGAGGTTATAGGACTTGTCATATAGACAAAAAATACTGAAGACAAAATATGACCTCAGGTCTTTCTGACTGCTTTAACAACCTCCAAGCCACTACTTTAACCTCCATGCCACCCAGCTATATCAGCACAATTAGGAACATTCTAATAGTTATACTGATATATGATAACATACGTAACAACATATTACAAAGAAGAAAATACTTAGCAGAACAACTGATTTTAACAGAGGTGTTTAAGACCAGAAAAAGAGTGTGTTTGGCCACACAGAAAAGGAGAAAAATATCTGATGGATACAAAGACAGCACTGGTAACTAACTATACAATGTCATTTTATGGAATATGACTTTTTCTTTTTAAAAAATATGTGCCATCACAAAAATATTAAAACTGAAATATTTTCATTTTAATAGTATGTGAATGAGGTCAGTAACAATTTATGTTAGGCCTTAATAAAGGAATGATGATTTTGGCATTTTCCCTCACATATCACCAGGAGCAAGAAAAACAGAAAAAATATTTAAAACAACAAAATAAAATATTTCTTAAATCTTATTTACATGGAAAATGAATAATAAAATAGAGGGCTTCATTATAGTGCTTTCCCAATTAGTTTCTGTATCTGGTTCTCATGCAGCAGGTCAATACCACAATATATTTAGTACCCTACAGTTAATGAATACATAATAATTATATTCAGGGAACAGGGAATCAGAGTTTAATTCTAGAAAGGAAGCGTGAGAACAGCCACCACATCCAAGGGAGGCAGCAGGCATGAAAATTACCCACTCCCAACCTGGTGAGGTAGTGACAAAAAATTAATACAGAACTCTTTCAAGGTCCTCTAATTGGAATGAGAATCCTTTAAATCTTTAACAAGGATCCACTGGAGGGCAAGTCTGGTTCCAGTAGCCATAGTAATTCCAGCTCCAATATATAAAAATTGCTGCAGTAAAAAGCTTATAGTTGAATCAGGGCAGTTAGTGGATGCAATCCCAGGCCTGGAGTCAAGAACACTCATCTTCCTGAGTTCAAATCTGGTCTCTGACACTGTGCTGTATGACCCTGGGCAAGTCACTTGACCCTGTTTGCCTCAGTTTTCTCATCTATAAACTAATTGGAAACTAAATAATTTAATCTTCAAGAACGAGTGAGTCAAACAAGAAATGATAGAAACAATTAGTAACTTCATTCAAGAGAATGACAACAGTGAGACAACATACCATAACTTGTGGGATGCAGGAAAAGCAGTTCTTAGGGGAAGTTTTATATCTCTGAATGCATACGTGAACAAAATAGAGAAAATAGAGATCAACAAATTGGGCATGTAATTGAATACACTAAATTGGAAATACTGAAAACCAAATAAAATTGAAATTAAGAAAACTACTGAATAAATAAAACTAAGAGCTGGTTTTATGAAAAAAACAATAAAATTATCCCTTAGTCAATATGATAAAAGAAAGAAAGAAGAAAACCAAATCACAAGTATCAAAAATGAAAAGGGTGAATCTACATCCAATGAAGAGGAAATTAAAACAATGATTAGGAATTATTTTACCCAATAGCATGGCCATAAATTTGACAATCTTAGTGAAATGGATGAATTTTTACAAAAATATAAGTTGCCTAGAGTAACTGAGGAGGAAATAAAATACTTAAATAACCCCATTTGAGAAAAAGAAATTGAACAAGCCATCAGTGAATTCCCTAGGAGAAAATCTCCAGGGCCAAATGGATTTACTAGAGAATTCTATCAAACATTTAAAGAACAATTGATTCCAATACTCTACAAACTATTTGGGGAAAATGGAGAAGAAGGAGTCCTACCAAATTCTTATGACACAGATATGGTAAGTGATACCTATTGAGGATGAGACAAAATGAAGAAAGAAAATTATATACCAATTTCCCTCATGAATATAGATGCAAAATTTTTAAATAAAGTATTAGCAAAAAGTCTACAGCAACTTATCATGAGAATTGTTAATACACTTTGATCAGGCAGGATTTATTCCAGGAATGCAAGGATGGTTCAATATTAGAAAAAGTTTAGTATAATTGATCATATCAACAATAAAACTAGTAAAAACCATATGATTATCTCAATAGATGCAGAAAAGGCTTTTGACAAAATACAACATCCATTCCTATTAAAAACACTAGAAAGTATAGGAATAAATAAATGGAGTCTTCCTTAAAATAAGTAGCATCTATCTAAAACCATCAGCAAGTATTTATTATATGTAATGGGGATAAGCTAGAAGCATTTCC
>CM053589.1:127520499-127531048 GCA_028646515.1 Pseudochirops corinnae | reverse complement strand
ACATTCTGACCATAGAAAGTTACTATGGTGACAAGGAAGATCAAAACACACACTCAGAAGATAACAAAGTCAAAGCCCCTACATCCAAAGTGTCCAAGGAAAATATGAATTGGTCTCAGGCCACGGAAGAGCTTAAAAGGGATTTTGAAAAAAAAAAACGAGAGTGGTAAAGGAAAATTAGGAAGAGAAATGAGAGTGATGCAAGAAAATCATGAAAAACTGGTCAACAGTTTGGTGAAGGAGACACACACACAAATACAGAAAAATATAAGACTTTAAAAAACAGACTAGGTCAAATAGTTTTTTTTTAAAAAAAGGTACAAAAAACCGCTAAGGAGAAGAATACCTTAAAAAACAGAATTGGACAAATGAGAAGAAGCACAAAAATTCACTGAATGAAAAAACTTAAAAAGTAGAATTGACCAGATGGAAAGAGAGATTCAAAAGCTCACTGAAGAAAATAATTTCTTAAAAATTAGAATTGATCAAATGGAGGCTAATGACTTTATGAGAAATCAAGTAACAATAAAATGAAACCAAAAGAATGCGGGAAAAAGACAATGTGAAATATCTCAGTGGAGAAACAAATGGCCTTGAAAATAGAACTCAGAGAGATAATTTAAAAATTACTGGACTACCTGGAAACCATGATTAAAAAAAATAAAAAGAGCCTAGATATCATCTTTCAAGAAATTATCAAGGAAAACTGCCTTAATATCCTAGAACCAGAGGGAAAAATAGAAATTGAAAGAATCCACCGATCACCTTCCTTTTGAAAGAGATCCAAAAAGGAAAACTCCCAAGAATATTATAGCCAAATTTCAGAGTTCCCAGGTCAAGGAGAAAATACTGCAGGCATCCAGAAAGAAATAATTCAAGTCTTGTAGAGCCACAGTCAGGATTAACAAAAGATTTAGCAACTTCTACATTAAAGGATCAGAGGGCTTGGAATATGATTTTCCAGAGGGCAAAGGAGCTAGGATTACAACCAAGAATCACCTACCCAGCAATACTGAGTATAATCATTTGGGGGGGAAATGAATATTCAGTGAAATAGAGGACTTTCAAGCATTTTTTATGAAAAGACCAGAGATGAATAGAAAATTTGACTTTCAAATGCAAGACTCAAGAGAAGCATAAAAAGGTAAACAGGAAAGGGAAATCATAAGAGACTTAATAAGGTAAACTATTTACATTCCTCCATGGGAAGATGATAGTTCTAACTCATAAGAACTTTCTCATTAGGGCAGTTAGAATGAGTATATAGACACTGGGTACAGGTGTGAGTGGAATATGAAGGGATGATATCTAAAAAATAAAATTAAGGGGTGATAGAGAGGAATATATTAGAGCAAAGGGAGAGGCAGAATAGAGTAAATTATCTCACATAAAAAAGGCAAGAAAAAGCTTTTACAGCAGAGGGGAAGAGGAAGGAGTGAGGGAGACTGAGTGAACCATAGTCTCATCAGACTTGGCTCAGAGAAGGAATAACATACACACTCAGTTGGGTATAGAAAAATATCTTACCCTATAGGAAAATAGGATGGAAAAGGGATGGGGGGGTGGAGATAGAAGGGAGGGCAGATTAGGAGAGGGGTAGTCAGAAGCAAAGCAGTCTTGAGGAAGGACAGCTTGAAAGGAGAGAGAACAGAAAAAAACAAGTGGGAAATACAATGGGGGGGAATGTAGTTAGCAATAGGAAGTGTGAAAAAAATTGAAGCAGATTTCTCTGATAAAGGCCTCATTTTTCAAACAAAAAGAGAACTGAGTCAAATTTATAAAAATAAGAGTCATTCCCCATTTGAGAAGTGTTCAAAAGATATGGACAATTTTCAGATGAAGTAATCAGAGTTATCTACAGCTATATGAAAAAAATGCTCTAACTCAATATTGATTAGACAAATGCAAATTAAAACAATTCTGAGGTACTACCTTATACCTCTTAGATGGGCTGATAGGACAGAAAAGGAAAAATGAGAAATGTTGGAGGGGATGTCAAAAAAATAAGATATTAATGCATTGGTGGTAGAATTGTGAACTGATTCAGTCATTCTGTAGAGCAGTTTGGAACTATACCAAAAGTCTATAAAACAATGCATACCCTTTGACTTAGCAATACCACTACTAGTTCCACGTCCCAAAAGAGGTAAAAAAACAAAAACAAAAACAAAAAGGAAAAGGACCTTTATGTACAAGAATACTTATAACAGCTCTTTTTTGGTGGCAAAGACTTGGAAATTGAGGAGAAACCCATCAGTTGGGGAATGGTTGAACAAATTGTGGTATGTGATTATGATGGATTACTCTTGTGCTACATATAAGAAATGATGGGCAGGATGCTGTCAGAAAAACCTGGGAAGACTTATATGAGCTGATGCAAAGTGAAATGTACTGTCTTCAAAGAAATAGCAATATTGTAAGATGATCAACTGTGAATGACTTAGCTATTCTCAGCAATATAGTGATCCAAGACAACTATGAAGGACTTATGATGAAAAATGCTTTCTGTCCCCAGAGAAAGAACTGATTGTGTTTGAATACAGATTGAAGCATACTTTTTTTACTTTCTTTATTTTTCTTGAATTAAAAAAATTTTTTTGGTCTATGTTTTCTTTTATAACATGACTGTTATGGAAATGTTTTGCATGAACTACACAGGTATGTCAAATTGCTTGCTTTCTCAGTGAGGCGTTGTGAGGAGGGAGGTAGGGAGAGAATTTGGAACTCAGAAAGTTTAAAAAAAAGATTGTAAAATTTTTTATGTGTAACTGGGGAAAATGAAATACTGAATAAATTTTTAAAAATTAAAAAAATTAATTTGATCCCACTCGTTAAGTGCCTAGCACTATATGAAAGATGAGTCAAGATGATGTAATGGATAGAGAGCTGGTCTGGGTAAATCATTTAACTCTTCATTACCAGACAACTCTCTGACACTATAAGTTGCAGAGAAGGCACCTAACCTGTGTGAGTAGAGAATGTTTCTTATCAGAGTTCCATACAAAGATGAAATGACAAGTCCTATTTAAAAAAAAAAAATTGTAAGGCACTGTGCTAGATCAGTGGTTCTCAACTGTGGGTCTTGCCCCCTTTGGGGGTCAAATGACCCTGTCACAAGGGTCGCCTAAGACCATTGGAAAACACATATTTTCCATGGTCTTAGGAACTGAGACACCACTCCCCTATCCGTCTCCAAATGGGTCCACCCACATGCAGATACACCCACATACGAGTATTAAAGGGTCGCGGCATTAAGGAAGGTCGAGAACCACTGGTGCTAGATGATGATGATGGTACAAAGATAGATATGCCATAGATTTTATTCTTTAGAAATTTATAAATTATTCTTCAGGAATTTATACTCTCTTGTAGGATGGTGGTTCAGAGACACGTGTTAGAGATATGATTAGGGTTAGAGTATGATTAGGGTTAGAGTGCAACAGAGTGGTCCAGACAAAGTACTGTAAGAAATATGAGTGGGTGAACTGAAAGAGTGAGGTCAGGGAAAGCTTCATGGAGGAGTTGTCACCTAACTTGGAACTTGAAGGAAGAAAAGGACTTTTAACAGAAATGATGGGTAGAGAATACACTTAAGGCATAGGTGTTATACAAAGTAAATACAAAAATGTATACAAAGTGAAGAGATGGTATAAAGCAAGTTGAGAAGAGAAGGTGACAGGAGAGTATCTAGTTTCGGTGGATTGAAAAAGCTACGAGAAAAGGATTTATTTCAAATAAGACTGGAAATATTGGAATCATGAAGAAGTCCCTTACATGATAGTGTGTACTTTATATAGTAAGCAGTGGGAAAGTTTTTAAATAAACATGATGTGTTTGAAATGATATGTTATGATTATTTGGCTAGCTGTGTGAAGGATGGATTAAGTATGATAGATTGGAGGCAGGAAGATCAGGCTGTTACTGAGGTATAATGGACAGGAATTGGTTGTTGATTGGATATGAGAGGTGAGGGAAAGGGAAGAACTGAAGAACTCCAAGGTTATGACCCTAGGTGTCTGGGAGGATGATAGTGCCATCAGCAGAAAAAGAAATTAGGAGAAGAGGCCTATTTTTTCAGGGCAGCTAGCAAGTTCAGTTTTGGACATGTTTGATTTGAGATGCTAGTTAGACAGTTGTATATGTAGGACTATGATTTTTCAGGAAAAGTTGGAGATAAGGATATAGATTTGAGAGATCTGTGCCAAAATGATAATGGAGGTGGATGGGATCATGGAGGAGTATGATGAGAGAAAAGAGAAGAAAGAGAAAGGGATATACACTTACATAGCACCTACTACATGCCAAACACTGTGCTAAGTGCTTTGCAAATCTCCCATTTGTAGGACCTAGGAAAGAATCTCAGTTGAAAGGGCACTTAGAGGCCATCTAACCATTAGCCTGGTGGTTCTTAAAATATGGTTCATGGACTCCTTTGGGTCCCCAAGACACTTTCAGAGGATCCGTGAAGTCAAAACCATCTCAGTAATAACACTAGGATGCTATTTGCCTATTATAATACTCTTCCCTTTTTCAACTACATATCTGTTGAGGTCATTATTTTCTTTACTTACTTCAAACAAAATAACAATTCAGTAGATTCCATGCAGAAGCAGATATATGAAAATCCAGTCGTCTTCTATTAAGCCTGAAAGTAAATAGACATGCAAAATTTATAAAGCAATACCTCTCTTTCCATTATTTTTTTTTGTTTTGGAAAAGTTATTTTTCATAGACACATTATTTACATTAACACATAATTGCTTATTGTTGGTATTTTTAAATGAATTACTAAGTTGATGTTTTAAAAATTTATCCATTTTTATTTCTAATATGGTAATTATTGAAAGATAGAACCTATGTAAATAAAAGCTCTTTGGGGCCTATAGTAATTTTTAAGTGTTTAAAGGAGTCCTGAGACCAAAAAGTTTAAGAACCATTTCTCTAGTCCAGTTATGCCAAGGAGTTTCTTCTTTACATGAAGCAGGGCGTTTACTCTTTGTCATTTCTGCTTAGTTTTGTCCTCTGGAACCAACCAGAAAGCCTAATTCTTCTTCCACTGATAACTCTTCATATACTTGAAAACAGTTATCATGATGCCCCCTAAGACTTCTTGTCTTCAAGCTAAATATTTTTATTTCCTTTAACTCATTCTCCTATGGCATGATATTAGGACCCTCGAATTTTGAAGCAAACCCACAGGAAGCAGAAAAACTTGAAGAGTCAGCAAGCAGAATAGGAGTGGATATGTGTTAGTATGTACACATGTAGCCAGCCTCCATTAGAGTTCTAATCTACTGCCTCATAATGGTGCCCAAGGAGTTCTAGGTTCTCAAAGACTATGCTGATTGAAGTCAGTCTGTGGAAGGTCTTATCAAGCTGTAAAGAATTTAAGTACATTCATGTACTGAAACATATTTTTACGCATATGAAGACATATACACACAACAGAATAAGTATTAGAATGAAACAGGATTACTACTGAAGACAGGAACCTAATTATGCTATTTAATCCCAAATATTAAAATTTTAAGTAATCTTCAGAAAGTGTGAGAAACACCCTATATTAATCCTATGGAGTGAAAAGGGTTCAGTGTGGACATTTCAGGATTTGATGGGGGGGATGGAAGGGAGATTAGGTTTGTTCTCCTTGATACCAGCTGTCAGAACTAGAGCTATCAATAGAAATTGTAGAGATGCAAATATAGGCTTAATGTAAAGAAAAACTTACTGACAATTTGAATATCTAAACATGAAGTATTTTTTATCTCTTTTGGAATATACTCAACCACTCTTAATAGCAGATAAGCTTATCATAAGTAATATGTTTTAGCTATTAGGTTACCTGGATCCCCGAAATCTACTTCCCCAGAGAGCTCTAATTATAGGAGATGTAGCTTATTGTATATGCTTTCCAAATTACATCGAATATTTGCAGAAGCCTTAGGAAATGCTAACAAATTATGATACCTTTAAAGCTATAAATTGAAAAAAAACATAGTAACAGTAGTATTAGTCTTTTTTGTTTGTTTTCTAAACTGTATTGGCTTTAGAAATCCCCAGAATGAACTTTGCTTTGGATAGTGAGAATTCAACTAAATCTGAGTGATATCCATAAATACATAAAATGTACTTTGGGGAAGGAAGTTTAAATGCTTTTAGTTCTGTACATGCCTTCAGTTTTCCTTCTCATTATAATGTAACTTTTAAGCAATATTTAGCTCTAATTCAATTAAGAATAAATATTTAAATAGGTAAAATATTTGAGTGCTTTGTGATGTTTTATATTTTAAAAGAAAAATATAGGCAAGTCCCCAACTTGTAAATTAATTGTGTTCCAAAGATTCATTTTAGTTTCATTTGGAATTCTGAATATATTTTCCCTATAGAAACAATGTTTTGTAGTTGTTCAATGGTTTCAGAAGATACTGTTCGTTCCTCATCTAGAGGATGAGGAGCAAACAGGATCAAGTGACTTACCCAGGGTCACACAGCTATTAAGTGTCTGAGGGCAGATTTGAACTCAGGAAGATGAGCTTTCTAGACTCCAGGCCCAGCACTGTATTCACTATGTCATTATGAACCCATTAAATCTATGGTATATCTCATACTACATATTTATGACTAAAAATAGTAGAAAGCAATATTGTTGTGAATCTACAGTTCAATGTTTCAACTACTAGTGCTGTTGTATCCAGAAAGTCTCTAAGAATAGGCCTATAGAAATTTCAGAGAAGACAAAGGTTAACTCTTGAATAGTCACTCATTCACACTAAAGTGTAAACAAATAATTACTCTCTAATCAGTCTTTGATCTAAATAGGAATGGAAATGGGAAAAATGCAGAGTTCTGAGGATTCATAGTTGTTATTCAACAAACATTTATTAAATAACTACCATATGCTACTATGCCAATTACTACAGTAGTCTCTAGCATAGTACAATATGTATTTATTTAAGTATATGAAAGCTGTATAAGACATCACTGCAAGGGCTTGGTGCTGGGATACTAGTAGCTAGAGGCTCAGAAAAGACTTGATGTAGAACAGCGGTTCTCAACCTGTAGGTCATGACCCCTGGGGGGGTGTCGAACGACCCTTTCACAGGGGTCACAGGGGTCACCTAAGACCATAGAAAACACATGTTTCTGATGGTCTTAGGAACTGAGAGACTGCTCCTCTATCAGTCTCCAGGAGGGTCCGCCCACATGCAGATACGCCCACATACAAGTATTAAAGGGTGACGGCATTAGGAAGGTTGAGAACCACTGATGTAGAAGGTCATGTTCAAACTGGATTTTTAAGGAAACTGAGGATTCTAAAAGGTAAATCTGAGGAGGCATTTCATTTCAGGTACAGGAGATAGCCATCTCAAAGCCATGGAGACAGGAGATAGAATGTGTCATGTATGCAGAAGAGTAAGAAGGCTAATTTGAATGTACCAGAGAGTGGAAGAAGGGAGTAATGTGTAATGAGACTGGAAAATTAGACTGGGGCTAAGTAGTGAAGGGCTTTACATGCCAAACAATAGGGTTGATACTTTATCCTAGGGAAACAGAGAGCCAGTAAGGTTTTTTAGAGGACTGATGTTTCAGTCTTGCACTTTAGGAAATTCATTTTGGCAGCCATGTCTAGGTGATGGATTGCAGTGAAAAGAGACTTGAGGCAGGACGACCAATTAGGAGGCTATTGTAGTAATCCCAGCAAGAGAAAGAGAAGGATGAAAGAGGCTGTGGAGATGGGAAGCATAAGATAATGTTAACTGACTGGATATGTAGGGTCAGGAAGAGTGAGGAGTCAAGGCTTAAGCCAAGATTGCAAACCTTGGTAACCTCTGCCCAAGCAAGGAATTTCTGGAGGGAAGTGGATTTGCATGGAAAGAAGTGTATGTCAAGTTTGAATGCTTGTGGGACTGCCACAAGTTTGGAATGTCCAGTAGGTTTTAAGAGATGTGTGATTTGACCTCAGGAAAGACTGTGACTAGATCTATAGGATCTGAGAGTTATCTGTATCAAAATGATAATTAACTTGTAGGAGTTGATGAGTTTGCCAGATGAGAGAATTTATTGAAAAAAGAGTACCTGGGACAGAGCTTTAGGGTAAACAAATATAGATGACTAGCAGTCAGTCAGCTAGCATTTATTAAATGCCTACTATATGCTAGGGACAAAGGGGGAAAAAAAACTTTTCTGACATAAGGCATCACAGAAATGTAAACTAGAGGGAAAATTATAATAACTTCTCATTTAATGGTTTTATAGCTTTATTTTCTTCTACTGTATATTAAATAACATTTTTGTCATACTTATTGCCATAGAGTGCCATGTGGGATACATTATTGCTAGGTATCAGTTTCATCTTAAAGACTTAAATTCCAGTGTGAGTCTAGGCAAATCATTTAACTCTGTTATGTTTTTCTGTTTACAAAATGTATGTAATATTTAACCAGAGTGTTATCAGAGTCATTAGTGAGGTTACAAAGAATTTTAGAGTGAAAAGGAACCTTATAGACATTTCCTTAGGACGTCCTATAAAGTTGAGCTTCTATAAAGCTCTATAAAAAAAAGTTGTTTCTGCTGTGTAAACTTGTTTTTTTGACATTACAGCAAACTCTTTTCTTGAGAGAAACTCATCTAATTAAAACTAGCTAGTTCTTAGCATAATTTTCAAATATCATCTTAAGAAATGAATATAATTGAGCACAGTAAGCCTGGGCTGTGCTTGGAGGGTAAGAAGAAAGGTGGAAGGGTTTCCTCAGTGCTTGTCTGTTTAATGGCTAGCCAGTCTTTCTCTTTTTGGACTGTCCTTGGCTATGGTGCATTCTTTTTTGTCATTGACTCTAAGATATTTTCTTTATTGAGAAATAGTCCTTTCCTTGAATATTTGGAAAGGACACAAGACAAAAAATTTGTCTGCCCTAGTTTCTATTCTTGGTTCTTGTGTTTACTTGTCATGCTGTCATTTAATCTCTCTAAGCCTCAGTGTCTTCATCTGGAAAACAGGACATAATAATACCTGTTCTGACTTAACTTAAAGGGTTGTTTGTGAGACTTAAATGAGATATTGTGTGTAAAAGCTCTTTATAAACTTATCAGTATTATGTAGATTTTATATGCCATCCTGTAAATTGAATTCCAGATTTCACCAACAAAAGGTAAAGTAATGAATGAGCAATAACTGGATTTGGGTGACAGAGCATCACAGGTAGCTGCTTTCTTGAGGTATCATTTACTTTGGCAGGTATGCATCATAATAATGATACTTCTAAAACAACAACAAAAAATCTGCATGGCAGAAACTGAATTAGGAATAATATAGCAAAGTAAAAAGAATAGAATATGTAGAAAATTGGATGCCTCAAAATGTTGGTATGCCAGTCCTGTGTTGTTCTGGCGTCTAGTTTTTATAGCATCAGAAATAGTTCTTTTTAAAGTGAAGGCAACAGAAGTGACATCCCATCACACATATTTTTGCTCATCATACTGTGTTATAAACTTTTTTGTTTATTTTCAAATTAGAGAAGAAATTAAGGCATTGTGACAGGAGAACATTGAGCTATTTTATAAGTATGTGTCCCACTGTATAGAAAAAAAAAAACCCAACTTATATTCTGATATATTGAACACTGTGAGCTATTCAAGAGATTGATGTGATTTTCATCATTTTGACAAATGATGTACTATCAACTTTCTTTGTCAGTATAGCCTCCATATAGTTTTGGTGCTGAAAACTGAAATATTGCCCCATTTCTATTCTAGTTATAACATTTTGCAGACTCTGGTATGCTGACTTTCATTTAGTCAGGATATATTGAAATAAGTAATTGATAGTATACATTTTGGTTCATCAGTTTAGTGGAAGGACCACTGGAATGGAACTCAGAAATACTGGCTTTGCCACTATCAATCAGGAGGCATTTGCTAAACTTTCTGAGCCAGGCACTGTACTACATACTGGGATTACAAAGGCAAAAATAAAATAACATCTGCCCTCAAGGAGTTTACAGCCTGTCAGGGGAGACAACACATAGTTATATAAGTATATAACAAATAAATGAAAAATCAATGTAATGTTATTTTTTTGAGGGAGGACACTAGCACCTGGTGGGATTGGAAAAGGCTTCATGTAGAAGGTAATTCTTTTTTTTAAATTTAATTTTTAATAAATTAATTTATTTTCTTGTTTACATCATTCATTTCCATGCGATTTTGAGTTACAAATTTTCTTCCCATCTTTCCCCTATCCAATACCTCAAAACAGCCATCCCACTGCATAACCCCTCCCCTAATCTGTTCTCTCCTATGTCCTCCCCCTCAGCCCTCTGACTTTCCGGTAGGGTAGGATGAATCTCCCTACCCCAGGGCCTGTATATCTTAATTCCCAGTTGGATGTAGTTAATAATAATAATAACAATAATATATAATATATACATACTATATATATATATATTTAACATTTGATTATAGAATTTTAAATTCTAGATTGTTTCCCTTTCTCCTTGTCACCCACCCCCACTGGAAGGACAAGCAATTAAATACAGGCTGTACATGTGTA
>CM053589.1:127493317-127519999 GCA_028646515.1 Pseudochirops corinnae | reverse complement strand
TCATGAGTATTGAGAACTGTCCACTCAGTCACCTTCCACCTCAGATTGTTGCAGGAGGACCATCTTTCATCATTCAGTTTCTAAAGATGCAAGGTCCATATCGTGCCATGGTCTGATGCAAATCAGTTGGTCCCATACACTGTACAAAATATAAACTGCATTAATGTTGTCTCATATCTATATCTGTATCTCTGTTTGTAGATATTGATATATATATGGCAGATTTATTAAGACTGCATTATGTGTTTCTGCTAATAGAGGAATCATAGCCATTTAGATTTTTTTTTTATTCTGTACAAAATGCTTGTTTGAGTTTTCTTTGCTGAATTTGATGGATTTTTGTCTATTGAGTCATATGTAATACCAGTTCACTTGATACATTTGCCAACAAATTAAAAAATTATTAAATTTAAGGGACAAAAGTAGTATTGTTAGATAGACTTTCTATTAGGAAAAATAATGTACAAATATTTGTTGCAACTTTTCATATTCATTTTTCCCTTCTCCTTGTCAAACCCTGTAATGTCATATGCCCTAAAGATAGAATTTTTCTTTAACTTATTTTGAGATTTGAACAGAAATGGTTTTTTATATATTGTTTACAGTCAGAGTAAATCACTGGATTTTTTTATTTGTTTTGATTTGCTCTGTTTTAATCAATCATAACTAGAATTTATATGCTTCTGCTGAAGAATTTGTATCAGCTAGTTTATATATAAAAAGATTTGCTCAATGAAATAACTGGTAAACTGAAAAGATGCAGCCAAAACGCTTGAATTCTTGTAATTATGCTTCTTTGAATTATCATTTGTGAGGCAAAACATATCTGAACTGAGCCTTTGGGGAGGGTTGGGGGAGAGGAAAAGGATCATGACATCTTTTCTAGCACAAATAACCTTTTCAGATTGGGGGAAGAAATACAGTGAAAAGCAATTACTGTTTTGGGAAGTTGCAGTTACACAAAATCTAATACAGTTTGATTGGCAAGAAAATCTTATCCACACACACTTTGTGTAAAAATATACAATCCTATATAAATATGTATTTATTATGACATAAATGACATCAAGTAATGTTCAGGATTTCTCCCCATCCTTGTGTAATGAAATGAACTGAATGTCTCTTACTTTTTAAACCCTGCAATATATGTACGTTTTAGGGTTATTTAACAATGTACTCTGGTTTTATATCTTGGCTTGCCTTGTACATCTTTCAGTCCTGGAATTTCTGCATCCGAGCACAGTATCTTCACACTGTGTTGTGTGGCTGCTGAACTAAATGCACTTTTCCCTATATTTGGGGCACTTGCTTCAAGCAGTTCAGTTCAGTATCATGTATCATTCATTTTAACTTCACCCTTTCCCTTAGTAGTTACTGCAAAAGGCACATGTTGAGTTGTGCAAAGATGCTTTTGATAGCTCAGTGGAAATACTGTAAGTTGTACATGTACTCTCTGATATCTTTTCTTTTTCCATATTGGATTAAGGCTAACAGTGTTGTCTAAGTGGCACACATTTCCTACAGTACTGTTCTTTTTGTAGTGCCAGTATAAATTATTTTCATTATCATGGAGACTAAAAGGGCAGTTACATTCCAGTTGGTATCCCAAAACTCTCCTTTGTAATGGATATAAATTGTCGATTGCTATTTGACCATTGCCATTTAAGTAGGAATTGTGTATTTTGACAAATCTATCAATTAACAGGATAGGGGAGTAAGGTGGTATGGTTTTTCCCCCCTCAAAACTCAGTACAGTTAAGGATTGTACTGCCTTAGGCTAGAATCACTCTTCTTATTTATCCAACATTTTCATAAGGAAGAACTTTTAAATGGAAGGCAGGTGGAGATATAAAACCCTAGGGGGCTTAAATGTGCTGCAAAACTTTTATAGATGTCACTGGATTTTACCAGGTAATACCTTTTTTTCCCCCTCTTTTTCTATCTTTTGTGGCCTTTCAGTTTAAATTTTGTTTATAAAAGAATTAGTTTTATTACTGCTCTAACTACAGCAAAGAGGTTTTTTTCCCCGCAGCATAAAGGTGTTAAAATATGAAAATGCTGAAACTTGGACTTTGAAGACCATAATCTAACTTCTGAAAAATAATTGGAAAGATTTGTGGTCATTATAACTGTTTAAAATGAAAATGAATGCCCCATATCTCTTAAAATATAAGTGTTCCTTTGATTTAATAAAGGGAATGCTTTTTTACTTTGTTAATCTATTACAGTGGGGCAAAGATAAAACATAATTTTATTATAGTACTGAAGCTAACTGAAAAGGAGAAAATGAGGGGCCATTGTAGAGACTTTTAATGAGCATAAGTCAAATGTCTTCTAATGGCTGCCTCCTTATAAAACAGCACGTGGATTTCTTTGCCTCTACTATCCAGAAACAAGCATGAACTTTAATTGGGCTATGCTCATTAAGCAAGATGTTTCATATGTAAATAGCTTGATATGAATTTTCACCTTTCTGAGGTGTATTGCTAAAATGATGTATGATCAGAGCTGACCTTCTTCCTGAAATTGCAATGGGATGAGTAATTGGTTTACCTAAAATAACATGCTTGCTGCTTTCTTTTAAAGAAAATATGACCAGTCTCTCCATTATCCTGTGAATAAATAAAACAAAAAATGTAGAAGAAGACTACAGTATGAAACAGATCCTTTTTTAAGTTTTCCTTCTTTTAATGATGGTAGCTAAGCGGCAAAGCTACTTAGTCTTTAAGGAGAGGTGTGTGTGTGTGTGTGTGTGTGTGTGTATGTGCGCGCGCACGCGCCTTGCCTGCCTGCCTGTCTGTCTGTCTCCCAAGTGGTTATTTCCTGCAGAAAAAAAAGGGGAAATACTAAAGAGTTTTGTGGAAATAAAGAAGACAAATAAAACCAATATGAGATGGAAGCTCTAGGAAGAAAAAAATATGCATAAAAGGCATTTTTATAATTGTAATATTAAAGGATGGATACTGTTATTGGAATGAGCTTTAATAATTTGCTTGCATGTGTCTAATTTATCATATTGTGTATTTTGAATCAGTTAAAATGGATAAACTACTTTTTTAGTTTAGCTAAAGTGTAACTACTTTTTCAAATCCTCCATTATGCTTTGTGCATCCCTTTGGTTTTTAGTCTGTATATTGTGCCAAATTTCAGCTGGCAGACTACTTTTGCTTATCTGTACAAGTAGTTCGTGGTAAGATTCAAAATGGAGAGGCAAGCAGTACAACTCAAAATAGGCAAGAGAAGGTAATTGATATTGCTAGGCAAAATAAGATAAAATAATTCTTTCTACCAGAATAAATAGAAAGTTAATGAACCAGATGCCTTAGTTACAACTTTCCATATCAGTATTGCTCTGATCTTATAACAGATACTTCCTCTGGAGTCAATTAGTAGAGATTAAAAATGGTGACAATCTTTAGTGAGGCAAGAATCTTTATATTCTGAATGTAAGAAAATCATGGTATTCATCTGGAATTCAGGGGAGTAACCCTGAGAGTTAAAAATTTATAAGATATATCATGAGTGTGTCATGGGTAATAAAGTCAATACTAGTGAATTAGTGAATATAGTATGGTGTGAACTTGATAACAGTAATTATGAAGGGGAAATCATAAGTTATTAAAAACTTTGTGAAGTAAGTAGAAAATATAATTTGTATATGTATGTATGTATGCATACATACATCTATACATATGTATATATGTGAAGTCAGTTTTACTGGATTTAAAATTTATTTAAATAAGAGTTGACTGGTACCCAAGAAAGAAAAAGAAAAACTTTTTCTTAATGTGTTATCTCACATACATTTAACATCCAAGTAAATGAAATTAATCTGAACAAATCAATTATAACCAAGAAATATCTCAGAGTAGGACAATAACGGTGGCTTGGAGGGAAAGAAAGACATTTTTCCTCCCTCTTCCTACTGAAGGATGAGGAAGAATAACTTTAAAAGCTGGGTCATCTCTATATCACTAATAATAATAATAGCTCACATTTAAGGTTTTCAGAGTACTTTCTTCACAATAATCCTGTGAGCTAAGTAGGTAGTGCAAGTTTTATTACCACCCTTTAAAGATGAAGAAATTGAGACTTAGGTAATTTACCCAGGGTCAGACAGCTCATAAATGTCAGAGCCAGAACTCAAAACCCGGGTCTTCTGGATCCACTACACCATGCTGCCTCAGATTGTTCTTTGAAGAGCGATCATAATATTGATTGGATAATAGGATTATGTGAGTGACATTTTTATCGTGTTATATGTTATGGGAAACCTAAAAATGATCCTGTTTTAAAAGTTTTATTGTAGGATAGTTGGTGCTTCAATGAATGTCCTTTAGATTTCTGTGCTATCTTGTCTACCTTTGCCCTTTGCCAGTGTTATTAGAAATGAGCATGTTCAGACTTTTGAAAGCTAAATATACCAGTAGCATTTTCATCAGTCATACGTATCATTTTCTGTTCAAGCAAATCTGTCCCACCTGGTAAGCACTTAAAAATGATACCCTCCCCCCTTGTATTATCTAAAAATACAATGTAAAGAGGAGTGTTTCCGGTTACTCCTCCAAGTACTTTTTTCAATATAAATTTTAATTACAAAAATTATGAAACATGTCATCAAATAATTTTAATTTTCATGAGTTATCCCCTATTTCCTGACTTTGAACATTAGTGCAGCCTTTTAACATATCACAGATTACAAAGTCTCCTTGTAGTAATTCAGCAATTCGCAGCAAAGTATTTTTGTATAGTCAGTAATGCACCTCAGTTGTATCTTTAATATGCATGTCAGAATTTGCTTTTAATTAGATGTACAGTTGGCAGCCATTTGCACATCACGACAAATTTACAAGGAACAGTTTTAGAACAATTACAAACTTGATAGTATCTACAAACAATATCTAATGGTTTGGGGTTTTATTCCAGCAGAGATCAATGCATCGTCTGATGTGTAAATCTCAACCAGGACTGCACAGAACATAGGCTGTGGAAAGTACTTGGCCACATTCAGTTGTGGTTAAAAGCTAAACAAAGTGTGAACAGTCCACAAAAATATGTACTTTTAATCTCACTTGTACTGTTGATTGTTATGTCTATATAAAAATTGCCTTGCTTTTTTATAAATCATTCTGTATTAATTGCATTCATTATAAATAGTATATTTGTAAATGTGCTGCCATTGAGTCTTTTGAAAGGTTTCTAGTGCTGAGTCTGAAGCTGGTTGTAAAGTGAACTTTGTCACATGAAAAATGCAGCTATTGTGAAACTGAGAGAACTGATTTTCAGTATCATTTAACCCTTTGAAGATAAATATATAAAAGGAAAAAAGACACCAGTTAATTTTTTCCAACATTGCATGACAGTAACTGCCTCAAATAAAGACTTGCTTAAATTTTAGATATTTACTAACTACAGAAATAGAAAAGATTTTAGCAACTTTTTGCATTCTATCACTATGATTAAAATGAAGTATACTATTTAATTACTAATGACACCTTTGCAGTTGAGACAAAGATGTTATTCCTTCATTTTTATAGTTCTACCCCTAGTGGTGTTTTATCATATTCTACATATCACAGAACAACCACCACAATAACAACTATAACTGTGTAGACTTTTTACGTGTATGTGTACACCCCTCTCTCCCCCTCATCCATATCTCACTTAAAACTTACTTAAGACTTACAATGTAATACTATATATTATGTACGTATGTATATACATATGTGTATATGTTTTATATATATATATACACACATACAAACACATACATATGTTTTCCTCACTAGCGAGTTCTAATCCAGTGCCTCAGTGTGACATGTTAGTGACCCTGGGATCTAAAAGACTGCCAGTTGAGCTTGTCCTACTAAATTGGACAAGCTTTGAATATGGACTTTGTGATAAACTGTATGCCTTCTGTGACAGAATCAGTCTAACTAAGTTTGGAGAGGATTTTTGCCATGTGGACTGCAGAGTAATGAACTTAACAGCCATTTCAACTCTTGAAGATTATCAACTAAGTCATAGAAGTATGAGATATGCTTCTATCAGGGTAGGAGGTGGGGAGTGGTAGGTCATCTGATAGAGTCATAGATTCCTTGACCGTGCCATTGAAAACTTCTAGGTATAGTTACAGGTAAAAGTGAGCCTAAAGGAATAATTTGAGGGGAAGAAAATGGAATGCAATGTATCAATTATTAAAATAGGAATTATTGAAAATTCATTTTTATTTAAATTCATTTAAACAGATTTTAACAGTTCTCAATGACAAAAGATTTAATGAGAAAGAAGTGTAATACAAGTTAAATTAGATCTTAAAATACTCTACTAAAGGCATATAGAATCATTTACATATATAAACAAGATGAGAGTAGTAGTAGGAAACCAGATTGAATCACCTCACACTGTTCTCCCCTCTGCGTTCCCATTAGAAATATGGATTTCTCCTTTTAGTTCTATGCATATATATGACATTCTTAAGGACATTAATCTTGACAATGAGCTGACAGTAACTTGCTTGACCATATGAAAAAGAGCCCAGGATTATGAGTCAAAAAATGAAGTGATAAAAATCACATCATTTTAAGATATCAACTTGGTCAGTCAGTGAAACAGAAATTATCATAGCAGATATCTACTATAAGTCCTTGAAGCTTCTCTTTATCACGTTAAAAATAGCCTGTTAGTAATATTTTCACAAATCATAGTTTCCTAAAACATTATTATTGTTTTAGATCACTCCATTTGAAATTTACTGCTGTTTCATAAATATGCTTTTTAAAATAACTTTCCCCCTTGGCTTCTAAATGTTCATTTATGTTTTTGTGCCTAATTTGTTATCAAAACTCCATTTAAAAATTGTTGTTTATTCTCACATGAGGTCATTTGGTTCCTGTTTAACTGCTGATTTTTCTTTGCTCTTTTCAAAGTTTGAGTTAGACCTCTATCGACTCGGATTGTTCTGATTTTATGTTTTTTATTTACCGCTCTTGTTTTTCGAGTCTGTGACAGTTCATTACTGAGATAAAGTCCTGAAGCCCAGGAGAAAGATCCTCTTAATTTAAGTTTGCAAGTACCAGCATTCATAGAGAATGCTTAACATACTCATTTGATCCTCATAACTCTGTGAGATAGGTACTTAGTACATGTATTACCCTTATTTTATAAGTGAAGAAACAGGCTCTAAGAGGCTGGATGAATTGCCCAGGATTACCTCTAGTGTATTTGTTATTAAGTATCAAAGGTGGGATCTGACAGCATGAATATCATTACTCTCAAATCCATCACTTTACAGATTTTTTTACTCCCTTTCTGGTTATACAAATTGTTCTACACTGTATATGTTTCCATGTATAACAACAAAAGTAAAAACAAATTGGGGAAATGAACTGACATATAATTGCCTTTCTGTGTAATATATACCTTTTTTTCTTGTATTTAATTTCTTCAGAATTTTTGTTTGACCCATTTTTGCATTTTACCTTTAATTTTTCTTTTTACTTTTTTTAAATTACTGTTTTAATTACAAATTCTGCTTCTCTTTCAACCTGCGTGGAAGCACTTTCCCTTATATTTTTGTAGTTTAATTCTACCTCCACTATGTATTTCAGCTACTATTTATACCTCCCATCTTTTAGATTTCAGAGAACTATTTTTTACTCCTTAATGGGATTTCATATAACTGTTTTTTACTCATTAATACCTTTTCCCCCTTTCCCTGACTTGCTGGTGAATGTTGTTATTCAGTGGGTCCTTTATTCTTGTATTTGGGCTCATTGGCCTTTCTTGGTAGATTACTCCCTGTAGAGCTGTATTAGCTCCATTACTCTAACCAAAGGGTCATCTGATTTGTCTAGGGTCAAGATTAACATTACACTGATCCTGATGCTAATGAGGATGGTTGAGTAACTGTTCTGAACAGGAAAAGTATTCAACATCATCCAAAATAATGCTTTGATCCCAAAGGAAGAATTACAGTGTTTGAAAAGTAAAACAAGAGTTAACAGTGATGCCATTTGAAAACAGGACTAGAACCTATGAACTCCTAAAACAGTTGTTAAAAAAATTTTTAGGACTTAACATCTTGTTATCTGTTGGGTAAAGTTATTGCATCAAATTTCCCTTGATGATTAGATAAAGTCAGACTTAAAATCAGTTTTCATTACTAACTTTGAAGGGTGGCTACAAGTGCCTTGAATGGATGGATAAAAAAAACTTTGCACTTATATACAAGCACGGTGCTGGACAACAGAGATTTAAATATAGAATGATAATCCTTGCCCTTGAAGCTTCTGCTTATATTCTAATGGTGAGAAAACTCATAGGGAAGTAGTGGCTATGGGAGAGAATTTTGGTCTGAGGAGTGTTGTAGGGATTTTGAGGAGAGTCATAGGGCAATTGACTATCGTGACTTTTTTTTTCAGAATCAATGCTAATATTGATTAAATTTCCCAGATCAAGGATTAGGGGTGGATGAGTGGGAGGCTGAGAATTTCTGAGAGCATGAGAGGTGAAAAATCATTTGGAAAGCAGCTGCAGTGGGTTAAGTGAATTTGCACTTAACCAATCAGGGCAGTTTAAACTCCAGGGTCAGATTTCAAAGTTGTGACCCATTGTATTTCCTCCAGAAAGGAGAGGTTAAGTGTCTTAGATTTTTTTACTTTTTAAAATGCCTTGATGTTCAAACATATAAACATTCATTATAAAGGGAGTTGTATTCAGAATGTTTATGCTTCACGTTTAAATTTCAGAAAATAGCTTTACCATTCCAAGCTAATAATAGCTTGTATTTATTTGTAGTACTTTACAGTTTTCAAAGTTCATTCCTTAAAAGAACACTGGTAAAGTTCAAATCATCCTCATAGATAACTTCTCTGAGCACAGGTTCCTCAAGTGATTTGCCTAAGATAAAGCAAATGACACTTTTTTTTTTTACAGACAAATTCAAGATTAGAGGTTAAGTGATTTGCCCAAGGGTGCAGGATTAGTAACTTAAGTGATTTGACGTGGAAATTGAGTTTGATATGGAATTTGAGCCTAGGTCATAAGTTCATAGATTTAAAGTTGGGAGGGACTTTGGGGGTAATCTAATCCATCCTACTCATTTTACAAGTAAGGGAAGCCCAATTTAATGAGTGAAGATCTTGCAAAGGGAGACCAAGAAGGTTTAGAAGTCAGAGGGAAAAACACAGCAGAGCAGAGTCCAAAAACCTGAGGAGAAAATATCCAGAAGGGCTTTAAGTGTTAAATGCTGTAGAGAGGTCAGAAAGGGTGAAGGACAAAGGTCCTTGGGATTTAGCAATAAAGAGGTTTTTAGTGACCTAAGAGTAGGATTTGAGATTGAGAATTGAGTGGGAGGTGAGAAAGTAGAGATAGCTTGTAGGCAGTCTGTGATTACAAAATAATAACGAAAGAAACCTCTTCTGTACCCAGTGTCAAACATCCATATAACAAATGACTTCGTAGACCCAGGATATTTGCTTTGAGGACCAAAGCAAAAGTAGCACTAGCTTCTACAGTGTGCCTCAAAACTGACTCGAAATCTGTTGGTCTTCCTAGTATACCATACTGCTTTTTTTGTTGTTGGTCATTCAAGATATGTCGTTCTTTTAGAAGAAACTGGAAAAAGAGGGACCTCAGGATGGACTAAAGCAGCTCATGCTTTCTGACTACTGTTTTTCTTTTACATCAGATATAATTGTATATGTATTAGTTATATACACTACAATAGGTAGAATGTGGGGCCTGGAGTCAGGAAGATCTGAGTTCAGATGCAGCCTCAGATACTAGCAGTGAGACTGGACAAATCACAACCTCTGTTTCCCTCAGTTCCTTCAATTATAACATAAGGATAATAGCCCCTACCTCCCAGGATTATTTTGAGGATCAAGTGAAATAATTGTAAAACACATCACAGTGCCTGGGCATAGCGGTATCTAAATGTGAGCTATTTTTATTAGAGAGAGCTTCAAGGTTCACAAAAGTGCTTTATGAATAGTTATCTTATCCTAAGTTCTGTTCTCCACCACAGTTTTTCACTACATTTTCAAGACGGGCAATTAAGACCAACATAAAGTAGTTACGGGCATCCATTTCTTTTCTTTTTTTTAAGTAATGAGTCAAGACTCTTCCGTCTTCTTTCCTCCTCTTCCCAGCCCTTAACCATTTGTGTAAAATTAGAATTGAAGTGGTAAGGGCAGGAACTTAAAGGATGAACATAATGTCTTTCTTTTAAGATATATAGGAAATATCATTTCCCCCTTATTTATACTAGCTACATTCTTATGAATAAGTCTGCCTTCTTAGTCTTTAATTTCGACAAATACCAAGAATTCTGATAAATAGTAGCTAGCTTATTGGGATAGGTGAGTGAAAAAAAGCAAAAGCTGAGCCCTTTAAAGATCACAAGCACAGACTCTCTAGGATCTGCTTAATTGTTATGTGAACCTGTTTGTTTGTTCTAGGAACAATTGGATTCTTAGGCCACAATTGTGAGGTAAACTTTAGCTATAGATTGAAGACTAGTGAAATTCTGAATTTACTTTCCAGCTTAAATTTTTTTTTCTTCTAGCATTGTATTTGCCTTTCTTCTTTGGGTTATGCTCAGTCTTATTCCTGATATTGTGCAGCAATTACAATTTTACTTTAAATGTGACTGCAAATAATTGTCTTTGGAATAAAGCCTTAGAATAAGTGGCAATATGGGTTCAGGGAGAGTTCAGCTGTATCTAAATGCTCCAGGAGCAGTTTTATCATTTTTTTCATCAAGTTTCTTTTTCCCTTCATTACATTTTTAATATTCAGCTATGCCATGATTTTAGTGAGTTTATTGAATTATGCCTATAAACAAATATTTCTCATTTGGCACTTCCTGAGTCTTTACAACTTTCCTTGACAGTTAACTCTTGTCTCTTTCATTTTGTATGGGAGGTCCCAGTGAGGTTTGCTGTCATCATCTAAGCAATCAAATTTCTTTTACAGTTTTTATGAGTGTTGCTTATGATTTCCCTTACCCCACTTTAAATTTCCTTATATATATATATATATATATATGAGATCATCTTCCATGTAAAATGCATATTTACAGTAGAATTCCAAGTCCAGGGAAGCTTTCAAGATCTAGTCCAGTCTCTTTCTGCAGATAAGGACACTTCCTCAGAGAGGGGCAGTGACTTCCCTGTCACATAGCAAATTAGTGGGCAAACTGAGACTTGAAGCTATGTCTCAACTCCCAGTCTAACACCCTTTCTTCCACATTGTATGACTTCCCACTCAAACCTATGAAACAATTTGTACTGTTTTGCATGTTACATGCTATGCCCAAAATCTGCACTCAGTTTTCCCTGTTTGAGCCTCTTGAGCTCATCATGATAGCCAAAGTAAACAGAATTTGTGATTAATAGCATTGTTTTCCCTTGTAACTGTGGTAATATGAAAGAACATCTATTAGGGTAATGATAGCAAATAGCTTCTTCAATTTAAACTGAAACATACTGACCTTTTCCACCCCTTCTTTTCTCTTAAGGAAAAAGTAAACTCCAAACACTGAAGTACCACATTTAATTTTGACAATTTATACTTTGTAAACTTAATTGCTGCTTTTACTTTGGGTGGTCTTTCATGTTGCTAGGTTACAAATGAAAACAATTTTACTCAAAAGTTTTAGTTTCAGTAGAGGATCACAGATCTTATAAAGAGATTTCAGGAGATCATCAGCAGTCCAGCCCCTTACCTGGGCAGATTTGGCTAGTAATACCCTTATTTTAAGGGCAAGGCAGTTGAGTCCCAGAGAGACAGTGATAAGTAATACATGATGTAGTAGGGCCTAGAAACCAGATGTCCTGAGGGATCACTGCTCTTTCCACTAAGTTAAGCTGATTTGCCAAATCATCTTGCTACAATTTGGAAGAACACTGTCATTGTTCCTCTTCTTCAAGCCTATATATTCCTGAGACTGATGTAGCCAGCCAGATTACCAGAGTGACTGTTCATGAGTCAGGTGATACTGTTGATCAACTCAGTCTCACTTGGGAAAACCCCAGTCAATATGGGACAAGAATGAGGTAAGGGAGAGACTGCATTTATAAATCTTCTCATTAAGATTAATCTTTTTGTGAGATGACTTGTCATATCATTTTGCATATTCAACTTTGTGTTTTAATCTTTACCTGGATTGTGAATACAGCACAAAATATTTTTTTTAATTTCGTCAGTAGAAAGTGAAGTGATTTTTTTCTTTTCTTTTCTTTTTTTTTTGCTTAAAGTATTATTTGGTTTCTGCCACTAGATGGTGAAAAAGTAATAACTGAATTTTCATGATGTTACATAGGCAGGGCTTTCTCCTTATTAAATTATTACAGTGCTGTGTACACTGGAAACCTTATAATTCTGGAAAATTACCACTGGTGGTTATTACTTGAAGTCTTCAAAGACCTGCCCCTCCAAGACACCCTATCAGCCTCAGCCATATTTCTAACCCTTTCAGTAACTCTCAAGTGGCTATTCTCCTGAATCATTTTTCTAAACTGCTTGTCAGAAAGACAATGTGACATTTAAAGGGCACCAGACAAATAAGGAGGCTGTCTATCATATGGGGATAGGTAGATACCTGCCATCTTTGGGTGAAATTGAGAAAATAATTTCTAGTCTGAGTTTTGGTGGTTCCTAACTGATTGGAGTGCTTAAAAATTCATCTTAACTTCAGTATAGTCAGCCAGTTAAGAAGAATTTAAGTGCCTATGTGTCGGATACTCTGCTAAGTTTTAGATACAAAGAAAGGCAAAAACCATCAATCTGTACTCTTGAGGAACTTAAAATCTGATTGGGAAAGAACATTTATGCAGACAACTATGTACAAAAAAAAAGAGTTACAGGATAAATAAGAAATAATCAACAGAGAGAAGGCACTAGAATTAAAACATTTCCTGTAGAAGAGGGGATTTTAGCTGAGATTTAAAGGTAGCTAGGGAAGCCAAGGGGTATAGATGAGGAAGAATAGTGCTCCAGTCATATTGGACAGCCAGAGAAAATGGAGTTGAGTGGAATATTTTGCTTGGGGAACTGTAAAGAAGTCAGTGTTTCTGGATTGAAGCACTTTGGTGGGGGGGGGGGGGCGGTGTAGGATGTGAGAAGACTGGAAAGGTGTGGGGGGAGGGAGGAATTAGGTTTTGAATGCCAACCAGGATTTTATTATGATCCTGGAGGTAATAGAAGTTTATTGAATAGAGAGGTGACATGGTTGAACTGACATTTTAGGAAAAGCACTTTGGTGGCTGAATGAGGAGAGAGTTGTGGCAGGTAGATCAACCAGCAGGCCATTTTAACAGTTTAAGTGTGTGAGGATGAGGGCCTGCACCACGATGGTATCAGAATCAGAGGAGAAAAGAGTCCACCTTTGAAGCTGGAACCCAGGATTACCCGTTTACCACTTTATCAGATATGTTTATGAATTCCTATATTTGGTCTTAGAAACTAAGTTATAGCAGTATTGTGGTGCCCTACCTGGTGAAAAACTATACTAGCTGATAATGTCTTTGTTATCTTCTGTCCTTTGACCTCTAGTTCTAGGAAGGTCTCAACATGTCCATGGGATTTTTGAAACTTATTCCAAGCATGCAACATCATTGGGCAATACACATCTCCCTTCTGAGGTGCCCTTAGCAATCTTCTGCACAGCCTTTTGACTACTTGATTCCCATAGAACCTGTTTTCCCAGCAGTTCTCTTTCAATGCGAAACCATTTCAAGCAAACTAAATGTGTTACATTGGTTACCCAGACAACTTTTCACAAAATGTTGAGAATTGGCAACTCTTATTCAGCCAAGAAATTTTCCTTTGATGAATGGTTCTATCATGTTGGTGAGTATAAACAGTGCTTTTAAAAATCACGCATCTCTTTCTTGCTGGTTTTGTGCATATAATCAATTCCTGTCAGTGACTAAAGTCCTGTGAGATTTTCATTAAAAAGTTAACCTTATGCTACCACTGCAGTTGAGTATGCTCTTCCTACTAGGAAACAGCATACGTAGTTCTTTGTCCAACAAAATATCATCCATCAGGCTACAACTAAGTCATTAGAATATAATGCCCTTCCCAGCAATAGGTAAGGAAGGACTGGAGATATGTAAATTGTTGAAAACAGAAGTATTGAAGAAAAGATTCAGAGTATCTTTCCCAGCCACCTGAGGAAATTTTAGGGTTATAAGAGATGTAGGTGGAAAAGGCAGTACAGCATTAGTAGGCTAAGCTGATGTGGCAGATTATATACTACTGTGACTGCTGTGCCTCAGACTTCTGGGAGCCCAAAGTTAATGTTATATCAGATTTATTTAACATACAAGTTCTGACCAGCCTTCTGGGGAGAACTAAGTAAACAGTCCCAACGAACCCTTCCAATTACTAATCAACTAACTGATTATGAACTGAAATATCGAAGCTGCATTCTTCAATTATTGTCCCTGTTGGCATCTTCCAGAATTTAGGAACCAGTTCAGAGAACACGTTTTCTTTGAGTACTAAGTCTTTGCCATACCATTATGTTTTATGTGGATAGCACTTATGTGCTATGTCTCCTTATCTGTAAAATAAGAATATTGACCTGGATAATCTCTAAGGTCTCTCTAGCTTGGACATGCTGTAATTCAATGCATGTAGCTTCATCCTCAGCTCTTCCTGTGAACATAATCCTAAGGGAGCATGCCTTGATTGTCACAAGAGTCCTAAGAAAGTATGGTAATCAGGGAGAAGGAAGAATAAGAAGTTAGCCTTAGTGGAGAGAATATATTCTACACCCTTCTGGGCATGGTTTATCATCGCCAGAAAGAGCAAAGATGGTAAAAAAAAAAACTTTTTTCCTATTACTTTTTCAAGTTCCCACTATAACTACAGACTGTCATGAAACAAAGTCTTCTTATTGGTGGCAAAAATTCCAAAATACACTTACACTTAGGATCCAGGGAAGGCAAGGTAAGAAGTTTCATTAGATGCTTAAAATGTGTCAGGTGCAGTGCTATGTTGGAGATAGAAATACAAGCAAAAAGCAAACAAGAGGGAGCAGAGTCTGGAGAGTCAGGAGTGAACATGGTTGGCCTGGATACTTCTTTAAAATGGAATGTGGGAAGCTGGGAGGAACTCACCAATGGAAAAATGGGGCCAATAAGGCCAAGGAATGTTCCGAGGTACTGAAGGAAGTTCCAGGGTGAGAAAGCAGCTGAGGTATGGTGAGGAACTCTAGTAGGCCCGAAACAAATCTCTCTAAGTTCTCAATTATGATCCTATTCATTCTTTTGTAACTATTGTAGTTGATTTTTGCTGGCTTGGTGAGTAGGCATGCAGAACTGCCAATCTCTTTTACTCGGCCTACCTCTTGTGGTCTATGTTAACTTCTTAGGGACATATCTTTTCTCTCTAGTCATTCCCTTGGCCCCCTCTCCTCGGGTACGTTTTCTTTTCAAACCAGACTGTGAATAATAGCAGATGCTTGCTTACCTCAGTGGCTTACCCAGTTAGTCCTCTGCACTGTCTGTCACCTTACGAACTGAAGGAAGGACTCTGTAGGCAGTTTGAGCTTAAGAACACATTTCTGACAACTTTCCCCAGGCCAGTGCCTTTGTAATTCCCACCACCAGGCCTACAGGGTACTAGGTACGGCTAAACCAAAGTGCAAAGCAGAGGACAGGCTGTGGCCATTAATAGTGGCAATAACCCCAGAAGTTCACCCAAATTCCCGTTATTCCTCAGCCTTGGGAGAAAAAAAAAATCCCAAACATTTTCTAGGAGAACCTTCACCATTAAAGCAATTTCTTTCTTTCTTTCTTTTTGCAAGGCAATTTGGACTAAGTGGCTTGCCTAGAGTCACACAGCTACTAAATGTCCAGTGTCTGGGGTCAAATTTGGAGTCAGGTCCTCCTGACTCCAAGGCCAGTGCTCTATCCACTATGCCACTTAGTTGGCCCATTAAAGCAATTTCAAAACAACCCTAGAAACTGTGGAAGGAGTATAAAATTAAAATCTCTGACAATGTAAATAATTCATTTATCCTAGTAGAAAATTATGTCAGTAGTAGTTCATAACAATTTAGGAATAAAATAATTGTGATAGCCAGGAACAGTACCAAAAATATCAGGTCCTCCAAATAAAAATTCTCAACATTGTTACCAATACCCATCACAGGTCTGTATCTCTTGAATTAAAACAGCTAAGAGGTCATAGGCCTTTTGCATACAACCTATCTGGGGGGCCCAAGTTGATTTTAGAAGTCATCCCATACTGTCACCCATTCATTAATCCCAACCCACCAGGCAAAACCTTTTCTAATTTAAGGACTCATTTGAAGGATAATGCCCCAAGAGCACTCAGCCAAACCCATAACTACCACTCAAGAATACATGTATTTGTTTTATCTGCTTCATCCTTCAAATCTCTTGCAGGACAGCCATGCAGTTTACAGCTTAGCCCACTGGGAAGACTTGCCAGGATCCCTATCCCTCAAGATATCTCTAGTCATTGGACTAATAAATTCCAAAATTCAGTTGCATATACCTTTCTCAAATAGATAGAACCATCAGTAAAGTAAGTTAGATCCTCAGATACAAGCTCATTGTGCTGGGGGATAGGATAAAGCAATCAGGGTGAGACTGGAAGTCCTAGCCTCTATAAGTGTCCCAACTTGTTCATAAAGGACATTAATGACTGAGGGGCCCTGGCAAGCATGATCTTTGATGTATTGTTCCCATTTGACAGTGTAAGCCTCTTGTGCCCCCATCTTGTTAGAGGAGCTATCTTGCATTATTCACTTTGTGATGGGCAATTCTGGACCAAGGGCAGTCATGTAGCCCTGTGTCTTCATTTTAGTAGCAATCTTGGCCGTATGACACAAAAACAATTGTTTCCTTCAACATAGTATAATAAATGACTGCTTTTGGGAATTTACAACTCCAGAAGCTTGGTAAACCTGCTACCCCAGATACCTACCAAAGATTCCACTAGACCTGGTCCTTATGTGAACAGAGACCTCCAGGAGCATAAGCCCCACAGGATTATAAAGGCCTAAAGGGGAGAGACTGATGTGGCATCCTGTTTTAAATCTTCCAGGGCTATAGCCTGTTCCAGTCCCCACTGAGAAAAAGCAGTCTTATGAGTAACTCAGTAAAGAAAAGCAATGTAAAAATCTAGATGTGGAATATAGGATCTCTAAAACCAATTGATTCCAATAATCCTTTGAGCTTCCTTCTAATCTGTGGGGGAGAGAGTACCAATAGCTTATTATATTCTACATCTAGAATCTTCTAGGTTCTCCCCATCCTATGTATCCCTAAAAATAGATAGATAGATTAATGGATGGATGAATGAATAAATGACTGGATGGCCTGGACTCTAAATTTTCTTTGGGCTAATCTCTCACCCTTTGTATCTTACACAAACCATCATTTGATCTCAGGCTTCTGCCACTGTGTCCTTAACTGGCCCAGTCAGCCTTACATTTTAGATAGAATGGTGGACATCTATGCCCTCAGGAAGTGGAGCCATATTTAGGTCTCTGCCCACTAAACTGTGACAATAAAAAGTCGAATAAAATAATCCTGGGGGAGGATGAGTAAAAGCAGACTTAACCACAAGGATAGAGAAAAAAAAAAGTATTGGTGGGATCAATAACCTCATACCATTCACCATCACTGACAAGATTAGAACAGCTACAACGATGGGCATAAGTACTTTATTCAACTCCGAGGTGTCAATTTTCCTTCTTCACTGGCCACATAGGGTGATTATAAGGAGAATTCATATAATTACTTCA
This sequence comes from Pseudochirops corinnae, assembly GCA_028646515.1. Lineage (NCBI taxonomy): Eukaryota > Metazoa > Chordata > Mammalia > Diprotodontia > Pseudocheiridae > Pseudochirops > Pseudochirops corinnae. The sequence goes on along the minus strand of CM053589.1, from coordinate 127,502,205 downwards.
GATGGGCCTCATTTTCATTATTAGGGGGGAAATCTTTTACCCCTCCATTCCTCTTGGAACTTGATGTTTAATATTAAATACAAGGGATGGTCCAGGTCACTCAGAAAAAACCTCCATTTATTCTCATCCACAATAACAGGTGTAGAAACTTTTATAAGTGTCTGGACTTAGTCTCCCAAGAACTCATAATATTCATGTACCCAATCTACTTCCTCTTATCAGTCATCACAACTGGGGCAAAAATTGGGGATTTTCAACCCATTTCCCTCTGAGCATCTTTCCCTTTCAAAATCCCTAATAGAAACAATGATACTCTTATAAAACCATTGAATGTCCCTTGGTATAACTGTGACTTGGTTGCCAGTATTTAGCAATCAATAATGATAATAATAATGTCATTATTTTTATTATTTATTTGGTGGCCCCTTCCTTTCTATACCATAGTAACTCAGGTATATGACTTCCAGTTCTCTCAGAGTTGTTCTGCTAAGATAGCTTGAACTCTGTGAACCTTGGCCTACAGGAACTCATTCCAACAGACCCTCAAATCTAGATACAAAGACTGGTGTGGCTTCAAATAACTAAGTAGGGTGGGGACTTTCAGGGATATTCTGAATTTTGTGGGACAAAAGGGCCCTTAGTCCCAGATGTTCTGATAAAATATTACTGAAACCTTTGCAGACTTTATCAATCATTTTATTATATAGTCAGTGTTTTAAAAAACCACACCCGAAGTTCAATGTGGGAGAGAGTATCCCTTGTCTTCGAACTACCTAACTTGGACATCATGGGTCAATGGATGTCATATCTTCTCTTATCCTCTCTAGAACACTTGTATAGGTGGACAGACTTGTTTATCCCAATAGTTATTGGGGTTGCTTCAATATCCCACTCAAACTTCACCATTTAACCTGCCTAGGCTTGTGTACTGGGCTAGTGGATGGAAACCTACAGCTATGGTCTGATGCCATTTGGGGGCATTGGCAATATAGCTCTTCTATAAATGACAAAAGGAACCAAACAGTGCTTTTGGTGTTTTCAAAATTTTTTTTCCTAATATGTATTTTAATAATTCTATTGGATTCATAGGAACCTTTTCCCTATTCTAAAAAAGAAAGTCACTATGTATTCTATACAAGGTTTTTGCCACACTGGATGGAGTGTATGTCAGAGAAATATTTCTTTCTAGACAACCAGGGTTCCCTTTCTTCCACAACAACTTTCTCCCAATTAAAAATTTATTTTAGTTGGAAGGCAATTACAAAAACCAAACAACAGCAATGACAAATAAAATGTCTTAGCTCAAGGCACAACCAAATATTGTGGCATTTTACACAAAAAGATATTAAACGGCACATTTATTTTGACCCACCTATACCACTTCTAGGCTTATATTCTATTATCAAAGAAAGAAGAAAAGGTCCTATATTTACAAAAATGTGTAACAGGTTGTGTGTGTGTGTGTGTGTGTGTGTGTGTGTGTATGGTGACAAAAAAATAATAAACTGAAAACTAAGGAGATGTTCATCAATTGGAGAATGGTTAAACAAATTGTGGTATATAAATATAATGGAACAAATACTCGTGTCATAAGAAATGAGGAAATAGACAATTTCAAAGACATTGAAAGACTTGAAGGGACTGAGACAGCAAAGTGACCAGAACCAAAAGAACAATTTATACTATACCATCAATATAAGAAAGAACAATTTTGAAGACTTGTATAAACTGACAAAGAATGAAAGGAGCAGAACCAAGAGAACAATTTGTACTGTAACAACGTTTTAAAGACAGAACAATTTTTGAAGCTTGAAAGAACTCCATTCAATTCAATGACCATCCAATATTTCAAAGGATGGATAATAAAGTATGCTATCCACCTTCTGACATAGAAGTGATGGGCTTAGGGTACAGAATGAGACTTATTTTGGGACATTCAAGTCAAAGATTTTGCTTGATAGGCATCTATGTTATAATGATTTTTTTTTCTTTTTGTTTTATTTTTTTAAATTAGTTCGAGAAGGTGGGAGGAAGAAAAAATAGATTTCTGTTAATTAAAAAATTTAATTTCAAAAAAGGAAAAATATTGTGGACTAAACCTAAATTTGACTTAGTTCAAGAGGTTTGTTCCTCCCCCTCCCCCTACCATGCAACAGAGGTACTGGGGAACCATAAAATACAATTAAACAACTGTAATAGAGTTATAATATGGGAATAAAAATGATATAAGACATAACTCTTCTTCTGTAGCCAGGAACCAAAGGATGTTTAGACAGTTTCAGCTTAAGGAACCATTTCTGACCATCTTGTTCAACTCCTAGGATGCATCCTTTTATAATTCAAACCACCAGGCATGAGGATGAACTAAGGAAAGGGAGAGGGCAGGCCAGAACAACCGCAATAAATAGGCCCAGGGGCCTGACCAAACTCCCTGAGACACCTAAGTGAGTGCATCATCTCTGACCTATGAAACTGCAAATGAATCAATAATTCTCTCCTTTAAAGCTGAGTTCCAGCCAAAAGTATCACTCTGACAGATAAAGCAGTTTTAAATCTATCTCCACTCCCTGCCATTAGCAATCCTTTCCTCCCTCCCAACTTCCCAATTCCCAACAAAGGATACATTCAAGCGATAGGCTCATGTAGGTCAGCTATGCAGTTAAGCAACAACTTTATCACATTTGCTGATTAATTGTGACACTAATAGGTAGCTCTCCAATTCTTTAAATATAAAATAGAGCAAGACCAATGGGATCCTTTTTTTTTTTTTTGATTAGCATATAAGAGCATCTACATGCAAAATTGATTCTATGGTCAAGAACCACAAAGACTCACAAGAGAAACAAATTATAATTTAGAAGTATAAGAGAGAAATTTGTTAGTCATCCAAACTATAGCCAAACCTTTATTTCCTAACTTTCTGGAGAAATAGAAACCTTATGGATCAGCTGGAAGACATCCTAGACTATATAACCTGACTTATGAACTTTCTGCCCAATACCTTAACTCCTCACAAGCGCTGAATTCTTTCCACATGATCATTATCACAGCTATCCTGCCCTGATACCCTTAAAGACCCTAAGAAATTCCTTGCTAAATCTAAAGAATCATATGAGCTGTGACCCCCCGCCCCCCATTTTCCCAGTTTTCCTTTTCTCTACTTCTTGGTTTGGGGGAGGGGTCCTACACCTTTGCCTTGAGGCTAGCAACAAGATATTTTACTTTTTCTAGGACCTATATGTGTAAAAAAATATTTACAGCAGCTCTTTTGTGGTGGCAAAGAATTGGAGACTGAGGAGATGACCATCATTTGAGGATTATCTGAACACATTGTGGTATATGGTTGGGATGGAATACTATTGTGCTGTAAGAAATGATGAAAAGGGTGGTTTCAGAAAAACCTGGAAAGACACATATGAACTGATGCAAATTATAGTGAGCAGAACCAGGAGAACATTGTACTCAAGAACAGCAACATTGGAAAGATGATCAACTGTGAAAGACTTAGCTATTCTGATCAATAAAGTGATCCATGACAATTCCTAAAAACTCATGATGAAAAATGCTATCTACTTGCAGAGAGAGATCTAATGAACTCTGAGTATAGATTGAAGCATATATATATATTATATATATACACATATATATATGGAAACATGCTTTGCATGACTTCACATATGTAATGGATTGCTTGCCTGCTCAGTGGATGGGGGAGGGGATAGAGGGAAGGTGAGAATTTGGAACTCAAAATTTAAAAATAAATGTTAATTTTTTTTAATTAAAAAAGTTTTACTCTTTGTCCCTTCCATGTCCTGAACTAAACTCTCAATCCTGTAATCACTACCTCCAGAACTTTCCTTCCCACTCCAAGAAGATTCCTCTACACCAAGGAGCTTTAATCCTTTAGGTGGCAATGTCATTACTATTCACATACCTGAAAACCAGTGACCTTTATACTTTGACCCAAAGGTCATTGTTTTTCAGTCATTTCACCCATGTCCTACTCTTCATGATCCCATTTGGTTTTGCTTTTTTTTTTTGGCAAAGATATTGGAGTTATTTGCTGTTTTCTTCTCCAGCTCATTTTACAGATGAGGAAACTGAGACAAATCTGTTCAGTGACTTTCCCACAGCTAGTAAGTGTCTGAGGCTGGATTTAAACTCAGGTCTTCCTGATTCTAAGCCCAGTGCTCTATCCACTTTGCCGCATAGCTGCCTAGGAAGACCTAATAGAATTCCTGGAAACGTTAGACTCATAAATTGCTACAACCCACTTTGGAATGACATTAATTAATAAAGTTAATCATGCCAGGGGAAATCATGCAATTCTTGTTTGCAGTCTATTAGTAACCTCCCCAATGATTTAGGTATCATTCATGTGGGAGGATTTTGATAAGTGGGAGGCATTAGTAAAGGCTTGTGCTTACTATATGCAGGACTCAGAAAAATGCAAACAAATGTATTTTGTATGAAAAATAAAGGTGAAATTCCTGGAAATTACTTAGAAAAACTAAACTAGTCTTTTAAATGTCATTCTAGAATAATATAAGCAGGTGCATCCTTTGTACAGACCAGATATATTTGGAAGACAGAGGGAAGAAGAAATGGGGGTTACAATGAGGATGAAGAATAGATTTAGGAGAAGTGAGATAAAGGGAGAGGTAGGAGGATAGGAGATTGTGATTAGAAAGAATTTCAGAATTTGAGATCACAGAGATGCCACAGTTATGAATGATGGTGATCCCTGAGATATGACTACCATATGTGTAGCTGCAGTGGTGTGAAGATGTAGGTTATGAGATTTGAGCACGTTGATGACTGGGAGGTCACAGTGTTTAAAGGGACATCAACATGCTTGCAGCTCAACTTTGGCCCGCCTTAGAGGCATGGCCAAGAAAATCTTGGAGAGAGGAGCAACCTACCTTATGGTTGGGCAGGCTACCCAGTAGAGAGAAAGTGGCAGACGGATTTCTCCTGAGCCAATGTGTATTTGTATGTGTGTGTGTGTGTGTGTGTGTGTGTGTGTGTGTGTGTGTGTGTGTGTGCGCGTGCATGTGGCGCATGTATTTGGGAGAGGGAAGAAAAGGGCCACATGAGATAAGGAGCAACCTGAATTGAAACAAGTGGTCAGAGACAAAATATCTTGAGAGTCATGTTTTCATGAGAATGGGAAAGAATACCATATTCAAGCCCTAATATGAAGAAAACTTTGTTAACAATTTAAAAGGTATTGAAGAGGGCACAATGAAATGACGGCAGAAGAAGATGTGAACTGTGGAAGTCCGGGACTGATGTTGGAGAGAAATAGGAGGGGAAAAAGATTTTTCACCTAAACAGGCAGTGATTCTGGATACAGGGATAAGGAGAACAGCTTCCTCCAGGATACTCTGATGACAAGAGAATAGTATAATTTTTGGCAGGGGTGGGGGATGGGGAATGACAATGACTCCAGATTCCATAGCATCCATGGCTTGTCACTTCAAACACTGAGGAACTGAAGGTAGAGGATGGAGGTGGCAGAGAATTTTGGCCAGGTGTCTGTGTCACTAGAGAATACCTGGTGATCAAAACCTCCATAATGGAATTAATTCATGCTCAGTTTCAGTTGCTTAGCCTCATTCCAAGATGTCAGGAGAAATAAGCATCTGGCTCCTTCTCTTAAGAGTTCCCAGAAGTTCAGTCCCTATAGGACCTCTGACTTCCTATGGGGTAGAAACTGTGGTGTCTGTGAGTCCTCTTTGGCACACACCCTCCAGAATATCTGGTTCCCTGGGGTTTGGATGTTTAATAGTTCTGAAACTTTGGTAGTGACATACCATGACTGGTAATTGGGTCCCCTGGGATCTAGATAGAGATCATATTCTGTGCCATCTCCTTAACTTCATCCCAAGTTTGGGGTGGAGGTAGAGAGATACTGTCCATGAAGGCTAAGCCCTTGGTTCCTGATTGCTGTTCCTTAATAGGGAAAGAGGATGCCAAGCTTTATATCCAAGGTTTAACTTCCAAGCACATTCCAGTTCCACAATGAATGTGCATAGCAAATTGAAGGAAACCCATTGGAAGTAAGGAAACTCAGTTCAACCAAATGTAAATGATAGGGAAGGAGAGAAGGAGAGAAAGAGAGAGAGAGAAAGAGAGTGAGAGAGAGAGAGAGAAAGAAAGAGAGAGAGAGAGGGCTCTTCTCTCAAGTCAGCTACTTTCTTCAGTAATCTGAAGTCAGACTGACATCATGCATCTTCCTTCTCTAACTTGGAAGCCAGAAGAACCCAAGGGGACTGAAAAGATTGAATTTTTCTACTCTCCCACTCTCACCAACACTGTCCTTCATGTACATTGATCTTGATTATTGAGGAGAGAGTCCCATATAAATGGACTTTGTAACTCAGGTCATACCTTCACACATTATTGAAATATTTTAACTATATACATAAAGAAATTGTTCATTGATTTCTAGAATAAAAACAGAAGCATTGGAGTTGATTGAGAAGCCTTTTCTTAATTGACTGTTGTCTCTTGAGAGCCTGGAAAACTATAGTTCTACAACCATTCTGAAATTTGGGTGATGTTTGGCTCAGTATTTTGGCTCAGTTAGTTTCCAATAACATAGACATCATTTTGTTACCTCTCTGCCTCACTCAGCTCTCGGTTTAAGCTTCGGTGGTGCCAAGAAAAGTGGTGCCAAGCAGAGAAATTAATGAGAGGCCCTTAGGAACAGTTTTAATCTGATGATCAGCTGGATTCCCCAGCCAAAATAAACCAAATCCCTAAATTCATTGCAGCTGAAAAGCATCATGGCTTAGTACAGGCAGAACTGAGCCATTCAGGAGACAGCCATCAAAGATAGAGCTCAGAATTGTGGTTACTGTCACTACTCATTTCATCCATTTTAGGAATAGGCTGTGTCCCTTCATCTTTTAGTGACTTTATCTCTATCTGGAGTATGTCTGATAATCCCTCCACCTTTACTACCAAAGATTTAATGAACAGGAAATGGATGTGCTGATTACAACAAGCCCACGTTGACCCCTTAGATCTCAGATGTCTTTACATGGCCTCTTGATGCCCAGTTTGTGTCTACTTCAGAAGAGAATAGTGAAGCACCAGTGGGCTTAAAAAACAAACAAACAACTGCTTGGATACTTCTGGGGAAACAAAACAGATCTCTCATTAAAAATTCTGTCCCAAGGCTTAAGGAAAGAAATAGTAATGCTCTCCTTCCTCTTGGCAGTCTCAATTATCTTCTTTCTACCTTTCCTCCCACTTTCTCCTTTGTTCTTCTCTTCTTCCTTCCTTTTTATCCTCCTCCCTCTCCTACTTCTCTTCCTTTAAAGTAAGAAACAGTTGATAAGGAAGGAGAATAGAATATCAATATAGAAATCACAGAACTTCAGAGCTGTCACTTGAGATGCAATCCAGTTGATTCCTTTCATCTTACAGATGAGGAAACTGAGATTCATGAGGGCTAGTGACCTGCATTAGTTCATATAGTTAGTTAATAACAATAATTCTAGGTGGGGTTTTGGCTCCATCCTCAAATCCTATCTTGTTCTCAATACTTCCAGTCTTTTAAGAGGACACAGGCAAAGCTTAGGATCATAATTTGGAGTTGAAAGGGACCCTACAATCACCTAGTTCACTTCCTCCTCCCTATTTTATTGATTAGGAAATTGAAGCCCATAGTTACTTGCTCAGGTACATGCAGGTAGCAAGTGAAAGAACAAAGATTCAAACTCATTGACTGACCCCAAATCCATCTCTATTTACATTCAGACAATAGTGATTCTACCACTGGGCTTTCTTTCTCTGTTTGGACAAGTGGAGAAGCTGAATTGTTGAGGCAAAAGAATCCACTTTTTGTTAGCGGTTGGCAAAAGGCTGAGCATCCTTATCCAAAGTGGAAATGATTTTAGTTTGTCCAGATTTGTTCTTGGTGAAACTAGGCTGACACTTCACAAATCATTTGATAAAACACTAATTTAAAATTGGTGGAAGGAACTGGGTTCTTACAAACCTGTAATAATCTGCAATTCATTCTTTCCCCACTTTTGAAGATCCAAACAACAGTTGTAAACCTCCAGTTTGGCACTTCTTTAATTCATCATGATTTTCAGTAATAACTTATCTATAGTGGCTGAAAGATCACATTGAAATATTCTTCTAGTGCCTGGGAGTTTAATTCATTAGGATCTGGAGGATTAAAAACTATTTAAAGTTGCTAGATGATCTGTTCATTCATTTGTTTAGTAACCAATCATTAAATATTCATTATTTGCCAGGCACTTTCCTAAGTGCTGGGTTTACAAAGATAAAAATGAGGGAGTTTATATTATGGGGGAGGGGAAAGATCATATGTACACAGAAAAATAATTATAAAATATCTAATAAGAAAATGCAAAGCAATGTTTGGGGGGCTCTCAACTGGGGGATTCAGAATAGATTTTCTGGTAGGAGGTGATGTGTGGGCTGAACCTTAAAGGAAATTTTGATTCTAAGAAGCAGGATGAAAAGATAATACATTCCTGATATGGCAACACTTATTTTCACTCTATTTATCAATTATTCTACTTTTTAAACTTGAGGGTCATTATTCTTCCTAGAGAATCCTTGAACCAAAAGAATGTCAGTTAGTAGAGAAGATCTTAGAAATTATTTGACCTAGCCCCTTCATTTTATAGGTGGCAGAAGCAAAATTGGGGCTGAATACTTTTCCCTTTTTTGGCCTGTGGTTCTCACCAGAGGTCACCTTTACTGCTGTCCTCTTTCCTCTTATAGAATGCTCTCTGCTCCACCTTTGATCACAGTAATGCAGAAGCTTATTTCTTTATATCTTGGATAGTGCAATTGTTGGAGGACCCCAGTGGAAGTTTCATTTTATTATAGGGAAATGA
>CM053589.1:127473993-127492817 GCA_028646515.1 Pseudochirops corinnae | reverse complement strand
TCCTCAATTATCATTAATGTTCTACTTCCTGATATTTAATCTAATAAAAATTCAAATAAGTAAAAACCAAATTCCTTACATTTACATAAGAGTAGTCCTTCAAAATTAATGAAGGCTCAAATGAAATTAAATAAGAAATAATGTTCATTAAGAAAACATTTAATAAAAAATAAAAAAGCTGCATCTAAGCTATGAATTGGTCCAGTCATTCTAGAAAGCAATTTGGAACTATGCCCAAAATGTTATTAAACTGTGCATACCCATTGACACAACAATACAACTACTCAGCTTATACTCATTAAAGGAATCAAAGAGGAAAAGGACCCATATATACAAAAATATTTATAGCAGTTCTTTTCGTAGTAGCGAAAAATTGGAAACAAAGAGGCTGTCTTTTGGGGAACGGCTAACTAAATTATGGCTTATGTGTGTAATGGAATATTATTGTGCCATAAGAAATAACAAAATAGATAGTTTCAAAGGAAGCTAGAAAGACCTCTGCGAACTGATGCAGAGCAAAGTAAAGAGAACCAGAAAGATGAATATACAATGACAACATTGTGGAGAGAAACAACTTTGAAAGACTTTAGAATTCTAATAAATGTTATAACAAATCATGAGTCCATAAGACTAAAGACAAATTGCACCACTCACCTTCTGCCAGTGAGGTAATAAACTTAAAATGCCAAGACATACAGTACATTTATTTTCAGGTATGGCCAATGTGGACATTTGTTTTGCTGGACCATGCATATTTACGACAACAGGTTTTTTCCAGGTATTCTTTTGGTTGGGTGGAGGGGAGGAGTGATCAAAGGAATAGATTACAAATGCATGGAAAAATAAATTTATTTTTAAAAGTTCCCTCAAAATATTAATACTATACTTCTTCAAATTAAGGATGCTATCAGCTCAATCAAAACAATGACATTAGGAAATACAAAAATGCAAAAATAGAAAAAAATGCAAACCAAAAAGTTTTTATCTTTTAAGTACCTTCAGGTTTGTTAAAATCTCAGACTTAGAAGTGCTACTGAATAAGGAATGGAAACAGAGCTTTTGAATCTCACTGATAAAAATCAACCAAATTTTACATTCTCTCTAGCCCTAGACAAGGAGGTTCCACTCAAAAACACGAAAAACTAGGAAAGCATGTAGTCTTTTTGAGAAATGTAAAAATAGTTAATAAAATTCTTAGGTGATTCAGCACTAACATTGGTACTATTATTTCAAATGAACCTATTTAGTGCTTTGAAAACCAAAGGATAGCATAGCAAAAAATTCATAAAGCTCTTGGAGGCTGATTTCACACTAATACCAGTGACATCCTTAGGCTCTCTTTAACATGCATTAGTTCTGAGCAATACCTGCATTCCTTCATATAAAGGAAACTTTATCACACAACATACAATGAATTTTGCAGTCTGCTCTAATCTTCAAAGATGCCGGAATTAGCTAAATGATGGGAAATCTAATTAGCTCTTTAAAATACTGATACTAGAATCTGTATACTTTCTCAAGAGGCACAAATGTTATCAAAGAGTCCAAAACTGAAAGGTCCTTTGCAATCAGAATTGTTTTTATTAAGCCTACTCACTTTGCTGAATATAAAATGCCACGGGGAAAAACCCACGGGAAAAGATAGTTCAAATACTAGTTTACCTTACAATAATGTAACTATATCATAGGACACAAATTAAATATTATTTTCTCAGACTTGTAAGTCTTCCTTTGTAATATGAAGAACCTCATATTAGCTATATTTCAAGACATACAGTCATGGGCTAAATCCAATCTCCATCACACTTCAAACTTGCTATGTTGTCACACAGGACAATATCAACAAACTAGGAATTTCCATTTAATTTTTCAGTGCTTAATCATCAGTTAAGTTTGTACATTAAGAAAAATGCAAATACAATTTTATATCTTTTATCAGCAGACTCACAAAAAATAAAATCATTACAAAGATGTAAGACAGTGACAAAATATGTTAAGTAACTAAAGCCAAACATTCTTTTAAATTACACATTTCAGGAGACACAACCAGGGATGTTGGAAGAACATAGCAGATATAAATGTTGTTGCTGCAATTAATATAAAAGCTACATATTCAAACTACTATAAGGGGTTAATTAGTAACCTATATCAGAATGAGAATTATCAGAGAATCTCCAAGTTGGAAAAGACCCTTTGGAGAACATTTAGTCCAATCCATACCTGAACAAAAATTCCCTATACTACACACCTAGGTAGTGGTCATCCAACTTTTCCATGAAGATCTCCAGTAGAGGAACCTACTACCTACCTAATAGTATTTGATTTCTGCCTACAGTGTACGTCTGCTGATAAAAGCAGCACTTACACATTATACTTTTCCCAAACTGTGCCTAGTTTTCCTGCCAATTTCTCAACAAGAAAATATTTTACTTTATTTTCCCAGTAACTTAACCAGGAAGCACCAATTAATGCATTTTTTTTTAAAAATTAATCTAAGACTGCAAGATGTGGAGAGAAAGAATCCCAGTTCTATTGCTCACTATCTAGATGACCTTGGCAAAGTCATTTAAACTTTTTAGGCCTGTTTCCTTATCTGCAAAATCTGAGGATAGGACCTGATAATAAATCTATGATCCTAAAAATACTAAATATGGACAACTGAGTATTTCCAATTAACTGAAAATACTATTAACAGATACTGGTTTAGTAAGTTAAAAATATTATTTTATTTAATTCATGCCTCCCATACAGACACACAGACACACAAAGTAAATTTTGATGACAGAAAACATGATTCTAGAGTCATAAGCATACAAAGAAAAAACATCTTATGGGAAAAGAAACTCAATAGACAAAGTTGGTTTTTTTTTAATGTTAACAAGACAGTACTCATTTTAGAGAAATATCACAACTGATTTTTTTTTATAATCCAGTATATTAAAAAAGCAGATCCAATTTACATGATTTAATTGTCTAGAAAACAAAGGAACTCAACTTCATTCATCTTCCCCCACTTGCATATCAGTAAGGCAAGGGAAAAAAATTTAACAGCAGCCATTCAAAAGCAACTATCTTTGGGGTTATTCCACGGGACTCTGGTTTCTATGCTTCTGAAAACGGAAAAAACAAGTCATCTGTTCCTGCCCAGGCCACTGAAGAACAGTAATATTTTTAAAACAGAATTCCAGAAAGCATATCAAAGATAATTTATAATCACTGTTGCAATTTCATAGCATGAAATATGTAAATATTGTGGCACTACTTGTGGGCAGTTATATGATCACTATATCTGCTACATATACCAAACCCTAGCTCCTTGCTGAAACTTTAATATAGTGATAAAAACTATAAAGAAACTCAACTGCAAACTACTAAATACATTTTGTGAGTGATTAACCAGAAGAAAAATAAGAGACTCGTATTACTAAAACTTCCATTAGGTTACTCTATTTAAACTATAGTAGTCAAAAAAAGAAAACATGGATGTTGTATTAAGTGTTTAAGATGCAAATTAAACCTTGAGATAAGGTTAGATATTTTTTCAAAAAAAATGAATAAACAATTCTGAAAGTCAGGTAAGCAATTCTTTCATTTAGCTCTCCAAAAAAGCATTATTATTTTCATATTTTATTTAATCCTTGATTAAAAGGTATTTAGATAGTTTTGTGCTTTGGAATATCTCGAGTAGATAGTGTGTAACCAATGTAATTAAAGCAGTGAAAGCTAACCATAATCTTTTTGTCTCTGGACTGACTTCATATATGCATAATTACATTCTTAAAAATTTACAGTGTACCTGATGCTCAAATGAGCAAAAAATAGATTTCATACAAATTCTACTTATGTCACAAAGAAAGGAGATTAAAATGCCTACTGTCTATATACCTAAAGATTCTCGTCAAGAAACACCACTTCATTAATTCAAATCATAAAATTATATCAAGTCTACGGTATAAATCACATACAGCACAAGCTAAGCCTTTACGCGTGCATTCATATGTAGTTAAGATAACCATAATATTTTTCCTCATTCTTTTCTGAGAGCAATCTCTTTAAAACTGTATAAAAAAACATTTTCCTCTGTTGGTGCTATACTTCAGTCATAAATCACTGGTTTCCAAAAGATTTTTTTAAAAAGAAACTTTAATATTGTTAAAAAATAATTATTCTGAGTTTTTGTTCTTTCTAAAGGAGTGCAAAAAATTACTGGCGTGTAAGTTCAGATACATACATTCACAGTCATGTAATCATTATGCTGTGGCAGATACTTCTATACAATATACATCTCTAACCTCCTTTTCCTTCAGCATCTCCAGAAACAAAGGTTCAGTTAGATTCTAAAACAGAACTATCTCATTTATTCACATTAAACATCAACTCTCCACACAAAGCAACAAACAGAAAATTCAGAGCCCAAATTTCAAGGTCTGATAACTTAAAAAAAAAATCTTTCTGCTTGGTGTACACACATACACACATCAAGAGCAGGTTTTATCCCAATTGTTTTTAAATACAGTCACTCAAACAACTGAGTCCATTTCTCATACACATCCATCAAAGATTCTGCTTTGAGGTCGTTATTTTCCTACCTGAGCAAGCATACTAGAGGGGAGGGAGGAAAAAGGAAAACTGATGCAAGACAATGAATGTAGTGATAAAACATATTTGTATATTATATTATATATATAAATATATGTCTGAGGAGTCTCCAAAATTACTACTCAATTACTTTTTTTTCTTTCAGTTCAGAGCACCCCAGTTCTTAGCTCCCAACTCGCTAGCTAATAATGATGATCATAACGATTTTTTTTAATCATCAAGGGTTGGGCACCAGAAGGCATACCCAAAGGAGGCAGCCTTAGATGCCTACGACTCCCTTCACAAGAAAAACACACCCAAAATTTACAGTCTCGAGCTTCCACGGGAGGGCTGTCTTCGCGGGGTGGGGATGGAAGAAATTGTGTGTCTGTGTGTTTTAGAAAGAGAGCCTTGCTGGAGGTTAGGGGGGGAGATCCTCACCTGCCCACCTCCTCCGCCCAAGGGGGACTGCCCCTGACAGACTGGGCCCCCGCCCGTCGAGCCCCCACGGCGGCGGCAGCCGCTGGCTCCCCTCGCTCCCCAGCTCCCAGGAGCTGTCCCGATTAGACTCCCTAGGCCCAGCCCGGGCCGCTGTCAGACTCAGCCCCCGCCGCCTGGAGCGGCTTTCCGCCCCACAGAGAAGCGGCCGGCCCGCAACCAGTCTCCCCCGGCCCGGGCGCCCAGGAAAGCGGCGACGTCTGCGGCGCCTCCTCCGGGCCCCTCCGTGCCGAGCCCTGCAGTCCCTTCAGCTCTGGGCCTCGCCCCTTCCCTTAAGTTATGACCCCCGGACCCCGGCTCGGGCTCCGGACTGTAGGCACGACGTGCCCCCCGCCATCTCGCTGGAGGAGGGGACGGCCCACTCCCCACCTGACACCCCCCCGCCCGGGCGCTCCCTGGTTACCGTCAAGAGCCCGGACTCCGCCATCCTCCTCCTTCCTCCTCCTCCTCTACAGAAGCGGCGCTACCCAACCGCCGCTCCCCCGCCCCCCACCTCTCGCCCCGCCCCGTCCCCGGTCCCCCCCCTCCACACACACAACGCTCCAGCGGCCCCTCTGATAGCCCCGCCCTCCAGCATGCAACGTCACCAACCCACGAGGGGGGCAGGAGAGCGGGCTAGAAGGCGGGGTCATCCAGGGGGAATGGGTGGCAGAAGCCCTCCAATAACAACGTCGCATTAGCGTCCTTACGCTCCCTCTGTTCCCTTCCCGACTTACAAAGCTCGGTCTCCTATCCAATAGGTGGCGCTGCCTCTCTCTCTCGGGTCATAGAGTTATTCCTCCGATAAAGGTAGAGCGACACCCCGCCCAACTTGGCGTCGACGCCGCGGCAGCCATTTTTAATGATGGAAAAAAGGACAGGGGCGGGAGAAACTACTCTTCCACCTTCCGGTCACACGCCTTACGCTTTCCCTTGGCCCAGCCTCCCCGTTTCCCGGGGCAACGGCTGGTGGGTCGGGATAGTGACCGGTAGGTGAAGAGCTGGCCCAAGAAAGGAACGCCTAGATGATGTGACGTTCCGCTTTAGACGTGCCAGTTCAGACTTTTCACCCTCAGCCCCGTGTGGGGCAGGTATCGACACACTTGGGTCGCGCAGCTCCAAACGTCTTGTGCCCTTACCTCGATGTACTAACTAGAGAAAGGAGCTGGGAAGCCTATCCCAACCGGAAGTCGTCTCACTGCCTTCCGGATTAGGAGTGGAGAGGGTTCTGCAGCCGTAGTTCACCTCCCCCAGAGGGCGCCCAGGTCTAAACAGGACTGGAACCCAAAGGTGAGCGATGATCCGTCCCAGGGGCTGGGGAGGGAGCCCAAGGCCAGTGAGGGACACGCCGGACCGTTGGAGGAGGAGGAAGAGGAGACGGGCGGGGGAGCTACTGAGCGCCAGCCTGGTTGGATGGGCGGCTCCTGTCTTCCGGTGGGAGGGCGGGCCGCCGCTCGGGCTGCTCCCAGCTCCCTGCCTGCCTCCGAGGCTGCCCCGGGAGGGTTAGCCCCGCCTCCCCGAAGCGCCCCATTCTGGGAAAGCGATTCCCCGCCCACCCCACGCCGCAGATCCCGGGAGCCTTGGGGCGGGGCCGGGAGGCCAAGACTGAGGAGTTAGGGCCGTGGGGTGGAGCCTGGACGGTGACAAAATAACCCCCGTTTACCTCCTCCTTCCCTGTCTCTGGCAAGGTGTAGTTAACTTCCTGTAAGGGGGGCGTAGTAGCGGTCTTCCCAACCTGCCCACTCAATTCACTGAAAAGGATACTGAAGTCCCGAGAGAACTCACATCCTGCATCTGTCCAGGCCAGGACAGGGAGTAGGGGCTAGGGAAAGGCACTAATAGCATTTCTTTTCCACACTCCCCGACGGACCTAAGATTTCGTCTTTTCGTGAAAGCAAATCTCTCAGCAGTCTCTTGTTAGATATGAGAGGGAGAATCCAATTGCATAGATACTGAGTACCGCGTTATGTGCTGGGAGAGACTTAAAGATGAGTAAAGAAGGTTTGGGCCCTCCAGGAGCTTTGCGGGCTTGGGATGGGAGGGGGCTTGGGAAAGGTTAAAACGAGGACGCCAGGAATAATGAAATTATTAGTTTACTTTCCTGGTCTGAGCTGGAATTTCCCCATTTGCAAAATGAAGGGGTTGGATTTTTAAGTTCCCTTCCGGGACAGACGTCTAATGCTTCAGTGAATGCTTACCCCCGGGGATGGGGTGGGGGCGAAGGGGGGAAAAGGGGGTGTAAGAGGAGGGAAGAGAGATGATCTTTATAATTTGAAGGATGAGAGAATGCTTCCCGAAGGAGGAGTTGGATTTTGATTTGAGGTGGAAGTAGAAAAGTGGTAAGGGATACATTCCAAATAGAGGAAACAGCATGAGCAAAGAAATGGAGAAAATGGAGATGAGGGAACAGGGGGTTGTTGGCTAACTGCACATTCAGTATACTGGACAGATGGTCCAAAAACATAATATGTTCTTCCCTCTCTCCCCTCTCTGTCACTCCTTAAATATTTGAAACTTTTACAAATCCTGTTATCCTTTTAGGTGTCTTATTCCATCTGTAAAAAGGAATAACTAAAAAGCCTTTCCAAGTCTTATTCTCTGAATATTTGGGGGCATGGTTAGAATTGGGGAGGCCCTTGAATGCTGGCTTGTAGTTTGAACTTCATTCCCTCTACATATCCGAGGATAAAGACTGGAAGTAGAGAAACCATCCAGGAGGCTAATTTTAGTAGACCAGGTGTGAGATAATGTGAGCTTCAGCAATGATGGTGGCAATGAGAATGAATTTAAGAAGTATTATGAAATTAGAATGAATTAGAAAAAGACTGTTTAAGAGATCCCATGTACTCATCTTGTCTTTGGCCTCCATTTCTCTCATGTTATCCTAATTTTTTTTTTCCTTCATCCATCTCTGTTAAGTCATTGGAGTCCTTCAACCAAGCCAGTGCCAGGCACTGTGCTAGTTTCTGTGGATGCAAATAATTAGACAATTCCCACTGTCAGAGAGCTAATATTCTCCCAGAAGAGGCAATTTCATATATAAGTATGTAGAGAATAAATATGAAAGATAATAAGGTCAAGATAGATAGGACAAGAGGATACTAGCAGTTTCTGGAATCAGGAAAGAATTCATATAGAAGACAGTGCTTGAGCCAAAGAAAGAGGAATTCTATGGTGAGTTCAAAGGCACAGAAACAGGAGGTAAGAATGCTCTGCATTCGGAACATCAAGGAGGTTGGTATGGCTGTCACATAGAGCGCATAAAGGAGAGTAACAAAATGCTGGAAAGACAGGTTGAAACCAGGTTGTAAAAGACTTCCAGGGGGAAACAGAAGTTTGTATTTTATCTTAAAGGTAATAGATAACCATGGGAGTTGATTGAGTAAGGGAATTAAGTTACCAAATCTACACTGAACAAAAACCACTTGAAAAAATGTGTAGAGCTTGTAGCAAGCACGCCAATTAGGTGGAAAGTCTTGCAATGTCTAGACCAAGAGGATGTGAACCTGAAATAAGGTGGTGGCTGTGTGAGTACAAAGAAAGGGGGTCAGATGCAGGAGATTTGGAAGAAGTAGATTTGGTAAATGATTGAATATGTGGGCTAAAATGGAAGGAGGAGTCAAGGATAATTTTATGGTTGTCGTATCTGGGAGACTGGAAGAATAATGGTGCCCTGAGAGAAACAGAGAATTTTGGAAGAGGGTTTAGTTTAGGGGAAAAGATTGTGAGTTTTGTTTTGGTCATGTTGAGTTTGAGAGGTGTCTGAGACATCCAGTTTGAAATGTACAATAGATAGTGATCCAGAAGCTCTGGAAGAAACCTGGGCAGGACATACAAATCTGAGTCATCTGACTAGAGATGATAATTAGACTCTTAAGAGCTGATAAGATCCCCAGGAGATTATAGTGAGGAAAGAAGTCGGCCTAGGATAGAACTTTGGTGAATACCCACAGTTAGTTGTGATATGGATGGAGAGCCATCAAATGAAACTGTGAAGTGGTCACACAGGTAAGAGAATCTGGAGAGAGTAATTTCAGGAAAATCCATACAGGAAAGAGAATATCCAGGAGACCATGGTCAGTAATGTCAAAAGCAGCATAAAGTAAAAAATTCCTTGTAAACATTAAGATCCAGGATGAGGTTTTGGTTCTCGCCACAGAACTTTATGGCTTTAGAAAGAGTCAGCACATCCCACCCTGTCCCCTTTAAAATATCTGAAGTTATTTGGTAAGTATTATGGCTATACTCTTAGACCTTTTCTAGCTGAATCCCTAACTCTAAAATAAATACCCTGGAAAACAACTAGAACTCCTAGTTAACTGGCCAACTAAAAATTGGTCAGTAGGTATTGAAGGCCCTACCCTGTCATACACTGAACATGCACTGCACTAGAATCTCATATCTCCGTGTCTTTGTTCTAGCTTTTTTCTATGGTTAGAATGCTCTCCTTTTTTCTCATTGCCTGTTGAATTCCTACTCATCCCTTAAAGCCAAATTCAGTTCCTTCTCTGACCCTCTTCCCTGCTGCCACTGTTTTTATCTGATTTCCCTTAGATCTCACCACTTTATTTCATTATTCTCTCATCTATTTCTCATGTAATATTATGCATTATAGCTATTTGCCAAGGTAACCTCTCCCTAATAGACTTTTAATTCTTTGATGGCAGAGACTTTTATCTAAATTTTGTTATTTCCCCTGTTGCTCATACCAGAGATAGCTATATTCAGCAGTAGATAGAATACTGGACCTGAGTCAGGAATATCTAACTTCAAATTCCACCTCATCAACTTATTGGCTGTGTGACCCTGGACAAGTCACTTAACCTCTGTTTACCTCAGCTTCCTCTTTTGTAAAATGGGAATAATAATAGCACTTACCTCCCAGAGTTGATGTGAAAATAAAATAAGAAAATATTTGTTAAGTACTTTACTATATAAAGGCTGGCTATTATTATTAATAAATATTTATTATTCTGCTTGTCCTATATGCTGTGCACGTTGTCACTTAGCTATTTTTTAAAATCCAGAACATGGCCAGGGAGGGCCCAAAGAGCAGGGACTAAGCCTATGATTCCATTAGTACAGGAAATTTTTAACAAGGAAGCATCCTCTACCATAATGATGGAAGATCTCCCCACAACTTAGAATCTTAGAGAGTTCCTAGGGTATTGAAATTTTAAATTACTTGTTTGGGGTCACACAGCTGGTCTGTGTTAAAAGCAGGACTTGACCCTAGATCCCCTAGACTCTCTCAATCCACTACTCCACTGCCTCCAGAATTTCTGCAAAGGAAAATGACTTCTCTTACCTTGATAAGTCACCCTGTGACCTCATAGAGAGATAGTTTTCTGGACCCTTTAGGGCCTTTCCAACTCAACTGACTATATTCGCTGTTCTTTTTAAGTCTATCCGGCACTTAAATATTTATGTCATATGTATGTACTCTGTGAAGAATGTTCTATAGAAAACTGGCTTGTCCCCTGGGGTAGCACAGCATTTACTCTTCCTGTCTCCACCTGTAAAGTTTGTATTTTCACCCTCTATTAGCTGTAAAAGCTGCCTCCCTTCACCAAAGTATTCCTTCATTACATTGCATCATCTCTGGGTGTAGGCAGTCTGTAGCAAAATGTACTGGTGTCAGCATTGTTTCACCATTTCTGTAGGCCTCTTAGAAGCCTGTAGGCTGTTGTTAAAAGATGTGTGGGCTCTGCAATTCAAAATGTGATGAATTTTGTTATCAAAGTAGATATCAAGGTAAACCTCTAGCCTAGTCAAATTCCAGCTTGGGCAATGATGTTCTTCCACTTGAAATTTCTTGCAGTTTTACTTGGACCTGATGTATTTATGATAACCTCTTAGTACTGGAAGTTAGGTTATACTCCAAAATTGCCATGTTGTATTTATGTAATGTTTAGTAGACACCAAGACAATTCTGTCTTAGGAGTTCAGAGATGAGACATTCATTCCTTGCTTGATAAGCATAAAAGTTTGAGGGATTTATCACACAGTCACTAAACTTCTGTCCTGAAGTTTATAATCTTGTGAATAAAATTTTAATAAGAAAAATACCTGTATGGCTAGAATAGTCTTAGAGAAGAAACATGTAAAATATCTGTAATTAAGTTTACCAGTAAACCAGGCATGAAAAAAACTGTTTGTTAAAGGTAAGCTAATTGCTATAAATCTTTAAAGCAAATTAAAACTCCTATTAGAACAATAAACATGTAGTTCTGGATCAATCCAAATCAGTCATTGAATTTCATCCAAAGCTTAAAAATCTCATCATGATGTTAGAGCCTTCATTTCCAGACTACTTTAAATGCTACAGTCATAATTAAGCATCAGCCTTGGTTAATAGAAAGCTGTTGATAACTAGCATTTTTCCTCCTGAGATTTATCTTTTCTGTTCTTGGGTAATTTCAGTTGTTCAACAAATTAAAAACAAATAGTCGCTGACCTCAAAGTAGCTTATGTGCTGTTGGGGAAAGGGAGATTAGAAGGGAGAAAGGAATAGAACATATACACACTTAAGTAAATAGAAATTATTATGAAAGGACCAGAGTAAAAGTTGGAAGAGGTCAGGAAAGGTCTTGTTTTTGTAGGCAGTGAGTAGTACTTGAACTGAGCCTAGAAACAAGGGAAAAGCTAAAAAGCTTCAGCTTCTCAGCTTAGCTCCACTAAAAGGCAGAGGTAAGGAAAGAGTGTGTCCCAGTCTGGGGGACATCCTGTGTAGAGGCATGTAGATGGGAGATGTTATTTGAGATTTGGGAATAGCTAGCAGACTAGTCAGGCAGGAACACTTGAGTGAAAGCATGTTCTTTCAATATCTTCAGACTTGGAATGAACTTCATTCTCATTAAAGACTAATGCCTTCAACTGTAACTTCTAAATAAAGTTTATAGAAAATGCTATTCAGTAGGAGTAGGCCAGGGTGTATGATTTTCCACTAATACTGTAATACCCATTAATGTTTTATGTGTGTTGGCCAAAGACACTTCCAGTTTTTCAGCCTAGGCACATCTTAGAAGGTAGGCCCTGCACATTTTATTTGCATGAGTCTTGGAGTTAATAAGCCAGATTGAGCATGTTGCCACATTATTCTACCAGCAGATGCCAGATAGCAAAACAGAATAGAATCTGTACAGTCTCCAGCTATATTGCATATGATGTCACCCAGGCCGGCACCAAATGAATGTCAGCAATTCAAATTAAATACTCTGCTAAGAAGGGCATTGTCTGCTGAACGGGAAGGGATATTATAACTGTGTGATAGTGGACAGCACTTTGCTTAATTCCATGTCCTCTACCAGAGTTTTTAGCCTTTTTTTTTCTTTTTAAGTTTGCCACATTAAAAAGTTCCACTTCGAGGGCGCACGGGGTTATCTGCTGCTTGAACAACCAGTTTTTGGTTAGTGTACAGAGTGTCGGAGAGGGAGCTGGAGGAGAAACTGGAGTAGGAGCAGGAGCTGAGCCACCAGACTCTAGCCAGTGCCAGGATGGGAACAAATAGGGCCAAGAGGTCTGCTGATGCCATTCTGGCTCCTGCCACAGCACCTCCGAGATCACTGAGGGGCTCACAGGCTCGCTTACGAAGCAGCCCCTACCAGTCCCTGGCCCTGACTGGAGGCTCCCTGGGCTAGCTGTCCCTGTGCCCCTCCTGGACCCAGCTTCTCCCCCTAGAGCTTCTGTCTGTGGCAGCTGTGGCTACAACAGATCGGTGGTTGGAGCAGGACGTTCCCATCACCTGACCCAGAAGGGAACAGATGTTTTAAGGTTCATCATTTTCGTGCGTTTCATGTCCATTATCTACACACGTTTACATCTCAGCAAGGAGGCAACAAACAGCCATATAGCAGATTCTTTGGTATTATACTTCTGAAACCATTGAAAGGTGTGGATCCTAACCTAATCAACAGTATAGAAATATTCTTTGAATTGGATTATCCTAAATATGGACTAATCCTTTGTGTACAAGATCATGATGATCCATCCAACCATTGATGTAAAAAGCTTCTTGGCAAATACCCAAATATGGGTGCTTGACTGTTTATAGATGGCAAGAAGGTTGAGATTAATCCCAAAATTAATAATTTAATGCCAGGACATGAAGTTTCAAAATATGACCTTACATGGATTTGTGATAGTGGAATCAAAGTAATTCCAGACACACCAACATAATTAATCAAATGACAGAAAAAGTGGGCTTGGTTCCTGTCCTTACCTTATGCTACCGACAGGGTTTTAGTGCTACATTGAAACAGTTATATTTTGGAACTTCATGTCCAAGGTCCTGTGTCTCAACTGATGTTACTGGGTTCAGATGTATGACAGCAATGTCCTGTTTGATGAGGGGGATGTCTTAGATCAAGCTGGAGGGTTTTTTACAGCTTTTGCCCAATTTGTTGCTGAAGATTACTTTATGGCTAAAGATTGGAGGTTTGGGATGACCGCTGAAGTTGCAATGCAAAATTCTGGGTCCTGTTCAGTTTCTCAGTTTCAATCTAGAATGATCACATGGACCAAATTACAAATCAGTATGCTTCTTGCAGCGGTAATTTGTGATCCAATTACTTAATGCTTTGTTGCCATTTTAAATATTTGATGGGCAGCTCATCAGGTATTTTGATGGGATGTCTTTCCTATTTTCCATGTGTCGTTTCCCGGCCTAGTTTATATTTGACTATGTTCAACTCGGATGTCTAGGGTACCCTCTATGTTTTTTAAAGCTTGATTATGCAGTAACTTGCTTCATCCAAGAATCCATGACAATATATATTTTCCTTTTGGCATTGTGGTATCCTATTATGAGTTGGTGAACAGGACACTACAGATTTCGCTGTGGAGGCTTGGCAGAGAAAATCCTTGATCTATAACCACAGCTTTGTGACTTTATTTAAGAAAATAAAAAGAGAGAGAAGTATTATAAATTAAGTTTATATAAATTCTTTAAAAATCTATCTTCAATAGTATTATTACTTTTATGTTTTGGTATCTCTTCTTTAATGTATTTAGCATGGCACTACCATCTTTGAAAAAGAAAAAAAATACTTGTCTTCTTGGCCAGTTGGTACCTTGTTTTGTACAAACAGAGAATCAAGAGAATTGGTTCCAGCACCCTTAAAAAAAGAAAGGAACGTATAATTGTTCTGCAGCAAACAAACTATGACAGTATCCTTCAGTAGAGAAAGTTTCAAATTTGGCAATAGACTAGTCTAGTAAATTTATGGGATGAAATCATCTTTGGCCCACTGGCTAGCAAAGGACTAAATAGTAATTTTATGTCTATATGAAGTGTCTAATATCATTGTGCAATAGTTCACAGCGAGAGACTAGTGGAGAACCTTTTCATACTTTATGACTACTTATAGTTGCTGCAGAGCAAATATAGATTGTATTAGGTAACTAGACCTTGAAAAAACAAACAAGAAAAAAAACTGTAAAAAGAAAACCTGGAATCTTATATTTCTATGTGTATGTATATGGAAGAGATTTTTTTTTTTAATCTCTCACTACATTGAACCAAAAGTGGACTGAGTTTGGTTTTTAATGGTAGCCATGTATTAAAGACATCTTTTTGGCCAGCTCTTGGTTCTGTCTTGAACCATTGTTAATCATTGTACTGTAGTTAGTGTTGCTTAACCCTTCTTCCCCTGCACCAGTAATCCTTATTCTACATTTCCTTACTTTTTGGGGGGGATTGGTTTTGCTTTAGTGTGAGTGAATGTTCTGATAGTTGTGGGAAAAAAAATGCTGTTCAGAAACATTTCACGCATGACCTCTTTTCTTACACAGTATGTCCTATTGTTAATAAGAATATAATTTCATAATGCAGGTATTTGATATCTTTTTAAGCAAGCAAATATTCTAGTCATCAATAAATTAAAATTGCAGTAGAGTATTAAGAAGGGCAGGATGAGTTTACTGTTAAATTTAATCAGTATCAATCCAAGTCTCCCGTTAGCTTTTCTTTTATGCCTCCTACAGTTAGTCTAGTCTTATTTAAATTGAATTTTTGTATACCTAAATAGATTAAACTAATGTAAGTTGTAAATGCATGCTGTGTTTCACCTTCCCTTCCCATCATACCCTTAAACTTATTTTTGACTCTTGTCAGGCTATTGTTAACTTGTGGTGAACTAGACTTTTTTTTTTTTTTAATGGGCAGAAATTTAAGGGTCAGTGCATAAGCCTTTTTGTATTTAGAGTAATATTTATGTTTTTTCTTCACAGTTAGATAACATGTTACAATAAATGTCCACTGACTAGCAATGGCAGTACAGCAACTTTAATTGCTAAGTTATTACAATTTCTTTGCCACAGTGAAATGTGTAGCATGTTAGCAATAATTACATGTATTTATAGAAAATGGATACTTTTTTCACCTCACTGAGCCATTCCATTTAATTGTGTAATGATGAATATACACAACAGTTTAAAATGTTTTATAGGCTGAGCCAATATAATAAAAATGACAATTCTACCTCAACTAATTTCCTTATTCAGTGCCAAATCAATCAAACTACCAAAAAATTATTTGATAGAGTTAGAAGAAAATAAAATTCATCTGGAAGAACAAAAGATCAAGAATATCAAGGGAATTAATGGGAAAAAAATACAAAGGAACATGGCCTAGCCATGCCAGATGTTAGACTATATTATAAAGCAGTAATCATAAAAAATATCTGGTACTGGGTAAGAAATAAAGTGTTAGATCACTGGAATAGATTAGGTACATAAGACACACAGTAACCAATAATCATAGTAACCTAGTGTTCGATAAGCTCAAAGACCCCAGCCTTTGGGATAAGAACTCACTATTTGATGAAAACTGCTGGGAAGAACTAAGCACAAACTAAGTATAGATCAGCATCTCACACCATATACCAAGATAAGATCAAAATGGGTGCGTGATTTAGACACAAAGGGTGACACCATAAGCAAATTAAAAGAGTAAGGAATAGAGTACCTGTCAGATCTATGGGAAAGGGAAGAATTCATGACCAAACAAGAGATGTCATTAGGAAATGTAAACATATAATTTTGATTGTACTAAATTAAAAAGGTTATATACAAACAAAAGATTAGGAGGAAAGCAAAAAGCTGGGAAACAATCTTTACAGCAAGTGTCTCTGATAAAGACCTCATTTCTTAAGTATATAGAGAACTGAGTCAAATTTCTAAGAATAAAAACTATTCTTGATAAATGGTGAAAGGATATGAACAGTTTTCAGATGAGGAAATCAAACCTATCTATAGATGTAAGAAGAAGTACTCTCAATCCCTTTTGATTAAAGAAATGCAAATTAAAACAACTCATACCTATCAGATTGTCTAATATGACAAAAAAGGAAAATAACATGTTAGAGAGTATGTGGGACAAACTGGAACACTAATGTATTGCTGGAGTTACGAACTGATCCAAGCATTCTAGAGAGCAATTTGGAACTATACTCAAAGGGCAACCAAACTGTGCATACCCATTGATTCAGCAATACCGCTATTAGGTCTGTATCCCAAAGAGATCATAAAAAAAGAGAAAAGGACCTACATGTGCAAAAATATTTATAGCAGCCCTTTTTTGTGGTAGCAAAATATTGGAAATTGCAGGGATGCCCATCAGTTGGGGAATGGTTGAACAAGCTGTGGTATATGAATGTAATGGAATACTCTCGTGCAATAAGAAATGATGAACAAGGCAGATATCAGAAAAACCTGGAAAGATTTGTACAAACTGATGCAGAGTAAAATGAGCAGAACTATGGAATCATTGTATACAGTATCAGCAACACTGTGATAACCACCTTTGAATGACTCAACTCTTCTCAGCAGCACAATGATCCAAGACAAAGGACTCATGAAGGAAAATTCTATCCATATCTACAAAAGAACTTATGGACTCAGAATGCAGATCAAAGCATATTTTTTTCACTTACTAACTTATTCTTTTTCATTTCTTTTCCTTTTGATCTGTTTCTTTCACGACTGTGACTGATATGGAAATATGTTTTATATGATAGCACATGTACAACCTATATCAAATTGCCTATCATTTTCAGAAAAGGAGAGAGGGAGAGAGAAAAATTTGAAACTCAAAATTTTATAAAAATCAATGCTAAAAACTATCTTGACATGTAATTGGGGGGAAAATACTGTTTTTAAAATTTGCTGTATGTGTGCTTTATGTATAAACTATATATAAGCATTTCTTTGGGCTACATTGCTTCACTTTAATATTCTATTGCCTTATGATATCACTGAATTTGTTTGAAGGGCATTTTACATGAACAAAGGCTTTGATGTGTGTTCCATTTCTTATGTTAATCACGTAGTGATGTTTCCTGAGGAGAACTGTACAGTGAAAACCAGTCTAGTTGTGAGCTACTAAATGTTTCTTTTTTTATCACTATTAAGTTTGTATTTGGTTTCTGTTTAATGAAGTTTAGTTGATGCCATTCATTGCACTGCTAAAGTGATGCCTTGCTTACATTTAACTTTATGCCGATCTCAGTGTGGGCAATGTAACAAAACCAAAAAAGGCTGAAACAGACTTCTTATGTTTTGTAGATATGGAAAATTACTGTTCTGTATATGTGCTTTTTGCAGTAGTGTAGTCTAGGTCACAGAAGTGAAGTGTCACTTAGGTTGATTCTTTGTTTAGGAAGTATGGATTGATTATGATATGGAAAGAATTAATACAGGTGCTGTAGAGAACATCACAAGAGAACTGCAACTAAATTTAATGTAATAAACTATCTTTAAAGATACCAGCAGATGTCTAGAAGAGCCTTTACCATGTTTTATTACTTAAAATCATCATCTTGAGTTTTTTATTGAAAAAAATTTGAATACAAAAAAAGTTATACTTCTTAAGAACATATTCATTTTTTCTAATAAAGGTTCCAATCTGTCATAAACTTGTGAGCATTACAGTGAATAAGTTGTTAGTTATTATTTTCCCAGACGGGTTGTATACAGTTCATTTTAAAAGAAGTTATTAGTTATCCCTAGGCAGCATGATAAATATTTGCAAAAAAGAATATCAATGTTTCCTATTCTTACTCTATTTAAATATGATTGGTGTGGGTACATCTCAATTCCCCATAATAATTTTGTGCTTCTTTGCACTATTAGTGATGTAAGAGCTCCCTTTAGAAGACTATTCTTATTTTATTTTTTAAAAATAATCTTCACTTTAGAATTCTCAAAATGTTTTATAAATAAGCTAAGTAGAAAACAGACTTTTTTCTATATTATAGACATTTACTTCTCTAGGGTTGACAGTTAAGTCAGTTGTAGTGTGAAGCAAGAACATAAATTTCAGTCTCCTACTCTAGCTATTAAGAGTGCATTCCCTCAATTCAATTCCACAAGCATTTATTCAGTTTCTATTATGTACAAAATACCTTGCTATGTGCTAGAAGATGCAAAGTATAACGTTACTTTTAAAGTTTGGTTTTAGATGTTGGCAAGGTGTTGGTAAGACAGCTGAGTAATAAATATGACATGGTAAAGAGTTCTAGCTGTGGGAGTGGAGCTCAAGAGAGCTTTTAACGCTAGAGATAGATATTTGAGTTTATCTTCATGGAGATGATCATTGAAGCTGTAGGAATGCATGAAATTGCCTGGTGAAAAGTCTAAAGCAAGAGAAGAAGACCAATAATGTTCCCCAGCACATTTAGGAACACCTAAGTCAGAAATAGTATCTGGCAAAGGGCACAAACAAAAAAAGAGCCAGGAAAATGTGTGTAAAATCAAAGAAGGAAAGTATA
>CM053589.1:127456813-127473893 GCA_028646515.1 Pseudochirops corinnae | reverse complement strand
CCATTGTGGGGGTCTCGCCAATAAAGGCATGCAAGCACCCCATCATCACTATATTGGTATCAGACTCAATGCAGATTTTAGCGCTACTACATCTCAGAACTCCTGAGTTCAAGTGATACACCAGGCTCAGGCTCCTGGTAATAAGGAGTACAAACTTGTTCCTCTATACCCAGCTTGTAGATTCCTTTTTTCAGAGTTAGGGAGTTTTTATCACTCTTACCTGGTTTGGTATTTGGCGGAGATGGGGAGAAAGAGATGATAGAGAGTAAAGATTTAAGTCTCTAAGAGGATGATTACTGGAACATAGTCCTGGAAGAGTGTGGACTAGGACCAAGGATGCAAGTAGAATGTCTTTACAAGTCTTAAAAGGAGTGCGATGTGTTATAGCAGAAAAGTGCTAAATTTGAAATTATTAGGACCAGGATTCAAATTACTTCTCTGCCATTTACTCCAAAGTTGATATGACCTCAGGCAAATCACTTGAAGTCTCGGTTTTCCTCAATTGAAAAATAAGAAATAATCTCCAAGGTTCTTTCATGTTCTAAATCTATGAATCTATAATGTGTCTTGTGAGGATGCACCTTTTTTTTTAATTTTGAAAACATAAATTTAATTATAAGACTTTGGCAAGAGACTTCAATGGCCATATAATCCAACCAATATCAGAAATTAATCCCCACTTTAACATAACCTGGCCAATGGGCATCCAGACTCTTCTTAAAGATGTCCATGAAGAAAGATCCTGCCATCTCCCAAGAGACTTTGGAAAGCTCTAATTATTAGGATGGTTTTTACCCTGAATTTTCCACTTTGTAACTTCCATCCATTGCTCCTAGTTCTGCCTTCTGGGCCTAAAAAGAACAAATCCTCCTTCCACATGAAAACTCTGCAGATAATTAAACACAACTATAAGCTATCCTCTCTTCTCTTCTTCATATTCACTGTGCCTAGTTCCTACAGCTGATCTTCGTATGACATGGACTCAAGTCCCTCATTCCTTTTGCCCTCTTCTGGATACTCTCCAATTTATCAATATCCTTCCTCATCTGGAACCCAGAACTGAACACAGTATTCCATGGGTGATCTGATCAAGTCAGACTGGTCACTTCTGTATTCCTGGAAGCTCTGCCGCCTTAATGTAGTCCAAGAGACATTAGTGTTTTTGGTTTCCATATCATACCATTAACTTATATTGCTGTAGAGCAATACACCAAAACCCGTGATCTTTTTCAGACAGAATTACTACTTAACCCATCCTAAACTTTTTAAGTTGATCTTTTTGGAACCCAAATTTAAAACTAAATCCCCAGTGAATTTTATCATAGCAGATTCATCCCAGTACTCTAGTCTCTCATGATTTTTTTTATAGCCTAACTCTTGGTATTCAAGTCATTTGCTATCCCTCCCAGCTTAAAGTCATCTGAAAATTTGGTAAAAGATACTATCTATGCATTTATACAAATTATTAATTTAAAACATGTTAAACAGCACAGTTCCAACCACAGGTCTGTACACTCCATAAGAGATATCCTCCCAAAGGAACACTGAATATTAACAACGATTTATTGAGACTGGTCATTCAACTAGCTCTAAATTCATCTAACTATATTAATATCTAGCCTGCATCTCTCCCATCTATTCCATAAGAATAGCGTAAGATGCTTTGCTAAAATCTGGGTCAACTATCTCAGTCAAACAATCAGTAAATATTTATTAGGCACTTATATGTGCCAGACACTGTGCTGCTAAGCACTGAGTATACAGAGAAAGGCAAAAACAGCCTTGTTCTCAAGGAGTTCACAGTCTGAGGAAACAACATGCAAACAATTGTACAAATAAGATATATACACAGGGTAAATCAGAGATAATCAACAAAAGGAAGGCACTGGCATTAAGGATAATCATGAAAAGCTTCATGAAGAAAGTAGAATTTTACTTGGAATTTGAAGGAACCTATAGATGAGAAGGGAGAGTATTCCAGGCTTGAGGGACACAGCAAATTCTTTGAAAATGCACAGTGTTGAGATAAAATGTATTGTGCAAGGAATAGCAAAGAGGCCAATCTAACTGGATCACTAAGTATGTGGGGGTGAGGTATAAAAAGACTGGAAAAGTAAGAGAGGGCCAGATTATTAAGTGCTTTAAACACCAAACAGAAGGTTTTATAGTTGATCCTGCAGGTGACAGCCTCTGAAGTTTTTTTAATAGAGGACTGAGATAATTAAACCTGCACTTTAGTAATATTAGTTTGACAGCTGAATAGAGGATATTATCTTTAGTAGGGAGAAACTGGAAGCAGGGAGACTAACTAGCATGCTATTGCAGTAGTCAAAAGTGTGAGGAGATGAGGACCTGCCCCTGAGTGATGGGTGGTGTCAGAGGAGAAAAGATGCATAAAAGAGCTATTTTTTCCAAAGTAAAATAGACCTTGGGAACAGTGGGTGAGTGAGAGTCCAGGGTCAACGCTTACACCAAGGAAGCAAGCCTGAGGGCTTGGGAATATGGTATTAGCATGGACAATAATAAGGAAGTTCAAAAAAGGGAAGATTTGGGAGAAAAAATAATAACGTACAAAACAGAAATTCAATTGAGCTATTAAAACCCTTCACCACTTGTCCCCAAACCATCTTTTCAGACTCACTGTATATTACTTGTCCTGTCACAGTCTGAAATCAAACCCTACTGGCTTCTCTGTTCCTCATAAATGACACTCTATCTCCTATCTGTGATGGCACCAGCCATCCTCCCTCCAAAATCTGGAAGATAGTCCCTCCTTACCTCAAAGAATCCTTTTCTAACTCTAAAATACAGTTTAAGCACCATTTCCTTATTCCAGAGTGCTAGTGCTCTCCATTCCAAAACTACCTCACAGTTGAGTTTAAGTAGGAAAATTACGGGGTCAACTCTACAGTTAAGGAAAATCACTTTGACAAGATTGAAGAGGATGGTCCACCTTGTGGGGAGAGACTTGAGACAGAGAGATCATATTAGAAGGTACTTGCAAGAATCTAGGCAAATGTTAATGAGAGCCTGAACCAAAGTGGGTTCTATGTGAATAGAGAAAAGGGTAAATTTTTGTGGCTGTTTTGGCATTGGGTTTGATAACTGACTAAATATGTGGGCTGAGAGTGCAAAGTCAAAGATGATTTTAAGATTATGAACCTGAGAGACTAGAACAATGATGTGTCTTTGATGGAAACAGGGAAATTTGGAAGAGGGGTCATTTTAGGGTAAAGGATGAATACTCTTTTGGACATATAGAACTTGGACATCCAGGACATCAAGTTTGAAATGTGGAGTACGCAGCTGACATCCAGAATTGAAGATTAGGGGAGAGACTGGGGCTGGATATGTATTTCTTTCAGTCATTTGCATAGAAATGGCAATTAAACCTGTGGAAGCTGATGAGGTTACCAAGAGAATAATGGAAACAAAAATGAAGAATGCCCAAGATAGAACCACTGGGAACATCTACTATACTAATGATATGAATTAGAAGACAGGATGGGGTCAGGAGAGAAGAGTGTCATGAAAACTCTCAATACCAGTGAATAAGCATTCATTAAGCACTTCCTATGTGCAAGACATTGAGGATACAAAAAAGAAAGAAGTTTCTGCCCTCAAAAAACTACATTCTTTTGAGGATACATGTATGCAAATATATATGAAATATATGATAAATACAAGGTACTTTTTGGAGAGGAAGGACACTTGTAGCTAGAGAAACAGAACTAGAACAAAATTTTCAAGGAAACAGGATTGGAAGCAAGTTTATATTTTATCTTTTTGAGTTTTTTAATAACAAGTAGGGGAGTGACATAAATAGACTTGTGCTTTAAGAAAATCACTTTGGTAACAGGAGAACATAGGAAAATAGATTAGAAGGGAGACGGAACTTGAAGAAGGAACCTATTGCAATAGTTAAGGCAAAAAGAGATGAAGAGTACCTGCACCAAGGTGGTGGTCATTCAAGTAGAGAAAAGAATATAGACAAGAAAGGTTGTATGGAAATAAAAATGTGAAGCTATGGCAAATAATTTGATCTATGAGGATGAGAGAGCATGAGGAGTTGACAAACATAGGATCTTAGTTTTAGAGTTGGAAGGGACCTCAGACAGAGATCATCTAATCCAAACTCCCTTATTTTATAGATGAGGAAAAACTGAGGCCCAGAGAGGGTACCCTGACTTGCCCAACATTACACATACATTTGTGGCAAAGCTGGGATTCAACTCCAAATGCCAGGGTGAATATAAGGATAGTGTCATCCTTGATAAAAACTGGGGGTCTTTGAAGGAAGGGCCGGTTTTGGTGGGGAAAGATGACAAGTTCACTTTTAGATATGTAGAACTGGAGAGTTGCCTGTAGAATATCCAGTTTCAGGTCTAATGTATCCTAAAGCATTCTCAAAATCAGTTATAATTTTGAAACATATATTGGTCTTTGCAAGTAAGAATTTTTTAATTCATTGTGTTTGTATTACCAGTATCTAGCACAGTAATTGGTCCATGAAAAGAGCATAACAAATTTCCCCACTTTTCTCCCCATTTCTTTCCTTCCCTTTCTTTTTTCTCCTCCTTTTCTTCTTTTAAGATCATCAGAATATAGCAAGAGTGTCATGACTCCTGTGTTTGTATTTCAAAGTTTCGGTTCAATTCTGGTCTTTCTATCAAGAATGCTTGAAAGTCTTATATATAATTAAAGGTTCATTTTTCCCCCCATAGGATTATGCATAGTCTTGCTTGGGTAATTTATTCTTGGCTGGAAGCCTCTTGTGCCTCTTATAATATTGTATTTCAAGCTTTCCACTTCTTTATAATTGTAGCTGCTAAATCTTATGTGATCCAATGCTTGAATTCTTTCTATCCACTTACAGTGTTTTTTTCTTTTACCTAGAAGCCCTGGATTTTAGCTCTGATGTTCCTGGGAATTGTCATTTTAGGGTTTCTTTCAAGAACTTACTGATGGATCTTTCAATATTCACTTTACCCTTTCATTCTAATAGATCTGGGCAGGTTTTTTCCGTGATTTAAAAAAAAATTATGATTTTTCTTTTATTAACATTTTCCTCCCACTACTCCATCCCCATTGACCAAATTAAGCCAAAAAACCCCACAGCTCCTAACCCTCCCCCCCCAAAAAACGAAGTCTTTAATACATTACTGTATTGTCTAACAGAACACATTCCCTTGTTGTCCATGTCTGAAAATTCTACTTCCTGCATTTTAAGTTTGTCACCTCTCTGACAGGAGATGAGTGACATATCTTATTATCATTCTTTTGGACTTAACCATTTTTGTTTATCATCGCATTTATCAAAGTTCTAAAAATCTTTCAAAGTTCTTTTTCTCTATAATGTTGTTAATCATTGAATAAATTGTTTTCCTAGTTCTGCTCACTTCACTGGGTATCAATTCACAGCTGCCCATTTCATCATCTCTTAGCACACAACATTTTTAGTCTCCAGTCCCTTATTACTTCTTAAAGGCTCTTTATTAAATATAATTTTTATTGCATTGTGATTGATAAATTAAATGTTTGCTATTTCTACTTTTCTACATTTTTTAGTGAGATCATTATTTTTCAGTATATGGTCAGTTTTTTTAAATGTGCTGTGTATAGCTAAGTTTAATGTAATTTCCATTATATTATCATTGAGTAATCTCCAGAAATTTATCATAAAGTTCCATTTGAGTCCTTTCTTGTTTATTTTTTGGCTAGATTTGTCTAGGGCTGAAGGGTATCTCTGATTCTCTTCTTATTGGACTAACTTTTCCTTTAATTAGGTGCAATGCCATTAGTTGCCTATATATTAAGTATTTATAGTAATTTGTTCTTTAAGCATAGTGTAATTTTCTCTTCTTTTATCTTTTTATCATTTCTATATTTTCTGTAGCCTTCTCTGAAATTATGTTTGTTATTAATTCCCATCCCTTTTTTTAGTTCAGCTAAAACAAAAAAAAAGACTTTGCTCTAGCCCCTCATTTTCACTCTGTATAAATATTTGCATTTCAGGTGTGGTTCTTGTCATTGTCAAATTCTGCTTTGTAATCCATTTGCGATCCTCTTTGATTTTATAGGTAAATTTATCTCATCCATTTTCCTGCTTGTGATTGTTAATTTTGTATTCTCTTATACTTTTTCCTCTTTTTTCTCAGTTCCCCCCTCTTTACAAATAAGAAAGTGGTGGAAGAGAGGGAGTTTGCTTGGCACTTGTGATCTTATAAGTGAAACAGCCTATGTGTTCTATTGCAGATCTTCTCTGTCCCTTATCCTGCCTCTGTTATCAGGTTTTTGCTTTCGTTTTTCTCATTTAATCCTCTCTTCAAGTTTTTCTCTCCAGTATTCAAATTAGTTTAGCTTTTGACTATTACTTTACATTTTGTGTTCACTTTCTTAGACTCCATCTCTACTTTTCCCTCTTCCCTTTCCCCCCATTTCCCTCTTGAAATCTCACTGAAATCTCAGTGTGGGTGTGTGTATATGTATGTTTTGGGAAATGGGGAAAGTAATTGTATTCAGTTTATTTGGTTCAGATGAATGTTAAGTTCATGAGATACCTGTTTCTCCCACCCTTTCTTCTGTGGCTATAATCTTTTCTTTTTATGCACTATTTCTATTCGAAAAGTGATTTCCCTCCCTTTCTTCCTCCTTTATTCCTTAGTATAGTCTCCCTGTTTCTCCCATTTTTATCTTCTAAGAATGTTAAAACAAAACTAACCACAGACTCTGTCATTTTTACCTTTATCTATGACCCCTAAAGACACCAGGGTTCCAAAGATATGTCTTATCCTCCTGTTAACATGTAAACAATTCATCCCACTTATTCCCTTTCAGTTAAACAAATGTGTACCTTTCTGTTTTTCTCTTTGGTGTCATTTCCATTTCAGAATGTCCACTCAGTTCTGGACTTTTCATCAGTAATGTCTGGATATCCTTTCTTCCATGAAAAACTCATTTTCTCTCCCTCTACCCCTACCCCACCCCAATGGAATTATGCTTAGTTTTGCCTTCTCTTTAGTTGTGAATTTTTATCTCTTGCCTTTTAGAATATCACATTTCAAGCTCTCCTTTTTAAGTGGTAGCTGCTAAGCCCTGTGTGATTCTTACTGCAGCTCCTTGGTACTTGAGCTCCTTCCTTTTGAATGTTTGTAGTATTTTTTTTCTTTGACTTGAACTTTGAGTTTTAGCTGTGACATTACTGGGATTACTAATTTGGGGGTTTCTTTGTGAACTTGATCAGTGGATCCTTTCTACTTTTACTTTGCTCTCTGGTTCTAAGAATTCTGGTAGTTTTCTTTTATAATTTCTTGAAATACAGTATCAAGACTTTTTAATAATAATTTTCAGGTAGTCCAACAATTCATTATATTATCTCTCCTTGATCTGTTTTGGGGCAGTTATTTTTGATACAACATTTTTACTCTTTTTCTGTTTTCCAGTCTTTTGTTTTATATTTTAATATTTTTCATTGTGTATTGAGTTGTTTTCTGTTTGGCCCATTCTAATTTTCAGAACAGTTCTTGTTTGTGGTTTTCTACCATCTGTTATAAAGTATTAATTTTCTTTACCATTCTTTCCTCCCTAGTTTTTCCATTCTTTATCTCTTGTTTCATTTCTTCTAGTAACTCCTGTAGTCTGCTTATCTAGTACACTTTTTTTTCTGAATTTTTACATGATTTTGTTTGTGGTCTCTATTCTCTTTAGTCACTGTTCTCCCTAGATATCTTTCAAATCAAGGTATTCATAGTAGTCAGTTTTCTTGGTTTGATCATTGCATCAACCTCTGTGTCTAAGTTGAGGGGAGAGGTGGGGGAGTGAGATAAAGCTGGAAAGAGTACACGTACTTCAGTCTCTGCAACTAAATGGCATAGACTTGCTTAGTCCTGTGTACAGTATAATGCCCCAGACCAGGCTCATCCTGCAAGGAACATTGGGGCCACTCACTGGTGGGCTCTGCTTGGGTGCTCCCTCTTGCCATAGAGTCCAGAGCCTTCCTCTGCTCTTGGTTCTACCTGAGTTCTTTTCCTCTTGTTGCTGGGCTCAGGTTCAGGAGTTACTCCCACACTGTACTTCCACAACAGACTTTAGAGACTATTCAGGATATATTTTTCCTAGGGCCTTTATCCTATAACAAAGCTTAAACAAACAGAGCTGTGTTAGAACCTACCTGGAACTTCCTAGGATTGCTTTCTTTCAAGTTTCTCTCCTATAGCCGTGGGTTCATGCTTCATAGATGGCCCTGGGCTGGTTGTAGGCTGCTAGCCTAACACTAAACCCATCTGGGATGCCCAAGGCTGCTTTTATGGGCTGGGCATCTTCAGTTTTCTTTCATGATTTTTTGAAATATGTTATCTAGACTCTTTTTTTATCTTGGTTTTCAGGTAGTACAACATTTCTTGAATTATCTCTTCTTAATCTATTTTCCAGGTCATTTGTATAAGATTTTGTAGGTCATATATTAAGCTGTTAACTCCCAATTCAAGTCTTCCTTCCAAAACTCTCATTTCTTTTCTAATTCTTTTTTTTTTTAGCACTCTCATTTCATTTGTGATATAGTATTGTTGTTGTTTTTAATTTTTGTTCATTTCTTGTGGTAATTCCAGTTTACAACCTATGTTTTCCTTTGAGGCTGTTATTCTTTTGTGTTATTTCCTTCTGGGTTTTTGTCTTGGAGTATACATGGCACTATAATTGTACGTTTTGATGGGAATCTTTTTTGTTGTTATTGTTTACTCATTCTTCAGGCTTTACTTTCTGAATTGATGCTTTGTAGGTCCAAGCGCTGTGCACTTCTGCAGGGATTGTCTTGTCCTTGTTTGGTACTGTTTTGTATTCCTTAGGTTCTTCCTCCTGCTTTCTCCAGGTATTGAGTGTTATATATTCTTCAGGGATCTCAAGAGAGGGTTCAGATCAGAGACTTAACAAACTTTCAGTGTGCCCTAAATACACAAAGGGCAAAGTCAAGGGAAAAATCTGATTGCTGCCTGCTTGGGCTGTCCTTTCCAAACTCCTGACCTCAATTTGAGTCTGGGTGGTAGGTTAGCCCCTGATTGGAGCTCCAGTAGACAGTTCTGGCCCCAGGTGGAAGACCTAGATGAAAGACTACTGATTCAGAGCAACAGAACTACAGGCTTCCTCTTGGTCTGAGCTCCATACTTTGGTCACTGAACTAAAGGCCTCAGGGGTAGCTAGGTGGTGCAATGAATAGAGCGCCGGTCCTGGAATCAGGAGGACCTGGGTTCAAATGTGGCCTCAGACACTTAACACTAGTCATGTGACCTTGGGCAAGTCACTTAACCCCAGGTGCCCTCCCCCCCCAAAAAAAAAAAACTGCAGGCCTCAGACTGGGCTTGAATCTAAATGCATTACCTGACTCAGGTGGATTGGTGTCATCCAGCTGCTATTCACTTCTATCTCTTCCTTCTCCTTTCTCCACACATAGCCTCAGGCCAGATGTGAGCTATTATCTGCTGAATGGACCCCTCTTCCTTTTCCTGAAACACAACTGCTGATCAGCCTTATTGCCCAGTCCTAAGTCAGCACTAAGTCCACTATTCAACTCTAAAGCTACAAAGTTGCCAACTAGTGCCTGTTCTTACTTCCTGCATCATTATGATGAGTACTTGCTGGATCCATATCCACTTTTGCTCTGGAACAGGTCTACAGGTCCTACCTCACTTGGGCTGCCGCCTACGTCCTCTCTATATGTGCAAACCAGCAGTGCCTAAACCAGGGGTAGGGAACTTGCGGCCATGAGGCTACATGTGGCCCTCTAGGTCCTCAAGTGCAGCCCTTAATAAAAGAATTTGTTCTGTAAAACTTGGACTCAGTCAAAAGGCCACACCCAAGGACCTAGAAAGCCACATGTGAGCTAGAGGCCACAGGTTCCCCACCCCTGCCCTAAACTGAGTCTTGAAGTAAGGGATTCTGTGAGACAGCAGTGTTGAAGAAGGGCATTCCAGGCATGGGAAACAGTTCCTCTGCAGTCAGAAGATGGAGAGGCATTTGTGAGGACCAACAAGAAGACCATTTTGGCTAGACCATAGAATTCAGGAAAGGAGAGCAGAGATTAATAAAATATACTAAAGCTAGAAAAGGAAGTTGGAGCCAGGTTTTAAGGAATTTTAACTGCCAGAGAAGAATTTCTAGAGATATTAGATAGCCCCTGAAGTTTGAGTAGGGGAGCAACATGGTCAGACCTCCTTTCTGATATCTCCTTTCTAGTTTGTTTGAGTTTTTCCCCTAAGGGGCATGGAATTTTGATTCAGAAGACCTGAGTTCAAATCCCACTCTACTACGTACTTCTTGTGTAACATTGGACAAATCACTTCTCTGGACCTCATTTTGACGAGCTGGATGATCTCCAAGATCTTTTCTAATTCTTAATCCATGACTTTATGTTGTTAAACTTGTACTTATCCATCCACCTTCTCAACCATTGCCATGGTAAGTAGCAGCACCTGTTTGTGAGACAAGTAGCCTAAATGAAGCATACAGTATATTTTCCTGAAATGGAATGAAAGCTAACTGGGTAAGAGAAAAATCAAACTTATGACTTTGTCAGCAGGACCATGGCCTGCCACTGAGTTAACTATCTCTAGACAGACATGTCACCAAAGGAATAAGTTCCGAGACCACACATATTATTTATTATTTCCAGTGACCTGATCTATGTTAAACATGTGTTTAAGCCTTAACCATTTACTGTATTACAACAATGATTATTTAATTTGTCACTTCTTATGACCAAATGACTTATTAGAGTTTGTTTACATATACACACTTCCAGGGGAGCATGAGAGGAGTGTGACTCTTAAGGATTTTCCATAAATTCAAAGACAATTTGGAAAGAGAATGTGGTGCAATCAAATAGTATAATTAAGCAGGAAGAGTCGAGAAGCCGTGCACTCAAAGGTAATTACAACAAACCCTCCACCAGTGCTACACGGCAAGAAGCCAAGGTCTGAGTGATTTTTAGCTACAATCAGGACTTGCAGGGTAAAAAGGAAAGGTGGTAGATGCTGTTCCCCTGTACGCCAACTAGCTGAGGAAACATTTATTAGCCCTTCTCTTGCCAAAAGATACCAAGCAAATTGTGTGAGTAGAGTGCCCAACTTGAAGTCAGATCTAGGTTCTAATCCTACTTCTGACTGTAGTTACATGACCATGAGCAAGTCATTTGAAATCTCAAGCTTTAAATTTGTAAAATGGGTTTAATAATATGTATGGTACCTACCTCGCAAAGTTGTTATGGAGCTGAAAGTGAGAAAACTTTGTGGTGGGTGGTAGTCATAGCCAAGAAGGAAGTATTTCATTATACTTAACCTTGGAACCCCCTCTCATATCTCAGTGACATTTCCCTCAAAGCATTCATGACATTTACAGATATGGAAAGAACACTATGGTAATTTCTCTTTTGCCCTAAACCAGCTACATAAACTTGGCCAAATCATTTACCCTTTCTGATCCTCTTCATCTAGAAAATGTGAGTTAACTTCAAAGAAAGAATATGTATATAGTTACCCACTTGGGGAACAGAAAGAAAATATTAAAATTTCTATATCTAAAAATTTTTAAGAAATTGAGTTATTTGATATGCAGATTGATACAGATACCCTTACTTGGTCAGTGTATTACATAGTCACATGCCACATATGGTATGCAAGCTGTCCTGAGAGAAGAATGGGAAGTCCACAAAACAGAAGGTTTACTGTGGTGCCCTCATTCGTTTGTTCACATTCAGCATATTGTGATATAGTATAGTTTACATGTTCATAGTCAGGTGGATTTATAGATTATCTTACCTAGTTTTAACTAAATTAACCCTCACAAAATGAACTTGTGGTTTTATAGGTTTCCTTCAAAGAAACCTTGAATTAATTATAGTGTTAACAATCCAAGCACAAACAACAAGAAGATGACAGAGCCATATTTCTTACCTCTGGTACTAACTCCTTTATCAACCATATTATCAGGTTACTTACACACACACACATGCACACACACACACACACACACACACACACACATAAATTGTATGTACTACTATATTAACGTGATATATATTATAAAATGTTCACAAAACAAATGTAAAAGGATGAAATAAAATAACAAAACTTTTACTCAAGAGTGTACAGTCAGAAAAATTTGGAAAATCTCTGGCCTAGAAAATCTCTTAATTCTAAGATCCCTCCTACATCTAAAATTTTCCACTTTTAAGAGGTCCAGAAATTCACACACCTGCTCCCTTTAATTAGTGGAAGAAAATCCCCTGATTTCTCTATTGTACTTCTTTTCTCAGTAGTTGTTTCTTTTAATGTAGCATCACTGCTACTTCCCTATTGCCCACTATGCTTCTCTCTGATAGCAAATGGACTTAAAGAAACAAAAGATATGTTCACTTTGTAAAAATGTTTACCAAAAGACTATGAGATTTTAGTTCCTATTTAAAGCTGACCTTACAGAGAAAACAATATTTAAAAAAATACTGTGTGGAATGTCCTTCTGGCAAGATACTGAAAAAGTATCAGACATAGAAATGATCAAGGTTTTACTGTTTTATAGAAACTTGTTTAAAAGCTTCCACTTGTCTCTTCAGTAGCTGGTCAGTATATTAATAAGCTGACACTTCTCATTCTTAGGAGATTAAAACCCCCACTAATGTCCTACACAGAAAAGTAACTGTAGCTTCTTGAAGGCTATGCCAGTAGGGACCCACTCTATGAAATTAGAAAGGTTTTGAGTTTGAGCCTAGCAGTGGATTGTGTTGCCTCCCATCTGAGGACCAGCCTAAAGGGCTTTTATCACCAGTGTCAGATTATGAATTTTGGAGCCACAGTTAGTCTTGAAGCATTCTATAAGCTATAGAGAAATTGTGATTTGCAGTGATGGAAATAGTTATCCATTCCAGTGAAATCTCAGATCTCTAGGTATAGAAATAGAGGAGTGTTTACTTAATTTGTTTTTTAAGTCTCAAAATATTCCTTCTGGCTTTTGGTTTTGTGAGAGGTGACCTGGAGTGAAGTTTCCCCATTCTGAACATCTTATTAGATTCTTATTTCTTCTTTCTAAGTTCAGTATCGTTTCCCCATACATATGGGGTCATTGTGTATAAAGTGCGAGAGGTAGCAAAGGGTGAAGTTTCTACAGAACTGCAAGGATTGCTGAAACAAGACTACTGATCAAAGTACCAGACAGTAGCCTTGGGAGGAAGTTGGGTTCCCAGTTCCCAGAGAAATCCTAGATAATACTAAAATGAAATAACAGAATAAAAAGGAGCTGGCAGCAGCAGGTGGATTTGACCAATTAGAAAGCAGACAGGTGGCCTTGGGGCACTTGGGCCCAGATAAGGACACATCTAGGTTGGACTGGTGGGGGTTCAGTATTCTGGGGTTGTTACTGCGCTTGCTTAATGAACCTCATGTATTATGTACATAATCTAACAGAATTAGAGCCTCATTAGTAATAATTATGGTAAAGTGGGGTTAGGATTATGATAAAAAAAGATCTGTGAGCTTCTGTGGTTTGCCCTCCTCGGTCAGTGCTGTCTTAGGTGCTCTGGCAGTGCCCTTTCTCAAGAAAGCACCATAAATGTCTCCCTCCTTTTACTACAACACTCTGAGTCTCTGCAAATTATTGGTAAGGGTCTTCACATCCCACACAGTTGCTTTACTGTAACTATCTGAATCCTACTCTTGATAGGTTTTTTTGAAAAATACAATTTTAAAAAATGAATAAAGAGGGGAAAATGCATTATTTATGTAGTGTCTGTAAGTAAAAGTATCACTTTGGCACCAGGCAATTTCCGCACATTTTTGTGTATACCACATTTGACCTATCCCACCAAAACAGCCATTCAGAAGTCATTCTCCCCTTATTAAGAATACCCAACTCCTAGCATCACCCCGTGAGCTGAGTGGCTTTGTGCATGATCACTGTACATTTCCAGGGCCATGGAGCCAAACTAATGGAATTAGCTCCATATCTTGGAGTTAGTGTGCAACCATAGCCAAGAAGCACGGAGGTATGGAAGCAAAACTGTGTATCCAGAAAGAAACTGCTCTTAAACTATTCCTTAAGAGTGTCTTGAGCATTATGGTAACTTAATACATGCTTGCTTATTGAAATGGATCGTCTTAAGTTTCTGAATAGTTGATGTGGCTGCTTTGCTGATAGAGCAGTTTCCCAGGATCTGTGTAACAAAAGCTTATTACCTTGGATAATCTAGAAGGAAGGTGAAAGGATTTCTTTCCTTTCTAACAAGAGAGTACTTTTGGTCTTGTTTCCCCTGAAGTCAGAAAGGGAGAATTATGTTTAATGGTAACCTTTATGTTTGTCTGCTTTATCTCCCTCTTTTAACTTATAAAACTACTCAGCAACAAGGACTTTTTTCATTGATAGAAACTTCATAGCAAATTGTACAATATGATTGTTACTTATTGAACATGAAGAAGGAACAGACTTTGCAAAAAGCAGCTAAATGGGAGATAGTCTGAATAATAACTTCATACAGGGTACATGACATTGTATCTGGCCATGTTAAAGAAATCCTTTATCAGAGTTGGAAAGGATCTAGTCCAACCCATACCTAACCACAGGCCACTTCTACTCATAACCACAAAGTCATCATTTACACCTCCACCTAAAAATCTCCAGTGATGGAGAGCTTACTTACTACCTCCTAAAGCAGCCCCATTCCACTTGTAAATACTCCAGATTGTTAGGAAATTCTTCATAATATCAAGTTCAGATCTGTCTTCCCTGTAGCTTCCACTGATTCCTCCTGTTTCTGCCCACTTGGGACTAAAGTAAAACAAATATAGTCTCTTCCACATGGCATCCTTCAAATACTTGAAAAGAGTTATCATATAAGTTACCCTTTCTCTAGGCTAATTATCCCTGGCTCCCTCAGCCAGTCCTTTTCGACCTAGTCTCCAGTACCTGACCATTTTGGTCACCCTCTTCTAGATACACTCTGTCTTGGCAGTGACTTTCTTAAGTATTATCCAGAACTGAATATAGTATGTCAGATACACTCTATATAGTCTGACCAGGACAGAGGGGAGCAGAACTATCATCTTCTTCATTCTCAATACTTTGCCTCTTTTAATTCAATCTAAAATAACATTTGCTCTTTTTACTGTTTCACTGCTGACACTGTTCACTAAAATCTTCATATCTTTTTTCATGTAAGTTGCTTTTTAACATGTGCAAAAATGTTCCATTCCATTAAATCTCATTAATTACATCATTCTTCCTTTCAGACTTTGTGAATTCTAAATTTGTCATCCATGGACATGGATAGGCATGATCTTGCATTTTAAGAAGTTACAATCTAGTAAACAATAAAGGTAACTAATAACTCAAAAACTATAATTAAAATAATAATTATAAACATGCAAAAAGGATGCTGAAGATTTTAGTATCAGAAAACTAAACTGAGAAATTAGAGTTTAACTGTAGAATAAGCAGGGTGACCATCTTAGAGGAATACACCTTCATAAGAAGACAAATAGTCAATCCTACATTAGTGTTTCCAAGCATTCTTTCACATATGGGATGTCATGGATGCCATAATCATTTAGGATCTTTTAATACTAAGGACAGTGATATAGAGTAAAATTACAAATATAATCACTTGGAAAATATATTGAGCACTTTGGAGAGAAAGGAACAGGCAAGGTAGGTAACAGAAAAATGTGTACTTTATGCAAAAGAATCAATTATTTCTAAGCATTTTAGTAGCACTGTGCAAATAATAAATGATTAGCTGTTTGTGAAAGTAGGACTTAAATTGTGAAGACTTTGCCATTTCTGTTACTGTATATTGGGAAGACGTTACAAAGATACAAGATGGAAGGTAAGAGTCAGATTTATGAGGAACAGCAAGGAGGACAGTTTGGTTGTAATATAAGAGAAATAATAAGAATTGGATCCAGGTTGTGAAGGGCTTTGAAAGCTAAAATGGAAATTTGCATTTGGTCCTAAAGACAACAGTCACCCATTAGTTTTATTAAGTAGGGTTGTGACATGCTGAGTCTTGTACCTTGAGAAAAAAAACTACTTTGACAGCTCTGTGAAGAAGAGATTGGAGAGGGGAGAGGCCTAAGGCAGGGAGATCAATTAGAACATTATTGCAGTTGCCCAAGCTATGTGTGAGGAGGGCCTGCACTGTGGCGCTGTGTAATCGAGGAGCCAGATACAAAAGATGTGGAGGTAGAAATGACAAAATTTAGTATTTGATTGGATCTGTGGAAAAGAGATAGTGAAGAGTCTAATAAAACATGTAGCCTGAGCACGAAGGATAGTGTTAACCTTGACAGAAATAGCACTGCTAGGATAGGAAAGGACTGGATAAATCGTTCACTTTTGGACACATTTAATTAGAGATGCCAAGGGGAGATCCCGTTTTAAATATCCAGTAAGCAGATGGAAATGCATGACTGAAGCTCAAGCTGGAGAGTAGGGCTAGTTGTAATAATCATGATGCTGACAATGGCTAGCAGTTATGTAGTGTCTGCAATGTGCCTCCTGAGCACTGTTAAATACTTTACAAATATCATCTCATGTGAGACTCACAACAGCCCTGGGAGCTCAGTGCTGTTATCATCCTCATTTCACAGTTGGGGAAATTGAGGCAAACTGGTTAAGTGACTTGCCTAGGATCACACAGCTAAGCGAGTGTCTCAGGCTGAATTTAAACTGAGGTCTTTCTGATTCCAAGGCTGCTGCTCTGTCCAAGCATCATCTTTCTGCCTCAGAGATACATAAATTTGGGAGCCATCTTCATAAAGATGATAATTAAATCCTCCTTGGAGCTGATGAGGTTACCAAGTTAGAGTATAGAGAATGTGAGAGCAAAGGACAGAGTCTTGGGGTACACCCACAATTAAGGG
Source organism: Pseudochirops corinnae (assembly GCA_028646515.1). Classification (NCBI taxonomy): domain Eukaryota; kingdom Metazoa; phylum Chordata; class Mammalia; order Diprotodontia; family Pseudocheiridae; genus Pseudochirops; species Pseudochirops corinnae. The sequence continues at coordinate 127,456,995 of CM053589.1, read as the reverse complement.
GGGTAAACAGAAGGTGGGTATGTTATGCACCCAGCAGGTTGTGACTGAATTTCTAAAATAGGTGCTGAAGAAATGGTTTAGTTGTGGGAATGGAAAGTGTATAGCCGTGGCAGAGAAGAGGTATGAGTAGGAAAGAAAGTCAAGGGGCCGGGGGGTGGAGCCAAGATGGCGGCGTAGCAGCA
>CM053589.1:127422600-127456313 GCA_028646515.1 Pseudochirops corinnae | reverse complement strand
CAGCGGCTTCAGGCCAGGCTGGTTTTGGTTCGCAGTGCTGATATGGTTCCTCGTAGCCAAGATGACTTTAGTGGGAAGTATCTTTGTGTGCGTTTTGGAGTTCTAGGATTGGTTTAGAGTCCTATTTTATGGGTATTTTGGAGTGGCTATGTGAGAGCTGCGATATGTTGCTGCTGCTACGCCGCCAGTTTGGCTCCGCCCCCCTATGTGTGTATTTTAAATCAACTGATGCTCCTTCCTAGTCCTTCTAGCGATAATTACCTAAAGTCTAACAAACTTAGCTTGGCAGTCTACTTTTTTTAAGATCTTCTAGAATCACAACCTACCTTACTTATCTTCAACTACTAGATGTAAAAACTCCACACCAGTCAAAATGATTTACTCAATAATCCTTAAATATACCAAATCACTACCATCCCAATCCCACTCAACAACCCTTTGCTAGAAGAGAATATCTGATTCAATACATTCTATTTATCCAAGTCTCATCTTTCCCTAATCAAGGTCCAGTTCAAGTCTCAAATCCTTCAAAAAACTTTTCTTGACCACTCTGGCACACAATGATTTCCTTTTCTGAACCATAGTTAACACCAATAGCACATCAATTTATTGCCAGAGTATATACCAGTGGTTCTCAACCTTCCTAATGCTACAACCATTTAATACTCGTATGTGGGCATATCTGCATGTGGGCAGACCCACCTGGAGACAGATAAAGGAGCAGTGTCTTGGTTCCTAAGACCATCAGTAATATGTGTTTTCTGATGGTCTTAGGCGACCCCTCTGAAAGGGTCATTCGACCCCCAAAGGGGACGCAACCCACAGGTTGAGAACCGCTGGTATATACCACTAATCTGGCACTTCTTATGTGCAAAATGATACTGCTGTTTATCTTTTACATCTATATACAATTCCCCTATGCCATTTTGTAAACCCAGGAGAGAGCCACATAAAAATAAAAGCTCACATTTATATAGCATTATCTAGTTTATTTTTTTCACAGTAATCCCCAAAGCAGATAATTATTATCCCTACTTTGCAGATTTAAAAGTTTAGGTTCAGGGAGGGTGACCTGTTCACAATCACAGAGCTTAGAGGAGCATTGTCAAACTCAAATATAAAGAGACCTCTGTCAAGCTGCCTACTGACTTAGAAAACCACAAATTAACATTCTCTACGTTGTTTTGTATTTTTCTTAATTTTGTTAAACATTTACCAATTACATTTTAATCACGTTCAGCAGCAAACTCTATAAAGCTATGTCTTGTACCCAAGTCTTCTGATTTCAAATCTGATATTCTTTCAATTAACCCACCAAAACTAAGCAAAGATTGCTCTCAATAAATGTTTAACTACAATAAGTACGTATTCAAGCTTTCAGGACACAGCTCTTATGAGCTAAACTAGCTGACTAGTAGTTAGCTCAAGTCCTAACTAATGACTTTAGTTTTTTAAAAGAGGGCTAGATAGCTATATATTATATATTAATTTCCCCAAAGTCCAAAAGGATTGAACCATTTACAGGCAGATTTCTGTTCACGGATTATATTTATTGGGATGTTGAAATATTTATTTAAAATCTTTTTAAAAAAAACATCAGGGGCAGCTAGGGGGCGCAGTGAATAGAGTACCAGCCCTGGAGTCAGGAGGACCCAAGTTCAAATCTGGCCTCAAATACTTAACACTTACTAGCTGTGTGACCTTGGGCAAGTCACTTAACTCCAATTGCCCTGCCTTCCCCCCTACAAAAATGTTTCTTTTTAAACATATCATCTAGGATTGCTACAGTTGTATAAAGTGTAACCAAAAAAAAAAAAAAAAAGGAAAGGTCTAAAATAGTAGAATTATAAATCTGAGTTAAATGAAGTACACACTAACAGGTAAACCAAACATCTGGAACTTTCCTAGCCTATATTTACATAAATGTACATTTACCCTAATATTTGTCAAATTGATGAATCAAAAAGTACTTACTGTGTGCTCATCACTATATTAGGTGACACAAAAGAGTTATCTAAAATTTGGCCTATGACTGTAGGATCTTTCATTATACTTAGAGAAAACTAGCATACATATAGCATACATAAAACAGGGAAAAATACTAAATTATATGGTTCAAACTATAAATGCAATAAGATTTCAGAAACAGAAGAGATTAGCAGACTAGAGAAGTCTAAAGTCTTATGAAAGAGCAATCGTGCTACTAATGACAGAAATGGCATAAGGAGGAAAAGAAATCAGTTAAAGAGATGGAGATAACTTTAGTTCTGAGCACATTGAGTTGGGGTTACACAAGGACATTAAAGTAGAAAAAGAAGGTAGGCAATTGAAAACAGAAGGCTATACTACTGATGACAGAGCAGATTTGGAGATACAAATTTGGAAATCATCAATATAAAGATGAAAGGTGAAGGAGTGAAAAAAGAGAGGAAGTCACAAGACAAGATTATAGACTACCACAGTTATAAAATCACTAGAAAGTAAAGGAGACACAGAAATACTCAAAGGAATAAGAGAACCAAGAAATACAGTGTCATGGAAGTGAAAAGAAAGAATTCTAAGAGTGGATGGCTCCCAAGAGATTGAATAATACACATAAAATACATGTTGCTTATTCTTCAATTAACCTACATTACTCAAAATTAATCCTGAGAATGAAATTTGAACTATTCTCAGGCTTACAAAGAAAAATGAAGCTTTTCATATAATGTATCTATTTTTCCATTTATATATTCTTGTCCTTCAACTTTCTGTATCTCTATTTATATGCCTATATCACACTGCTTCCATACATATATTTTTAATGTCAACTTTGCGAATCACTTTGTTTTTTTAAACTACATCAGTTACTTTAAGGTTTAACTTCATTTGTATACATTACAATTTTATTAATACAATATGAATACAACATTGATCTGGTCTCAAGAAAACCAAAAGTTAAACCACAAACAGCTTCTTTAAAGAATTATGGCACTTCAAAATAGCTTTCTTCAACATTCAAATTGATATTCTTTCAGGATTCTCAAGTACCCAAATGAAAATAGGCAAATCTGGTACCACATGAACACAAAACTGACCAAAAGTCTTAAATCATATTTATAAAGGCTAGCCAACAGGAATACTGTTAGGATAGCACTACTCCAAAATTTTGCCATAGGACTAGTCACATAGCTTAACTAGACCCTATACATGTTGATTTAGTTGCTGAATTAAAGGCCTTATTATATGGTTGGGGCATGACAAATGTCACAAACTAGGTGAAAACTAGACTCCTCCATATTCACAGTGTGTCTGTATCTCAGAGAACAGGAGCACAAATTTATGTATAACTCCTTAAAATCTGATGTTTTCTTAAGTGGACATTTTTTTCCATTTTATCTATTCAATATATTAAAAGATAAATAATAGGTAAAAGTAGAATTTCCCTCTGACATTAGTTAATTATTGTAGGATTTTTTTCAACTAAAATATTTCCCTAGCTCACTTTCACTGAAATTACTTGTAAGATGGCAAGACCTATACAAACTGATGAAAAGTAAAGTGAGAAGAACTGAGAGGTCACTGCACTGTAACAGCAACGTTGAAATGATGACCAACTATGAAAAACATGGCTACTCTGATCAAGACAATTCCAAAAGATTCATGATGGAAAAATGCCATCTGCCAGAGAGAACTGATGAACTCTAAGTTCAAATAGAAAGTGTAATTTTCTCACTTCCTTTATTTTTCTTGCCTTTTAAAAACCATCACTAAAATGGAAATGTTTTTCATGATTTCAAATGTATAATTGATATCATATTGCTTGCCTTCTCAGTGGCTGGGGAAGAAGGTAGGAAGGAGGGAAAGATTTTGGGACCCAAAATTTAAAAAAAAAAAAAAAAAGAATGTTTAAAATAATTTCAAAATTAAATTTCAACAAAACAAAAGTGTAGCCGTAGTGATCTCCAAAAAAAAGTGACCTTCAAAAGCATCTACCCAAATCAAAATAGTACACACTGCTAAATAAAAAGTGGTTCAATGTAGATGTTCAGCAACATGATCAAAGAAAAGAAGGTACAGGATTAAATATAAAATATTTACGTATACTTTCATAAGTCCTAGAAAACAGATTTCAAACTCTTTATAGAGACTTGAATATTAATGAAATTATAAGAGTCTTTCAGAATAATAGTAAGCTAAAAAGCTATTGATATTATGCATAATGTAAAAAATGTTATTGTAACTTTACAAAACATCTCCAGTGAAAAAGACAAAAACATTTTAAATCAACAAAAAGAGCAATTCTGAATACCTTGACAAGTTAGCTGATATGTAAACATCTATGTCATAAATATTCACTCTTGTAATGTTCAGGTATTTCTGAAATCTACTAAAACATCATGAGTAGTTTTGAGAGTTTTTTTTAAATGATTTATGGAAAACCATGAATAAATTTTTATAAGTTAACCAGAACCTATGGCAGGATATTAGTTTTTTTTAAATCCTGCCCTCCTTTATGCATTGTTCAATATATGAAGAGCTTATTAAAGAATAATAGTATATGGGGTTGATAAAGAATAGAAGCAAGGGTATGCTTTTTTTCTTACTATTAATTTCCTAGTTATCTTAATTCTTTAAAGAATTGGTCACCTAAATAAATATGAGGCAGGCATCTATCCTATCTTCATGTAGTATACTCAGGTTTTTTTGAAAATCCAGATTATGTTACTACCATTCTTTCACAAACTACATTTTGGCTCAACATACTCTCAGAAAATAAAGCTAAAAAAACAAATGTTATTACTTACCTGTAGGATGAACATTTAGTACTTGCTCATTTTCTACTTCCATCGTTGCTTAATTACACTTGCACTGATTAGACAAATTGATGGTAGTGGGTTTTTTTGGACTCTATTAAAAAGAAAATGAAAAATAAGTTTTAATGTAACCTACTAGTAATAACTGAAATCAGTTCAGTCTGCTGAATATTTAAAAAGGAATCACAATATTTAATTAAACCCTATTAAAGCTTTGCTTTCATAGACTGATATCAAATACTTGTTAGGATTGCTATTGTCCTAACAATTCCGGTTAACTAACACTAAAAGTGCCCAGATTTCAGCACAGGTTGGACAATTCCTTTAACCTGAAATCAAATGACAGCAGTTGTACACATTATTTCTTTTCTCCACCACATCGTGTCTCAAAGTTTCACATCTATTAAAAAAAAAGAAAAGTAATGCTGTAAGTTTTCCCCAGCATAGATTATGGGAGTTACTCTAAAACAAAACATTCTGGTATAAAATACCGTAATTTTAGTATGATACTTTGACATCATCAGTGAAAGTTACATTGAATCTAATTTTTCTTATCTCTCCATAACTGTTCTAATCCACAACCATTACCAGCAAAGCTGAAAATAAGATTTATTTTATACATTTTAGCAAAGATATGTAAAAGCCTGATGATACTTGTACCAATTTTTCAAAGGGTTTTTAGACAAATACCTAAAGGGTTTTTAAATTTTCAATGCTCAGAAGTTTCATTTAAACCAATTACCATTTTTTTCTTCACCAATTATATCAACTAACCTTGTAGTGTACTGAGAGAAAAATAATGCCCAAAGATCATTTTCATCAAAATAATCAAGATATAATAACTGGAGGGTATACCAAGTAAAGTTACATAATCTCCTCTAGAGATTTTTACAAATAGATTTCAATTTCTCATGACTAAAACCTAGATTACAGACTACACTATCCCTGTGGCTTTACGTATATGCTTTAATTACTTAAGCATATCCAATAGTAGTTTTGCATAAAAAGTAAAAATAATAACTCCATTAAATATTATCTTTCTTCCAATATCATTCAAATAGTTACCTCATCCAATCATTCAGAATTCCCCCAGAATTCTCAAGCACTAGTATTTTATTAAGAGTATTCACTATGCAGTTCTCACAATGGTGGGGAATCCAGATTGGCTGTTTAGTTTGTGAGGTTACTTTCTTTGTTCCTGGTAGAATGTTCCATTACAATCATTCTACTAGCAGTGTGCTCTCCTTTTAAAAAACAAAATGCACACATTAATGACACTTCCTGGTATATAAGGTGGGGATAAATACTTATATTGGTTACAATATAATCTGTTAACTTAGGATAAAGAATGTTGTATCATACAGGAATGAGAAACCAAATCTGCCTTAAAACTACTGAGTGTGTTTTAATTTCAAAATGGTAGATATGTTCCCCTTTCACCTAAAGAAAATATTAACTAACCTAAGTAAACTGGCTTCCTCTTATAAAACATGGTAAAATTGTCAGTTAGTGTAGAGGCAGCTCTGTGGCTTCAAAAGATAAATAAAATGGATGTTACTCTTTGATTTTGGAAAGATTAAAGGATTCCATCATCGATGGCCATTTTTTAACAACATGATTGCCACTAATAAAGAAAATGTAACTTTACTAATGTATTTTACTTAAGTAAATATCCTGCAAAAATTATAAATTCAACAAATAACATATTTTGTTGCCTCATGTGGATGACTGTCCTATTATTGTGCCCCTGAGTAAAATAAGCCATACATATATTTGGAAACCGTTTGCCTCATTCGTTTTTATGTATAATTAATCTGAATCTTGTTTGCAGATTCTTGCTCCAGACATACACACAAAAAGAAAACTATGCTCAAGTGTCAGAAGCCCTGAGATGATCGCTCATCTTCCCTACTTAGTCGGTGACTAAGTCATTTTTCTTCTTGGAACCTCATTTTCCTTATGTTTAAAAGGTTCAGGGTACTTTGCACTACTAAGAAGTAAGGTTCAAGTAAGATAATGTGTAAAACCCGGTTATAAATACTATTAGTATCTGAATGTGACTACTATAAAATAAGAAAAACGTATGCATATATCCAACTCCAAATTTTATTTCCCAAATAAACATCTGCCTTTTGGGGTTAACTGACAAAATCATTAATATAAACATAAACCATATCAGACTCTTCTAAATATATGAAATTTTGAAAAGCATTACATATTCTGGTCACTAATGACAACATGTTTACTATTTTGAAGTACCAAAATATTATAGAAAAGGAATTAAATTGGCTATCACTACAAATGTTAACTAACCTGTCTATCCATTATAACTAGTCAAGTTTAGTTTCATTAACAAAGAAAGAATTCCTATCTGCTTGAGCAAAGATTATAAATAAAAATTCTATCACAACTGACAGCAATATTTACTACTCTTTAAGAGAAGCATAAAGAAAAAAGTAGTCTAGGGTTCTTATGTTTAATCTCTCTGATCAGTATTGTGTATGTTTTACATTTTTTTCTTTAACTATACATTTAAAAGATAAGTTGTTTTTGTTTCTAAAAACTTAAAATAATTTGGGCCTAAGAAGCTAAACTCCACATCCTCAACACCAAACCACAAAACTGAGGTTTTTCTTTTTAAAGGTATGCTTACAAGTCACCTAAAAACTACCCTCCTGTTTATATCAAAGGCTGTTTTCTTTCCTACAATGTTCTACAGAAATATACAGTCAAGAGTTTCACTGCCAAGATATTTCCAAATAAAACAAAAACAAGAGAACACTGTATTCTTACTTTTTCCTAAGCAACATAAAAATATCAATATTTAGGACATATATGAATTGAAAAATTATGTTAATATTCTCTAGCTGCTATCAAAACTTACAGCAAAGAAAAAAGTCCAATTTTATATGGTTAGTTAAAACATAAGCATCTTAGTGATGGAGAAACATTCTTTGTGGGAAATACCAGATGATATTTTTGTAGCACTAATTTTTACCTCTTTGATTTATGAATATTTGAAAAAAACTGACCAAATCATTCCAAAGATCCTTGCAGTTTTATTTGGAAACGGAATGAACCCATAATAGCACAGGATAAGGGTACGTACAAATGCAAATAGTCCAGGAGTCAATATCTCCAATATTCGAGTTTCTAAAGTAAAACCTGAAAATCATTAAGCCATTTCTAATCCTCTCCTCCCCCTCTGCCCTCCCTCAAAAAAAAATTATGCTGAAACTCTGGGAAACAAAAAATAATTTCGTCCAAAACATCTGCTCTAGGGCTTACTGGTGTTATCTACCAAGCTCCCATACAGACACTGAAGAGTAATGAGATTATGTTTGCAGACTGCTTTGTTTTAATTTACTAACAGAACTGGTGTTTCACATAAATATTTATTTTGATAGAGATGGTACCCAATTGTCTTTATGTGTACTGACAGATGAGATTCATTTTATTTTGCTTTTTTAAAGACATCAAAAACTTTAGGAAGGAGAGGCCAAGCATTTACCTCCTTAGAACAGACGCGGTGTTGCTCTGATCCTCTCCAGTTCCTGTCCCTTATCTCAGATAAATCTCTTTCCCCAGCAAAACCAAGGCCTACTTCCTACAGACTTTGCTCACTGGACACCAGGCACAATATAAAATCAATTCCTAATCTGTGAGAAAACCATAGGACCCAGCAGCAGGTAAGCTCTCTAAAACAGGAAAAGTCCGGAGGGTTTCAGTATGGAATATGTCTCTTTTTCCTGGATGCTAGTGTCTCGAGGGTATAGGATATGAGTCTACAAATACAATGCCCTCTACAGATAGTCTTCCTTAAGGCTCCTTGGGAAGGGTCGGGGGGGAACGCAAGCCGACTTCCTCTTCAGCAAGGGGATTGATCCTTTTGGGCCACCTCTTTGTAAGGAAGAAGGGCTGTTGGGAAAAGAAATTCTTTCCCGGGGGGGGGGAGGATTTGTCAGGGAAAATCAAGAGGAGGGAAAGGATCCTCTCCTCCTAAGAGGGCCTGGAAGGAAGCCATGAAAGAAGGAAGGTTCTCCCCTCTAAGGAAGGTTGGAAATAGGAAGAGGGGAGGGGGTGCCCTCCAGTCTAATGAAAGCTGAGGGACAGAGAAGCTTTCCCTTCTAACAGGGGTTATAACACAGGAGAAAAAGGTCTCCCCTCTGATGGGGATGAAACAGAGGAACTCACCCCTCTAACAGGGGGTAGGAAAGCGGGAGGGGAGCCCCCACCATAGGAGCCGGAGGAAAAAAGGGATGATTTCCTTCAATGAGGGCGTGATGTGGAAAAGGGGATCTTCACTCTAAATACTACTGTAGAGGAATGCGGGGGTCTCCCCTTTAACAGCGTCTAGAAGACACAGCCCCTTCTAACGGGGGCTGGAACGGAGGAGACTTCTCTCTAACGGGAGCTGGAGGAAAAAAAGGGAGGGTCTCCTTTCTAATGGGGAGTGCGGGGGAGGAAGGGTACCTCCCCTCTAACGGAGGGGGGGGTGCCTGCGAGGGAAGGGGGTTTTCCCTCCTATGGGAACTGGAAGAAGGGGGAAGTCTTCCCGTTTAACGGGGGTTCTCTAGGAGAGAAGGAGATTCCCCCCCCAAAAAAAAACCGGGAGCTGGAAAGGAGAAGGGGTGATTCCCCTCGAATGGGGGTTGAAGAGAATGGAGGAGGTCGTCCCTCTGACTGAGGCTGTGAGAAGGGAGGATCTCCCCTCTATGGCGGGCTAGAAGGGGGAAGGAGGTGGAGGGGAGAAAGAGGTCTCCTCTAACGGGTACTGGAAAGAAGGGGATGGTCCCCCCTCTAACGGAGGCTGGGAGAAGGGAGAGTCTTTCCTTTAATGGAGGCTGGAGGGGAAAAAGAGATCTCCCCTCCAATGGGGGCTAGAAAAGACAACGAGGGTACCCTCTCTAACGGAGGTTGGGAGAAGTGGGAGAGATCTCTCCTCTAACGGGAGCCGGAGATAAGGGGTCACCCCCCTCTAATGGGGGCCAGAAGGGAGAAAGAGATTTCCCTACTAAGGGGGAAAGGAGAAGGGGGGGGGGGGGGACTTTCCCTCTAGGGGGGCGGGGCCCTCTCCCCAGAGCGCTTCGTGGCACGGGGTAGGGAGGGGGAGAGGGAGGCGGAGAAACCAACCTCCCCGCAGTCGTCGGCGCAGTCGCAGTCGCAGGGGGCCGAGGGGCCTTCCTCGGGGTCTCGGGGAAAGGGGGGGAAGGCTCAGCAGGTCCGCTGCTCCGGCCTCTCAGGACTTAACGTGCGGTCGCCTCAGCCAGGGGGGAAAGGAGCCTGTCGGCCGCCCAACCGATACTAACCCCTCCTCGGGCCACCGTCGCCGTTCGCACCGCTCCCGCGCCTCGCTCTGCCGCCGCCGCCGAGGCTGCTGCTACGGATGCCGCCTCCTCAGCGCCTCTCTGGCCTCTCTCGCTCTGTTTGTTTTTGTTTTGTTCTACCCAGTAACACGGAGGCGAGAGGGCCGCGCTGATTGGCCGTAGGGCGGGGCCAGATTCTCCAATGAGAGAGCGGCGGAGCGAGGCGGGAAGGCGAGGGAGGGAGGGTAAAAGGAGGAGAGAACTGGTCGCGAGAGAAGGATCTGTAGGCGCATGCGTGTCTCGCTTCTCTGGAAAGGAGGAAAGGAAAAGCAGTGGGAGGGAGGAAAAAGGCGGGGGAAGGGGGAGGGGGAAAATGGGAAATGAAAATTGGCTCCTGGAGGAACTAGGGGGTGGAGGAGGAAGAGGTGCAGGCATGGATGTACAATGGACTTCCAGCCTGTTGACCTCTGTATAAATTCCCTTGTTTTTTTCATTTAAAGCTTCCCCACGACTTGGTATTTTTTGCAATGTTTCCAGCTTCCTCCCCTTTCTTTTTCTTCCTGTTCTCAGTTCAGCCCTCAACTAGCTGCCAACCTCTTACCCTTTCCACACTGAAAAATATCATCTGACTTTCTTCTTTCCTTCAGTACCCCCTCCCTTCCCTCCCTTGAATCATCCCCGCAATTCCCCCAAAATACCCTGGGATTCTCCGGTGATAGGGTCCCAAGGAGAGAGAGAAAAGAGCGAAGATGGAGACATGGCCCTGGGCATCAGAAACTACCGGGCTGTGTGGTACCGTGGAAAGAGCATCGCGTTTAAGTCAAAAGCCTCAGATTGAGCTCCGCTGCTTCACTTCTAGGTCTCAGTTTCTTCATCTGAAAAATGAAGGGACTGGACTAGGTAACTTCTAAGGTCCCAAAAATCTATGGTTTTTTAAATTCTTTTTAGCAACCTTAAGCAAATAAAACACTCCATTGCCTTTCTTCCTTTCATAGGGAATCACAGAATCTTAGCCCTGTATGGGCATTTCAGAGCAGTCCTTTTAATTCATAATTACGTAAGGATAGATGTGCATAGTATTGTTTTGTTTTTCTCAAGCTAGGAAGAATCTTAAAAGTCTTCCAGACCATACTCCTTCGTTTGATAAAGAAATCTAGAAACTTGAGTCCTTTTCAAAAAAAAGGTGATTTGCTTAAGATCGCACAGCAGGTTATTAGCAGAACAGGAAATAGAATTCAGGTCTCTTGGTTTCCAGGTCAAGCTCTATTCTCCTTATACCATGATGTTTCACTTTTGGTCATGTCCAGAACAGACTTGGAAGTAGACGGAATGCCATGTTTGTAAACAGGCCAGTGTGGCAGAATCACAGAGTGCATAGAGCAGAGTGAAGAGATTGGAAAGGTAGGAAGGAACCAGGTAATGAAGAGATTTAAAAGCTAAGAAGAGGAATTTATATTTATATTTATTTATTTATTTATTTATTTATTTGTATTTATTTATTATTATTATTATTAAATTATTAATTATTATTATTAAATTATTATTATTATTAAAAATTTATTTATTTATAATTTATATTATATTTCCTATAGAGGCTATAGGAAATTACTGGAGTTCACTGAATAGGGAAGTGACATGGTGAGACCTGCACTTCAGAAAAATCATTTTGGCAGCTCGGTGAAATTCTGATAGATTGAAACAGGGAGAGATTTGAGGGAGAGTTAGAAGGCTACTATAAGAGTCCAGACAAGAGGTGATGAGGGTTGTAGCTGCATGAGTGGATAGGAAGCTTATATAACAGATGATGTGAAGGCAGAAATGAAAAACTCTGGCAACAAATCAGATGTGTAGAGAGTAACGCTGTGCTTGTGAGCCCAAGTGACTAGGAGGAAGGTGATGTCTTATGAAGTGGGGAGGCTTGGGGGGAAAGATAATGAGTTTTCCTGAGGAGAAAAAGAAAATGAGTTGTTTTGGATGTATTGGCTAACTGAAGGCTGGCTGAGAGTAGGGAGAGATAGGGAAATTAATTAGGAGGCTATTGCAGTAGTCCATAAAATCAGGAGATTAGGCTATAAGATCTTCAAATTCCTTTCTTATCTTAGCCCTGTATGTTTCTATGTGAGATACAAAAGAAATACATCATTGTAATCCTGAGAGAAGGGCAATGATAGGGTGAGATAAAAACTGGGTCTTAGATTTCACTGGAAGATTTCACCAGATGTACATTGTAAAACAAAAGGAAAGTAATATGCCCAAAAGGCATGTTGGATATTTGTTGGTGAAGGGAGTGGGAAGCAAATAAGATAATGGTGATAAATTACTTGAAAATGTTCAAATGAAAGGATAAGAAATAAGAATTATTATTACCACCCTTGGAACTGCCAAAATGGCTTTTCTTCCCCAATAGCCTTTTCATTTAAGCAATTCTTCTCTCCCTAAACTGTCTCCCATGGCAGTCTCATGGATTGTTAGAACTGGAAGGGAATTTAAAGATCATCTGGCCTAACTTCATTTTACAGATGAGGAAAAAGAAGAAATGAAGTGATTCACCCAATCACAAAGTTAGTAAAAGGCACATCAGTGATTCTAGTCTAATGCTGCCAATTTCATTGGTTTTCATCCCATTGCCTTCAATTATCACCTGTCTGCCACATTCTTCTAATTCTGTTACACAAACATATTGATTCCCTACTCCACACCAGACAGTGTGCTAGAAGCTGAGGATACAAAGACAAAACCAAAACAATTCCTGCCCTCAAGAAGCTTACATTCTACAAGCAAGATACAACATGTATGGGATGAGTGAAAACTTCTCAATTTGGGGTGGTTAACTTTTCAAATTGCTTCTGTCAATCACTTTTATCTTCCTTTGTCTGCTTTCCTGCCTTGGTGGGACCCTCCCCTTATCTTTCCTTGCTGTCCCAGTCGGGGAAGTATTTGGTGAAGTTTGCCTCTCCACCAATGAGAGGGGAAACAGTCGGGGAGGGATCTTGACTAAGTTAGGTTATAAATTCCAGCACTGTCTTTTGTTAATTTGCCTTTTCTCCATGATGAGTCATGGGGAAGACCGCCCTCTTCTCTCCGGGAAGAGAATAAAGTCCTGTTCTTATCCTAAGAGATCTCTGTGTTTATTTCTTTTCACTAAATTAAGGATGAAGGATATTTTTCATCCCAGACAAACATATTCTCATACAAATAAATAACAAAATAGTTTGTGATAATCTGAATCTCCATCACTGACTTCTTTCTAAAGTTTTAGACCTTCATGACCAACTACCTAAAGGACATCTCTGTTTCACTTTGATGTTCCACTAATGCTGCATACTCAAAACTAAACTTGTTTTATTTTCCCCAAAATCTGTTCCTCCTTATTTCCAGAGAAGCTCATCTACCAAATTAATTCATTCAGCTCTGGGACTCACCCTTGAGAAGGAGCTACCTGAGCTGTTGATTGGAGAGTAAGTAAAGTAAGCCTCACCTCACCCTCTATTTTTAATTCAGACTGAGTTTCGTCTTACCCAGGCATCCCACGAGGACACTCAATTTAGTGCTCTCCATATAATAGGTGCTTCAGAAGTGTTGAATTTAATCTAATCTCTCACTTATTTTGAAGAGCCAGGGTACCGATGCCCCCATTTTCCAAATAAAGAATCTGAGGCCCAGAGTCATAAGGTAGTCTCACTGCTAGTAAATGGTAGGGCCTGGACCAGAATTTGTGTCTCCAGAACCCTGGTGACCTTTCCAGTGATCTTCCTATCACCACATGCTGCTTCTCTTTAGTAAAGGAATAAATATTCAAGTCTACTGTTTATCTTCAATATACAGTGAAAGCAGTCCCAAAGACACTGGTAAGTAGGGGAAACAAGCTGTCAGATGTTCAGAAGCTATGTTACCAGAGACCAGGATAATATTTAGGCATTTTTCTCAAAAGTAAAAAATAAAAATCATTAAACTGTCATCAGGGCACAATGAAGTAACTACATTTTTAAAAGACGATGTACTAAATGGAAATAAAAGCCAGTAAGTTTTCATTCACAATTCATATTCTTTTTTTCCCAGTTCCTTTTTTGAGTTATATTCTAAAGCAGGGATGTCAAAACTCCAATAGAAAGGAGGAGGCTGCCTGCAGCTACTAAACTGTACATGAGAATCACTGCAGGCCTTATATTGACCCAGAAAACCACATATTAGCATTATCTATTTTAATTACACTCAGGAGTGTTGCAGCTGGCAAGCCATGTGTTTGATACCTCTGCTGTAAATCACAACCTTGGAAAATGTGAGGAAAAAAAACTTTCCCTACAAAATCAAGCCTGTCTTGCTATATTTGGGACTTTGGGACAGATCTAATTATGACTGCAATATACCAGTTAAAGATTTATTTCTCAAAACTCTTTTAAAGAAGATCATGTACCTAGACTGACTCAAACTCTCTCATCTGTCACCCCAACCCCTTGTAATGACACCATCTAACCTACTTGTTTTATATGACTAACACATCCCCACACCTTAGCTATAATTATATTATATAAACTTAGAGACGGTTAACCTACTCACATTCTCCTCCCTCTGGTTCATTGTTACATCTTCAGTCCCACTTTGTCCTCAAAAAGTTCTTCATGTCCTCTGATGCTCAGACAATTTCAACCCTTCCCATTCTTTCTCCAGTGAGCTAAAGCATATATATCCCTGTTTTTTAACTAGCCACCTGAATCAGTTGGTCACTGCATGAAGCCTTTTCTTGCCCCTCAAAGAAAACTAAATAACAAGGTCCAAAAGAGCCTTTGCAAATAGAGGAAATTCTCTAGTGAGAATAGTTTTCTGGAAAAAAAAAAAATGAGGCCCACTATGAACGTGGGGCCCTCTCACCCTGGATGAAAAGGGAATAAAATGGGGTTGAGGATTAGGCAAACAAATTCTTCAGGGAAACACCAGTAGGAACAAGAGAACAGAGAAGTGATTCAGGAATGCACGGAAGACAGAGAAGAGAGACACACACAAAGAAAAGAAAATTAATTGGAATAGTTAAACTACTACAGCATGGCAGTGGGAAGACAACAAAACTCATGGCCAAAAGGAAGAGAATACCAAGAAGAGACTGTTCATTTTTAAATAAATGGACTCTCTAAGGGAGCACTTTTTAAAAATTCTTTGTACTAGTATAGATCATCCTGTTCTTTATCCAAAATTCTATAAAGGCACTAACTACAAATGATGAGGGAAGGGGAAGAAAATAACTTTGAAAGAAATAGAATAACAAAAGAAAAATCTCACCACCATTTATTTACTTTCCTTACAAACTTCTCTTAAAGTGGTATTGAGGCTATTGTAGGCTTTAAATCTTTTCCCTTCTTCAGAGTGTTTATACCAGGAGAGAGTACATCATGCCCATCCCTGGGTCTACTGTCAAACTCAGGATCCAGGCATTAGAATGCAGCATATTAGACTTAACTAATCACAAAAAAACATAATGATAGATGAAATTATAAAATTTCATAAGAAATGCTAAGTAAGACATGGTTGTTAGGGAGGTAGATAAGGTGTGTAGCTTAAACATTACTTAAGTTCCCTATAATAATCTGCTATGTATCCATCATTCATGAATTTATCTAATTCCATTTTGAACTTACTTAAGAGAAGCAACATGATATTGTAAAGAATGCTGAATTTGAAGGCATGCTTTTCCACTACTCTGTTTTTGAACCTGTGCAAGTCACCTCCCTCTTCTGAACTATAATTTCCCCATCTATAAAAGGAAGAGGTTAGATTTAGATGATCTCCTGAAGCCAGTAGGAGTCTACTCAAGCAGGAATTTACTAAGCACACTGAAGTGACTTAAGAGAGCCCAATGGTACTTACAATGGGGTATAAGTCATTATTATAAGATTCCTCCCTAGCTGGGAAAATATGACTGATCCCCTGTGATCCTGAAAATCAGCCAGTAAGTTCTCATAGTCAAATTCTGTCTCATGCTTATGTTCAAAGGGAGAGTGCTAAATGGGATTGCTAAAGTTGGTAACTAGTCAGGAGAATTTTCTTGGGACTATAGGCCTAGGTTTTTAAGTAATAAGTATGAAATTTCTTGGGAACTTACACAATCATTTGGGAAGTAGCCCTAGGGGATATTTTAAGACATGATATATTAGCTATGTGGTACATGGAATCTCTGCATTATGAGTGTAGGAAGCTATATAAAAGTTTAGCAGGCATGCATAAAAGAGCTTGGGATGATAGTTAAGAGATAGATGTTCTCATCTTGGCTTTGTCATTAATTCACTTCCAAAAGTTCAGAGTCTTAGTTTTCTCTTCTGTAGGATGAGAAAGCTGTATTTACATAATCTCGATGGACCCCTTTAACTCTAAAATGCTATGTTTCTATGAGTAGAGGGGCAGCAGGTGGCTACCAGTAGATACATCACCTCACCTCTCTGTGCAAAGTTTCTTCATCTGTAAAATAGGGATAATTATACCTGTACTACCTACTTCACAGAGCTATTGTAAGTAAAGCATTTCATAAGTTTAAAGGACATTATAAATGGGAGTTATTATTATTATGCATAGATACTGCAATCATATTCCCAGGTTTTCTGGGGCAGTCTTATTTTTGAAGGTAAATGTGCTAATGAGGTAAGCACAGTGAAAAAAGCCATTGTTAGATGATATGTTCCCATCCTGGATTTGGAAAATATGGTCATCATATCTATAGATGAGCTGATTTATCATTGGGGCAATCTGCGACTCTTCATGCCTATTATCCATTTCAATTCCTGATTTTCTTTGTCTCTAGGTCTACAGTGTGGTCAGGCAACTCTGAAGTGGAAATAAATTGAAATAATCTGTGAGAGGTCTTCATTTGCCTCATCTCTGAACACCTTTCTTTTTCCTAGGAAATCTTTTACTCAGTCGATTTCAGTAGTTTTTCGTTCCATGAAACATGAAAAAGTATAGATAAATGATCAAAATATATGAACTGGCAGTTCTCGAATAAAAAATTGTAAAAAAAAAAAAGTATCAACAAACATATGAAAAAATCCTCAAAGTCACAAATAATAAGAGGTGAAAATTAATACAACTCTGAGGTTCTACACATAAACTTAGCAATGACAAAAAAAAGAAAAATGGCAATTTTGATGGTTCTTGTAGGAGAACAGGGATATTGTTGGTGGAGCTGTGACTTGCTCCAACAATTTGGGAAAGTTATTTGGAAATATACCCCTAAGTCACTAAACTGCACATACACTTTGACTCATCCTTATTGTATTCTTTGCAGCATCATACAGTGTTGACCACTTTCTCCTTCTTAATACTCTCTTCTCTTTGAGTTTTTGTGAATTATCTCTTCCTTGGTTTTCCTACCTACCTAACCTGTCCTTATTTTTATTTTATTACTTTGTTGGATCTTGATTCATGTCAACCAATCAATCAATAAATATTATTAAGTGCCTCCTATGAGCCAAGCACTGGGGATACAAAAAGAGGCAAAAGATAGTCCCTGCTCTCAAGGAGTTTATAATCTAATGGGGGAGATAACATGCAAACAAATACAAAGCAAACTATATAAAAGATAAATAGGAAACAACAGAGGGAAGACACTAGAATAAGAAAGGTTAGGAAAGGCTTCCTGTAGAAGGTGAGATTTTAGCTGGGAGATTAGTAGTTGGAGGAGATCAGTAGTCAGAATGGAGGAGGGAGAACGTTTCAGGCATGGGGGATAGTCAGGAAAAATGCCAGGAATCAAGAAATGGAATGTCTTGTTTGTAGAACAGCCAGGAGACTAATGTCACTAAACAGAAGAGTATGTGTTGCGGAGTAACATGTAAGGAGACTGGAAAGGTAGGAAGTTATGAAGGGATTTGAATGCTTAAATAGAGCATTTTGTATTGCTCATGGAGGCAATAGGAAGCCACTGGAGTTTATTGAATAGAGGGTAACATGACTGGACCTGCATTTTAGGAAAATCACTTTATTGACTGAATGGAAAACTGTTGGGAATGGAGATACTAGAAACAGTCAGACCCACCAGCAGGCTATAATCAAGGTGTGAGGTGATAAGGCCCTGCACTAGAGTAGTGGGAGTGTCAAAGGAGAAAGCAGAGCATTTTTGAGAGATGTTGCAGAGATGAAAGCAACAAGTTTTGAAAACAGCTTGGATATGGAGGGAGAGGAGGAGATAGTGAAAAATCCAGGATGACTCCTAGGGTGCAGAGCCTGAGGGACTGCGCCTAAAAAGTGTTGTGCCTAAAAAAGGTAGGAGAGAAGGGTTTAGGTGGAAGGATGAAGAGTTCAGTTTTGGACATGTTAAGTTTAACATGCCTACTGGACATCCTGTTTGAGATGTCTGAAAGGCAGTTGGACGTGTGAGATGGAAGACCGGCAGAGAGATTAGGGCAGGAAAAGTAGATTTGAAAATCATCAGCATAGAAATGGTAATTAAATCCATGTGAAGTAGTAGAGAGGCAGAAGAGAAAGGATCCTGAGACAAGAATCCTAAGTGACACCTACCAATGTTCTGTTCCCGGGTCACTTTTCTCTATATATCTCCTCATCAACTCCCATGGTCTCAATTATCATTTCTACACAGATTATTCCCAGACTCATTTATCCAGACCTAATCTCTATTCTGAGCTCTAGTCTCACTTCACGAACTGTTTATTGGGCATTTCAAATTGGATATTCCACAGGCATTTCAAACTCAACCTGTTCAAAACAGAAATTTTTTTCCCCAAAACCCACCTCAATTCTGAACTTTACCATTACTGTTCTTCCTCTGTTTCTTACTCTTACTCATTCCATATATCTAATAGAATGGCAAATCTTATTGTTTTGGTTTTTTTCACAATCTCTCTCTCATAAACCCCCTTCTCCGCACTCACACAGCCACTAACCAAGTTCAAGCCCTTATCATCACCTCTCACTTGGACTATTGAAATAACCTCCTACTTTGCCTCCTAGCATTGTCTCTCCTCACTCCAATTTATCCTCCAAAGAGCTAAGAAAGTGATTTCCTTAAAGCACAAGTCTGACCACGTTATTCTTCTGCTCAATACACTCTAGTAGCTCACTATGATCTCTAGGACCAAATGTGAACTACTCTTTTTGGCATTTAAAGTTCTTCAAAACCAAGCCCCTATTATCTTCCCAGTCTTCTAACACAATGTCCCTGCCTACCTCCACCCCCAAGAACTCTCTGTTCAGGGTTCCCTGGCTTTCCCCTGGAATCTGCTCTATCCTCATCTTCACCCCTTAATTTGATCTTGACTTCTTTCTCCAGGGGAAGCCTTTGGTGGGCCTCCCAGCTGCTAGTGCCTTCCTTTCTAAGGTTACCTTGTATTCACATTGTATGTATCTTATGTACATATATGTATATGTTATCTCCCCCATTAGAATGAAAGTTCCTTGAGGGCAGGGACTATTTCTATATTTTCCTTTGTATCTCAGCACTTGGCACAGAATTAAGTGCTTAATAAATTCTTGTTAATTAATTGATTGATACCTTTACTAGGCATATATATATACCTGGGTGATCAAAGACAAACTCTCATACGGAATGGACCCATATGCACAAAAATATTCACGAACTTATTTTTTGTGGTAGCAAAGAACTGGAAACAAAGTACCCACTCATCAACTGGGGGATTACTGAATGAATTATAGTATATGAATGTAATGAAATGTTATTGCACCATTAAAATGACAAATAGGACAGATGCAGAGAAACTTGGGAAGACTTGGGAAGAAGAAATGAGCAAAACTAGGAGGACAATGTACACAATGACAACAATATTGTAAAGGAGAAATACTTTGAAAAACTTCAGAACTCTGATCAAAGCAGTTGCCAATTATGATTTGAAAAGAGCAATGATTAAACATATCTCCTTCCTCTTGGGAGATGGGTGATGGTGCAAATTGAAACAGACCTTTTCAGATTGGGCCAATGTTGACGTGCTTTATTAGACTATATTCATTTGCTCTGATAGAGAAGGGGAGTAAGCTCATGGGTACTAACAGATACAAAAAAAGCCCACATCTAGTGAGTATTCATAAAAACATTTTTTTTAAATACACAGAAGAAAACAAATAGAAATTCAGAAGGGGATACAAAGAGAGCAATTGTTGTTACCATCTTGTTCAATTTAACATACACTTTAAAATATTAGCTTTATGTTACAGAAATTCATAATTTCACATATGTTCTCTTTTTGTGCTTCTTTGTATATTGATACATTTTTGTCTGTTGATAATTGAAGCAAGCCAAATCATTTCATCTTGGGGGTCAGTTCACATACAGATGCCCAGGAGATGCGGTTTTGGCATAGATTTGTGCTATACAAATCTAAACGTTTTGAAACCTGCTCTCATCCTGTAAAATGTTAACTGACTTCCAAAGACTTGTTGCATTTCCAAAGACTTTTGGTGCCTAGTTTTCTCAAAGCTTCTGTTAAGACAAGTCTTTCCTGTTTCAGTCCCAAGGTATAGCAGATTCAAGACAATGATTTACAAAAGACCTAGATATTTGGAGGTCTGCTCTGATTTGCATTCTCTTTGATAATGTTGATTGACTTTCTATGGACTGTCCCAGACTCTTGGAGCCTAAAAATCAGAAAGTTTGATTGTATCTGATGTTACTTCCAGGATGTAGCTAATCTTTGAAATAACAAAATTAAGATAGTGTCTCAGGATGTGAAAAACTAAGTCTATTGATAAAAATACTTGAATCTTTGTTTTTTGGATCTTTAAAAACCCTGTTCAAATCATCATTAAATGGAGTTCTTCCTTGAGCTACCCCCTGGTCTCTCTTTTCTCGTCTCTCTATTCTTTTAATCGCGTCTCTGCTCACACTTGGGGCTGGTACCCAAGTGGTCCCCGATACATAATTATTAAGTTTATAATACTTTTATTTAAAAAGAAACATACTGGGGCAGCTAGGTGGTACAGTGAATAGAGCACCAGCCCTGGAGTCAGGAGGATCTGAGTTCAACTCCAGCCTCAGACACTTAACACACACACACACAAAAAAAACTAGCCGTGTGACCTTGGGCAAGTCACTTAACCCCAATTGCCCCTCCAACAAGCAAAAAAATTTTTAAAAATTTTTAAAAAAAGAAACATGCTAGAAAATAGAACTACGTGGTAATCCAAATGATCTTCAAATGTGGGTATATGTAGAATGTAAGCTCTTCCAGGAGAATAAAGGGCAAGAACTTTTTTGATCTTTGTCTTTGAATCCCCAGCATTTAACACAGTACCTGCCTGGAACGTGATAGGTGCTTAATAAGTGCTTGATGAACTGAATGGTGCATGAGAGACAATGAAGGCAGTGTTCTATCCAAGCTATGCCCAGAGTTCATCACTATATGCCTATCAGAGCCTTGATGCCATTCTCATTGACTACCTGGGGAAAAAATTGCACTGGCACGTGAGTCAATATAGGATATTAAAGCTGGAAAGAAAGTTAGAGATCCTCTAATTTGACCTCCTCATTTTTTAGAGGAGAAAAGTGAGCTCTAGAGAAAGAGCATGACTTGACCAAGATTACATACTAAATTAGTGACATGGGAGAGGTGCTGTTGTTCAAGGGATAGACAGTTACCCTCTGAGGCAGAAAGAAATGAGTTCAAACCTTGCCTTTGACTCATAGAGCTCTTCATTGCTAGAGGGAATTTCCTCACCCTACTTTGATGAAACAACATCAACAACAACACTGATGAGACTACAAGTCTGGTATAAAAAAGAATATTTGTGACAGAACTGAGACTCAAACCCAAGTCTCCTGACTACCAGCATAATTTCCCCTATATCTCATTGCTATAACATATTCTGTAATTAATGGCCATGATTCAGAGGAGAGAACAAAGTAGAAACTACGTGTTTTATCTAAGTGTGCGACTTCGCTTCTCTGGTTTCTGATTTGGGGCCCTCAGTTCTGAGGAGCAGCAGCGAGAGAAAATGAAAGTAGCAAAGCCTCCTACCTTCCCCAGCACAGCGGGAAGCCACAGAGCCAAAGTGTGTGAAGGCGTTCCAAAAGCAATGATGAAAACAAAAGCCTGAGTATCCTTAATTGGGATCTGATAGATTTCACCACCACCCCAAGTCAGCAACAGTCACTGAACACTCACTTTTTTACAAAGCCACACATTGAGTGCTTTGTAGGGGATGGAGATGTGATGTTGAGACCCAGAGAAAGACATGACTCCCGTATTGGCTGGAGAGTTGGCTCAGATATATAAAGTTCATTAAGGAAAGTTACAGAGAATAGGATAAGGTTCTATAGTTCTTCTATTAGCTGCCCCCTAACCAGAACTAGATCCTGGCATTTCCTCTCTCTGCTGTTTCCTGTTCAGTGTTTTTCTGAAGATAGTCCTGATTATGAAGATTTTGTTTTCTTTTGTCAATCAATAGTTATTTAATCCTATTGATTGGGCAGGTGTGATTTGTATGCAGTCTAGTAGTTACTATTTTGGGGAAGAATTATAAAGAAAGAGAAATACCATTCTTGCCCTTCAGAAGCTTACAAGTACGTTGATTATAATGAAATACTGCCAGCTTGTCTCCCAAATTTCCCCTTAGAGTTCCTTGATCTCTCTTTTCATCATCTTCCACCTCAGAAGATGAGGATTTTTGGAGTAAGGCCTTTTGGCAAACGAGAAAAGAGGCCTCCCTGGGGCAGCTATGTGGTACGGTGAATAGAGCACCAGTCCTGAAGTCAGGAGAACCTGAGTTCAAATCCCACCTCAAACACTTGACACACTTACTAGTTGTGTGACCTTGGGCAAGTCATTTAACCTGAATTGCCTTGCTATCCCCCCCTCTAAAAAGAAAAAGAAAAAAGAAAAAAAGAGACCTCCCCTTCCTTTCCCCCAGTCTTGATGACCAACACAAACTTCCTGGCTCTTTCTAGCCTTCAAAACCTGTTCCCTAAAAGCTGAAGCTGAAGAAAATCAATTTCCCTGTGGGCAGAGTTTATCTGCACTGTTTTGGTACCTGCCTTGCCAGTTTGTTCTGAAAGGACCCAGCCAGACTAGATGTGAGAATCTTGTAAACGTGCTTTCTCTGACCTCAGTATTGTGAATGGGATTGAAACAGATGCTGCCCATCTTAACATCTCTGTCTTCTCCTGACCATGATTTAGAATAGATCCTATTTCTGGGACATCAATAAGTCAATCTAAAATTGGGATTGGGTGATGGCTTTTGTGAGATCATCAAAGAAGAATGAGTCTGGATCTATGCATTAGGGTTATAAATGGCAGCTGTTGGCTCTATGTGGCGATCCTTGATTGCTATTGATTCAGTGCAGTCAGTGGTACCTTGGAGACTGTGAAAAATTCTGAATCAACATATATTCTTTCTTGCAGAGGCAATGTTGCACTGACTAATGATAAAAAAGGTTTCTTCCCTTGAGGATTCACAGAGGGCAAGATTGCTAAGACTTCTTTACATCAAAATCACTATAAAGTGAGTCCTGCTGAGAAACTTGAAGATCTGGGGACTTCCATATGCCCCAATATGGGTATGATGTGGACAGCAACTATATCCTCTGGCTGGGACAATCCTGGTCTGGGGACACTAACATCGAAAGATTCATCCCCTTATGCTTCACAGAGTACACAAATACACATATTAAATCACTAAATCTTAGGGTTGAAAGGACTTTTAGAGATCAGATGGCCAGCACATAGTAGGAGGATCACAAAAGATTTTCACATGCTTTTGACAGACTCACATGGATCAGTTTATTTTTAAGTTCTGTTATTGATGCCTATAGCTTTTACTTCTCTGTTTCTCCTCCTCAAGTGAACATCACTGATATCTGTCCTTTGAACTAAGAGCAGGAAGGAGCTAAACAAGGTTGGGAAAATGGAAGGCCTTGGAGTAAAAAGCAGCAACAAGCTTTAGAGGTCTTTACTATTGCATTGCCCTAACTATATTCCTTTTGTGGAAGTGCTGAACTATTTAAGAGAGCATTTCTCAGTAGTCTTCAATTTGCCTATATGGATTAGATTTTACTTAACTTCTCTGAGAAATATGTCTGTCTGCATTTTAAAAAGAAGATTCTTTGCAGACAGTTTCTATAAAATTCTGCCACCAAAATTTTGATATATGGGGAGAATAAATATAATAGGGCTCCCTGTTACCCTTCAGCAAAAGCTTATGGTTATAAGGGCAAAAATACACAGATATTTATATATAAAAAGGAAGGTTTTCAGATGCAAAATAAACATTCTACATCTGAGCAGCTACATCTGGACAGCTCAATTACATGTGAAAAACCAAAAAAAGACAATGAATAGCCTAGATGGCAAAGGTGGAATTCCTACTTTTGTTCCACCTGCATAAAAGCCTAAAAGCTTTCTGGGAAGTGTAACTGACTGAATTGGGATTGACTATCACTATAAACCGAGGTGAATACCTTGGGGAGGGAACTCTCTTTGAACCAGGAAGCATTTTTAAGTAGGAGAGGCATACTTCTCTCTTTCCTATCTGGAGGTGACAAACATTTGAACTGGGCTTGGAGGGAGTCAAGGATGTCATGCTTCTGACAATCCTAGGACAAAGTCGTTGCCCTAGCTGAAAAAGGGCAACAACACTACAGCTGTAAATAATAATAATAATAATAATAATAATAATAATAATAATAATAATGAATTGTAATACTTGATTAAAAAAAGGGCATAGTGTCACCCAGCTAAATTGTTGCTGAAGATAATAAAAGATCACAGATGTCCACCAAAGAACAAGCCCAAGGAATCCAGCAACAGCTGCCTGGCAGCAGAGAGACCTGCCCAGTAGTGGCTGGTGGCAGCTGTTTAATGGTAGACTGGCCTGCTTGGTGCAGGCCATCAGGAATCCAGTCAATGAGTGACCTGTTTGACCCAGCCCAGAAGTATTCATGTCTAGTAGCTGATCAATTTGCCCCATCCAGTCCAGTTCAGCAGTATTCAAACTTGGTAAAGGAGCCAGCAGAGCAACCAATTGACCTGCTTGATCCAGTGCAGCAACAGACTAACACAACAAGCCAAGATACCATGACCTACAAAGATAAGTTTAGCAGAGCCACCCATCCAGCGAAGTCTCCAAAGGAATTGTTACATAAGCATAAACAATATAGGATAGAGTAATAGTCCAAATCTAAGAGGAAATACAATATTGACAAATCTAAAAAGTCTTATATTTGTGTTAGAAAAAAAAAACTTCATAACTATAAGATGAGGAAGCTACTACTAGACAATGGATGGATGTGAAAAAAGATCTTGGGGTTTTAGTGGACTGGTAACTCAATACGAATCAATGGCATGATATGACAGTTTAAAATGCTAATGCAGTCATAGACTACATTGAGAAGTAGAAAGGTCCAGCTAGAGTATGTCCTTTTTGGAACACATCTGTAGTATTAGGTTCATTTCTGGGTGTCACATTTTAGGAAAAATAAGTAATTGGCTAAAGAATTTCCAGAAGAGAGTAGCTAGGTAATGAGGGCCCAAAAAACCTGTTGAAAATAAATGTGAATGTTTAGCTTGGAGAAGAGAAGCCCCAGAAGATATGACAGCTGTCTTCAAGTATTTCAAAGGCTGTCACGTGGAAGAGTGATTATATTTGTTCAGCTTGACCTAAGAGAGTATGTCCAGGAGTTACAAGCAGATTTCTTTTCAATATGAGGGCAAAGTTCATAATTAGGCTTGTCTAAAAGTGGAAACAGGTACTTCTTCATTAGAGGTCTTCAAGAAAAGGCTAGATAACCCACTTGCTGAAAATGTTGTAGGTGAAATCCACACTCATATCCTGATTGTATAAATGGTCTCTCAGATACCTCCTAGCTGCGAGATTCTGCAATTTTAGGAGCATAATGAAAATTGAAGAACATCCTTTAAACGAAAATGTGTTTGCCAGGCCCTGCTCTGAAGACACCAAAGAGATTCTGTTAGTAACACATGAGAACCCAGGAGGAGAAATAGATCAAAGCCTTTCAGTCAAGCCAGGCTCCAATAACCAATAAGCTACCCAATAACTTTTTGTGTATGTCATGGATGCCTTTGGAAGT
Source organism: Pseudochirops corinnae (assembly GCA_028646515.1). NCBI lineage: Eukaryota > Metazoa > Chordata > Mammalia > Diprotodontia > Pseudocheiridae > Pseudochirops > Pseudochirops corinnae. The sequence continues at coordinate 127,430,173 of CM053589.1, read as the reverse complement.
TTGGTGAAACCTATGGGCTTCTCAGAATAACGTTTTAAACATAAAAAAATAAAATACATACAAAAGAAACTAGATATGTTAAAATAAAGATATAATAAATTTTTTCTATCCAATTTCATGGATTCCCTGACATTGAACCACAGGTCCTTTGGAGCCCCTGCCCACAAAAGAAATAGGTGAGCTCTTTCACAGACAAATTGATGCTAGGCTAACCAAAAAAATATATATATATTATATATATATATATATATATATATATATATAGCATAAAACTTGATCTGATCCAGTAATGGTGGAGGGACAGGAGTGGCATAATGGATAGTGCACTTGACCTAGTTGACTTTGCCTCAAATTTGTGTCATCTGGGGCAAGTCACTTCATCTTACTGCTGCATATCCTTCCCCTTAATCTTCTCTTATTGACGTCCTATTGCCTTCTCCATAACTGTTATGCCATACAGAGAGAGTCTGTCCCACTCTTTCCTTGTGCTCCCTACAAGACCTTAAATATGATAGCCATTCAGTAAATATGTGTTGAAAAAATTAATAAATGAAGGATGGAACAAACTTCTCTGGGCATCTGTTTTCTTATCTACAAAATAGGATTCATACTACCAATTTTACTGACTTCAAAGAGTTATTGTGAAAAGCAAATGAGATAATGGATATGAATTTTGAAAATACTGTGAAAATGTAATTAATTATTCAAGAATTAAAAAGAAAGATTGATTACTCTCATGGTGCCCCAGAGGAGCAATTGCTTAAGAACTGCTGTCCCACAAAATACATTTACCCAGTTGTTTGTCCATAATGTTAATCCATTTTTCATTCATTCTTTTATTGGAGGTACACACTTATCTGTGCACAGCATGTATGGTATACCCACAGTATGAGGCTGAAATAGGTATAGTAAAAGGGGATGGAAGAAAGAAAACCTTAACCCTCAGAATCTTAATTGTTTGATGCTTGCCCTAATGTTCTTCAGTGCTTTAAGTCTGAGTTGATATTGTACAGGTGGTAACCAATTCATCAAAAAAGCACCAACAACACTTCCGAGTTTCAGTTATGTGCAAGACTCGATAAAGGTGGAAAGAAATAGAAAACAACCTTGTCCCTGCCTTCACAGAACTAAGAACATAACTTGCTTCTCTAGATCCAGGGTCATGTCTAAGCTCCATCTTCATAGTGTCTTGCCTCTTTTAAAATGTATTTAGAAGGGTGAATTGAAAATATCCTGGCCTTCCTACCCTCATGGCTTCTTTGGTCAGGAGATGAGAAGTACAATCTCAGGAGCTCAGGTTAGTGCCCCAGGTGTGGATAAGAGATGCTACTGGCCAAAGTCAGACTCTCTAAAAGAGCTGCCAGGTCCAGGAGAGGTCAGCATTTTGGGAATGAGCAGAACAGGTAGGTGCATGTCCCTTCCTCCCCACCTCTCTCCCTCTCTCCCTCTCTCCTTCTCTATGAAGCTTTCTGAAATACTGGGTCCTTTCCCTGTGCTTTCAGAGAGGTGCCTATCTGATGGTTTGTACAATGTACGGTGGGGAGAGAAGTGAAGGGGAGGGAAAGTGTGTTTTGGTTTCCTTCAACTGACATTTCTTATCTCATTGTGGGTTGTTTTGTGCATGTTAGTTAATATTTATACAGTGCTTCAGAGGTGAAAGATATCACAGGGCTCTGAAGTCTAGGACTTATCTACTCTCATTTAAAGCAACACCACTCTGTCTTGGGTGAAAAAGACTCTGGTTAAAGAAGACAAGAATTCCTGGAACCTCTTGATATTTTGTTGGGTCATACTTTCTCCACCCATGTGACTCTCAACCCACCCCCATGCCTTTGTATCCCATGCAATTTTTAAAGAATATTTTTACATAAATCTTCTATAGAGGATACACTCATGAAAGTTTTCTAAAAGGTTTCTTCTGGTTGGTTTATACATATATACATACACATATGTATATGTATACTTATATATGTGTACATGTATATATACATACACACATATATACCTATACACATACACACAAGAGGTATATATGCCTCTTGGACTGTCTATCCACTTATTGTTTCTCATTCTCTCTACATGACTAATCCAGCTGTTATCCTCTTTTGCATGTCTTTAAAAATGTCATTTATGCCAGTTCTGCTCTGAAAGTTAAAACACACTGCTGACTATTTTCACTGACCACGCATCTTTCCATTGCACTTTGGGTTACATATAATTCTAATTCTTCCCCAAATTGGGATATTACAAAATTTCCACTTATTCCAATTATCACTGGGATAATAATTTTATTAAAAGAGATGAACTTTTGTGGCAGCAAACAATTTGAGATAATTGAAAACTCTACAAAATTTTCCAAATTTCAGTCACTTTAATTTCTTCCTGATACTCATTTATTAGCCCAACTCAATCTAGTTCTGTAGCACCCATTCAGGATAAATACATATTGGTGGATTAATTCAATAAGTATGTCATAATCTGAGCAATATGTTTGTCATCCACTTTACTTTTCCAGTGTAGATTATTACACCAGCTTTTTCACAGATTTCACAGAAATTTCACATGTGGATTTTACAGAAGAGTCAGTATATTATTCTGGGGCTCAACACAATTAGCACTTTATCTTGTAAAAAGAAGAAATTAGAGAAACTATTGACAGAAAATTCTTTTTATGCTTGAATTCAGTCCAGGATTTTTACTGTAACACGAGAACAAAACCTTAGTTTTGTTATCTCATTTGATGTCAATGATCAGTGGATCACTGAATTAAATTATTTCCATAAGTATATAAGTCATAGATTTGGGGATCATTTTAACTTGTTCATTGGTGACAGCATGTTGGAAGTGGTAAAACTGAGGCCTCTTCTTCTGTGGATCATTTTCATACTCTTCAATGATTTTATGGCATTCTTTATCCCAAAGGGCTAGCTAGAATGACCCAAGTCTCAATTCTTCAAACTTCACCAAACATTCTGAAGCACACATCGTGTGCAGAGTACTAGCTAGGTGCTGGTCAAGATACAAAGATCTATATAGTTACTGTTCTTTTGAAGCTCAGGATCTCACTTCTCTCTCCTCTTCTAGAATGTTTGCTGATGGTCATAGATCAAAGCCATCATTTGATTTGTTGCCTGTGTACACACTTCCTTCTTATCATATCTTCCCTAGAAATAGACTGTATTGGTTAGGTTCTCTGAGGAGGGAACATACAGGAAATCAACCCACGTGAATGAAAAGTTGGAAATGATTAGATTCAGGATAGATGCCTTTCTGGGAGAGGATTAGGAGACACAAGATTTGGAGCTGCAAAGACTGTGAATTTAACTCTTCCGAAAACAATATATATGTGTGTGTGCATGCATATATGTATATATACACACATGTATATATACACATAGGTATATATGTACACATATGTATGTATATCCCCATTATAATTAAAATCTCTGTACAATAAAAAGCTTCTCATCCTTAGTCAATGACCCAGTTACTCAAAGCCAATATTTGCTATAAGATAGTTCCAACATAACCAAAGGATCCCATTGTAATGGCACATGACTTGTAATAGCTTAGATGTTGTTCTGGTTGAATGCAGAGGCCAAGACTAGATGAATTCTAAATCTTTTGCCAATCACATGATTATTATGTCACTTACCAACTATGGCAGCTTTGTTCTGCCAGAGGGCCATAATTCAAGGAAGTAAAATATTTTTTCTTCTTACCCAAGGTCATTGGCTCTTTTCATGCATAAAGTAGCTGAACTATGTGTCACAGGGTTGACCTGAATTATCTTCAGTTGAACTCCTTGAGAGTTGAAACTTAGGGAACATCAGAAAATTCTGAGTCACCATGCATTCCAAATAAGTAAACATGCAAAAACTCCAAAACATCTCACCTTTCTCTTAGTCCAGAGGAAGTTCCCCAGTAGTCTTGCCCAAGAGAATGTGAGTAAATCCTTGAAAGGTGCTGGTTGTTTGTATTTTCAATAAGAACGACAAGTGTTTGATATGGTGCCCCAGTCCTGGCTTTCTGAAACATCCCAAAGAGTATCTAGGAGTGGCTAAGTCATGGGCTAAACCAAGTAGAGGATAACTGACAGGACTCAGACCCAATGAGGTAGAGGGATATCTACCACAAGCATGTGAAGACTTCTCATTGGCAGAATGGGCAAAAGAGAACAATTTGTTCCAACAGCCACAAAGGCAACTGAAGTAGGCTCTGATGAGCCCTTAGAGCTCAGTCAGACATCCATCATCACCAGACTTTTGTATGACTTTTTGCAGCTTTGCTTCACTTAAATCCAATTCATGTGCAACTCAAGACAACACTTGGTGATGTTGTTATTCTTTTACAAACAAAAACTACAACAACAACATAGCAATTGAAGGCTCAATAACGTTTTCTTTTTCATCTTCCTGCATCTGATGATTTCATTTGACACACTGTAGGGAACAAACACCCAATACTTTATCACAGAGAAGGGTAGAGAAAGCTGAGACATAAGGATACTTTGTAGCAAAGGGAGCATCTTCTGCCTTTCAAAGTGGTTAGGCTTTTGAATTCCTAGGTATCTGGGCATTTGCCAAGATTCCTGAAGCCCTATAATCTAATGGAAGCTACTAAGAGAGACGTTACAGAATTCAGGATGGTTCAGGGTGGAGTTTTCATCTTTAAGAAAAGAAGATGTTCTAGAATAAGCTTATTGCAACAATATAAGATGCAAGAAAGGTTTGGAAATAAAGTATGGATTAATTCTGGAGGTAAATTATTTGACTGCTTGCCATTGTGCTTCTGACCAAAGGATGTTCAATTTTCCATGAAAGGAAAGTAGTCTGCTATAGGCAAACTAATATAATTCATCAGTCGATAAGCATTTATTAAATGTTCACTATATGCCAAACATTGTGCTAGACATTGGAGGATACAAATGCAAAAAAAAAAAAAATGAAAGTCACTAACCTCAAGGAACTTACATTCTACTTAGGTAGATACGACATGTTCATAAAGGAGTATATGGTGCATGTGTATGCATGCATGTGTATATATTGTTGTTGTTCAGTTGTTTAGTCATGTCCCACTCTTTGTGATTCTGTAGTGCCAACACAATATTCACAGGACCAATGGCAACTATGAATATACTGGCATAGTTCTGAATTGCAAGATATAACAGACTCTCCACATAAAAGACAGATGCAAAACATTTATTCAGACATCTGAAAGGTGAATCCCAAAACCAGAAAATCAAACTCTAGCACCAGAAAATCCAATCCATTATAGCAACAAAGAAGTTAACATACCACAACACAGCAGGGAACCACAACATACCTAGCCTTCTCCTTGCCTGCATTGTCTCCTACCTCCTGCTCTAACTGCTCTGACTCCCAGCTTCCTCTGGGCTCTACTCTACCCGTTCAGTAAGCTCCTCCCACTACACACTCCATGTGATTACATTTGACCTATTAAGGGGTAGGGAAGATTTTCAAAGCAAGAAAGATCTGCAAATTCCCTTAGGCCTATTAAGGGGCAGGGAAGATCTTCAAATTACCATTACCATTACAGACACCACAGACCATACTGTCCGTTGGATTTTCTTGGCAAAGATACTGGAGTGATTCGCCATTTCCTTCTCCAGTGGATTAAAGCAAACAGAGGTTAATTGATTTACCCAGGGTCACACAGCTAGCAAGTATCTGAGGCAGGATTTGAAATCAAATCTTCCTGCCTGCCTACAGGCACAGTGCTCTATCTACTGAGTCATCTAGCTGTCTCATGTGTACGTATATGTGTGTATAATATAGACATAGTATACACACAAATACATATTCATATACCTGTATACATGCACATTCATAAAGATGTACATGTATAGACACATATACATTTGTATGTATATATGTATATACATAAACATACATATATACACACATATAATTAATTCAATAATTTAAGCAGATGGTACTGGCAATGTGAAATAATAACTAGCATTCTTTAGCACTTCAAGATTTGCAAAGCACTTTATACATGTTATCTCATTTGATCTCACAACAGCCCCCTGAGATACATGTGATTATTACCCCCATTTTATAGAACTGAGTTTGAGAATGTTTAAGTGATTTGTCCAAGATCACATAATTAGTAAGTATCTGAGACACAGAGTGAAATCAGATCTTCTGGATTCCAAGTCCAGCACTCTAGTCACTGTGCTATATGACCTCATGAAAAGCCTTTTGAAAGAAGTGACTCAAGCTGGAGTCTTAAGTATCTAGAGGTTCCAAGAAATGAAAATAAAGAGAGAGAAAATTCTAGGCACAAGGGACAGCCAGTGCAAAGTCCTGCACTGTAAATCAGAAGTCCTGAAAGTCCTAATTCTTGTACCCAAGCCTGTCATTCCCTTTGTGCCTATAACCTCATCACAAGTCTTCCTTTAGCTTTCTGTATGGGTGTCCTAGGAGTCTACCAAAGAGAATGTGTATGGAATCACCCTGTGTTCCACTGAAGAAGAGAGCTTTACAAACAAATGTCTCTGTTGAGATAAAGAAAGCCAAGTCAGTGTAGCGTTACAGGTGGCTTAACATGTAAAAATTCCCCTTATCTTCTACCTTAATCAGGAGAAAGCTGTATCTGTGGACTTTGTCCCTCTCATACCTTCAAACTCTCCATTTCTCACTGCTTCAAGGAATAGGAAAAAAAAGACTTGTAAAATCATCAAAAGTCAGAAATGAACAGTTTTTGAAAGGATGAACACAAATGATTAATAATCTCTTCAAAAATTGTTCAAACCCTCTAATTATCAAAGACTTTCACATTAAAACACCTTTAAGCCACCACACTATGGCCATGAAATTGCCAAAGATAGCTAAATTGACCAAATTCAACACTGGAAAGTTTGAGGAGAATTAATATAGTGCTGGTAAAACACTAAATGGATGCATGCTTTTTGAAGAGTGATGATGCAATGTACAGTAGGAATTACAAAATGGTCATATCCTTTGACCCAAAGATCTGCTAAGATTAGGCAATGATGATGATGATGATACTGATAATTAAGATGATGACCACTACCAAGGATATTTTTTTCAAGAATATTATTAAAATGAAAAAATGTAACTGTAAAAAAATGTTTATAATTGCATTTGATGCTTTACTGAAGAAAAAGGAAACTAACTACATGTCAAAGACTGGGGACTGGCTGGATAAATTGTGGTATATTGACATAATTGAATACTATTGTACCATAAAAAAAGGCAAATATGAAGAACACAAAGAAAGCTAAGTAGGAAGACATATGAAATAATGTATAGCAAAGGTGGAAGAATTAAAGGAATCAAGTCTGAAATAGTGACTGTCCTTGAGGATGGGGACTGTCATTTTTTTTTCTTTGTATTCCCAACATAGTACTAGCATAGAAGTGGGCACTTAAGAAATGTTTGTTTGTTAATTGGTTAAAGAATTGACCTCTGAGTCAGGAAGACCTGAGTTCAAGTCCTGTCTCTGACACATATTAGCTGAGTCACCCTTAACAAATTATTTAGCTTTTTAGCAGCCCAGGAAACTCTCCAAGGCTATAAATTGC
>CM053589.1:127282275-127422100 GCA_028646515.1 Pseudochirops corinnae | reverse complement strand
CTGGCTGTGCTGTCCTGCAGCTCTCTGCCTTGGTCCTTCTTTTCTTCAAAGAAGGAATCTAGGGTTTGGTTGCTGTTCTTACCCTGCTTCTTATGCTTATTCTTACTCATGGTTGGTCAGTCCGTGATTTTTTTTTTAATCTCTGTGGGGCTCTGCTTGCAGAAGGGAAAGCTCTGTCCCAAATCACTGGGGTCCTCCCAGCTGCTGTAGCTCTCAGGAAGGTGCTGGGTCTCTTTCCCACTTCTGGCTCACTGGATAAAGAAGACTCACAGGACCAAAGCCCAAGACCACAATCTGGATCCAGGCTGCTCAACGCGAGAGCACTTGGCCTCTGAACGATCGCTTAGTCCCCCTGCATTCTGCAGGCCAAGGGTGCAGAAGCTACAATGCAGAGGCGGGTGCAAAACCTCTGCCTTTTGCTTTCCCACCCTGGAGGTGTTTTGGCCAGACCACTTTTCTCCCAAGACCTCGCAAGCTCCACTGACCTAGTTCTGAACACTGCTGCAGCTGCCGCCAATCCACTCACCTGAGGCTCCTCGGCTCCTCTCGTCCAGCCACCCCCGGGGCTCAGCCAAGGCTTCAGACCAGGCTGGTTTCAGTTCACAGTGCTGATATGGTTCCTCATAGCTGAGCTGACTTTAGTCGAAAGTATATTTGTGTGCATTTTGGAGTTCTAGGATTAGTTTAGAGTCATATTTTATGGATATCTTGCGGTGGCCATGTGAGAGATGTGATATGTTGCTGCTCCTACGCCACCATCTTGGCTCTGCCCCCCCATTATTCTTATTACATAAGATTGATGGCCAAAACTGAGCAAATCTCAAGCTATCCCATATCCTGTCTCTCTCATTGTCCCTACCAAATATCCCCACGTCCCTACTGTCTAATTCAATATCTACTAACTCAACATCAGTGTACACAATATTCACCTAATATGTGAAATCTGTATACTTTCTATCCTCAAAAAACACCTCTTTGCTTCACTTCCCAAACTCTTCTTATAACTGACCCTTACTACCAAAGAAACACCCTGCAGGGATAGTATGGTGCTTTATACTTTGTTGTTTTTGTTTGTCCTTCCATCTTGAAGAGGACTGATGACATCAGGAGAGTGATGTCTTGGTTTAAAAGTGAATTGTATTTTAGTGTGGCACAGCTGCCATCAGCCTCATTGGAGTCTAGTGGCAAGACATAGGTCAGGATGACTAGCTATAGCCAAGATGCAGTGGGAGACCCTGGCCTTTTTAAGCTAAGGTCTTTCCCAAATCTCAGTTTGTCTAAGGCAATGTGCATTCAGTAATTAAAGGCTAGGTAAGAATTAAGGTAAAAGATGGTCTAGTTTGCCTACTCAAAAAAAAAAAATCAAACTGAGAGGGAAATACCATCAGGGTTTCTGGCCAGATCTGCCTTATACCTGGTAGGTGTTTAATGAATGTTCATTGAATTGAATTGAATATTATTATTTATCCTTCTAGACACCCCTTCCCCTGCTCATTCTGCTTTCTCCTGTGCCTGATTTGAAATGCCTGACTTGACCTAAGAGTAGTCTTGTCAATTTGCAGTGCTCTCTCACCCTAGAACTGATCTTTGGTCAAAATGAAAAGGTCCTGAACTGATAGCTCACTCTGACCTCAGTAAGTCATCTTACTCTTAAGAGCCTCATTTTATTCCTCTGTACAATAGAGGAAGGAGGCGTTGGACTAGTTGAGCTGTAAGGGCCCTTTTGGCTCTAATATTTGAGGATTCTTTGTCCCTGTCCCACTGGGCAGGGCCAGAGCATAATATCCTGCCCCTAGCAGGAACTTAATAAGATCTGTTGAGACGAGTTGAGTTGAATCAGAGGAACTGAGTACTGGAATATCTTGATAGTCATCTTGGCCAGAAGCACTTGGGGAAAGAAGGAAGGAAGGAAGGAAGGAAGAAAAGAAAATGAAAGCTCCTGATGTCCATATCACATTCTGAAGAAAAAAAAAATCCTTTTCAAACTCTATTAAGAGGGATATTATACAGCGATACCTTACCCATAAGGTCATCATGTTTACTAAATAGGCTGGCTGAAAAGCATATATTTTGGAAAGTATTTGTTATATGGGGTTTATTGTTAACCAAAATTTGTTGTACTCATGTAACAAGGCAGCATCATAGTTGGCATGGATTGTCAACCAATGTATGGAAATAAATTCCTTATACCAAACCAAGCATTGTGGGGATATTTCAGAGAATCATAGAATGTTAGAACTGGAAGGCATGTCAGAAATTATCTAGTCAAAATGCAGTGTTTTGGAAAAAGCATGCCAACCGAGACTTGGAGTCACAGGAGCCATGTTTAAATGCAGACTCTGACATTTACCAGCTATGGGTCAGGAAGAAAAGGATGCTAGCTCTTTAAGCCTAAATTTCCTCATCTATAAAATGAAGATAATAATTCTTATTCCCTACCTAACAGGATTATTGTTAGAGAAATACTCTGTGAACTCTAAAAAGCTCTATCTAAATTGGAGTTATTAGTCTAACCTTACAGATGAAGAAACTAGATCCCAGAGAGAGAAGGGAAATGACTACCCTAAGGTCACACAGCTAATTAGTGTAAGATCCAAAACTAGATCTTCTGACCCCTAGGCCAATACTCTTTCAAGTATATCTCATTGTCTCATGTATGTAAAAATGGAATTTCTTTCCTTCCTTCCTTCTCTTTCTTTTCTTTTTATTCCTTCCTTTCCTTTCCTGCCTCCTTTCTTTTCCCTTTCCTCTCCCTCCCTCCTTTCCTCCTTTTCTTCCCTCCTTCCCTTCCTCCCTCCTTCCTTTTTTCTTTCCTTCCTCTCTCCCTCTCTCTCCTCTCTCTCTTTCTTTCTCCCTTTCTTTTATTTCTTCCTTTCTTTCTTCCTTTCCTTCTTCCCCAATACTAGGTATCCCTATCTTACCCAGACTGGAAATTCCAGAACCACTCATGGCCTCAATCCCACTGCTTATCTGCACACTTTTTCCTTTTAATCGTGGGTCTGTTCATCTCATTCTTAGGCAGCCTGGTGGTTTCCCTCTCCTAGGGGCCCACCATATTAATCCCAGACTTAGTATGAATACCTCATTGATTTTAGCCCTATTGTTGGCATTCCCTGCCACCAACCCCTGTGGTGATGCTGCCTTATGGCTAAAAAGAGAGGGGCCTTGTAGAAAATCCTGAAACACAGAAGGCACACTTGTATTCAATCATTTGCAGTTGGGAGCCTAGTTGAACCATTTGAGTCTTTTCCTAAATTAAATACTGATCTGGTTTCAACAAGAAATATTTAAAGAATGCTTCCTATGTGCAAGGTCCTGAGTGTGAAAGTGTTGTGGGGGAGTATAAACAGATATGATTAGTGGTTCCTTTTCCCCCATGATCTTAGAATCTAGCTGAAAAGATACCTGAAAACTGGGGATAATAATGTGATAAGAGAGGAATGAACCCATGGAACATAGGCTTTAGGTCCATGGGGATGGACTCATGCTCTGACTCCTTGTTAAAGGGCATGTAGAACCAAAAAGGATTACTGTTTGGGGGAAGGGGACCTATCACAGAGAATGATAAAGGGGGGAGGAAGAAAATCAATGAATCATTTCAAAAATAAACAGATGACTGCAAAAGGAAGTTCAGAAGGGAATAGAGATGAGCAAAACAGTTTCGAAATCTCAGATTAAGTTTGAAGAATACTAAAAACAAAACAAAAATCCTAAGTTATGCATATGGAAAGTCACAGCTTCATATCTAGTGCTCTTTTTTTTCTCCTTCTTCATATAGGGAAATGTCAACAAGGGACATTTAAAAATATAAATAAAGATGAATCAGAAGCAGCTCCTGGTTGATCCCTTAGTCCCTGTGCAAGGGTCATGGGGCTGTAAATGTTCAGTTAGCTTGTCTCATAACCAGACATAATATTTACTATACCTATGTCACAGGGGACCAAGAGAAGCAAGGATACATATGAACGTGTTTTCTAACTTCCAAATGCCACATAAGTGTAAGCTATTATTATTAGAAGGAAAGGACAAACATGAAAAGTTAATTTTGACCTGCCCTGAGTGGGCTATGGCATTAGGCAATGAGGCAGTTTCCAGCAGAGAATGGGTGGCCACTGTTAGGAGTATTGGAGACAGGATGGTTGGTAGGCTGGATAAGCTCGGAGGCTCCTTCTAGCTCTAAGGTTACAGAACAACAATATGTGAGCATTACTACCGGTAATAGATAATAGGGGTTCCGAAGAGGGAAAGGTCACTGGGTCTTGGAATAGCCAAAAAAAGCCTCATAAAGGAAGAGGGGCCCAAGCTGGACAGGTAGGACTTGTGTAGGCACTGTGAAGGGGGAGATGAGCATTCCATTCTTCCAGGACTGTGTCTCTGGTACACTGGGCTAACACTGCAGTGAGCTCCTCCCTTTTCCCCTGCTGGACTCGATCCAGATCTGGGCAATGAAGACCTAGGGGCATGGCAGGCTTAATTATTAATGGCCCAGCCAGCAATATCAATTTGTATCAAGGTCTCATTTCTGGAGGTGAACTTCCCTCATGCACAAATAAGCCTCCTTGCCCCACTAAAACCCTAGGGGAGTAGGAGCCCCTCAAAAAATTAAAAAGATTCTTCCTCCCCCCTCCATCCCCTGCTGTGACATCATTCAAAGAGGTGTGGTTTCCATGGGTACAGTGTGAACTGAAATGGTAAATCCAGTGTTGACATAACTACCATAAAACCAGCTCTATTCCCAGAGCCCAGTCCCTCTCCACCCAGCTGCTCTGTCCTAAATACTGGCAATTTGATGTTTGGGCAGGCTTGGCAGGGTAGGGAAGGGAATGTGCTGAGACTCATGTTGGAGGAGTTACTGGGGTGGGGGGGAGCAACCTAAAGGACAAGGAACGAGCCTCCAGACTGGGTCTGTGGCAAGAACAGGAGCTGGCTGCTAGAATCACTCTAAAGTAGGGGTTCTCACCCCTTATTGTGTTGTAGACGCCTCTGACAAGTTGAGTGAAGCCTATGAACCCTCCTCAGAGTAAAGTTTTTAAATGCACACAATAAAATACATAGGATTACAAAGGAAATCAATCATAGTCAAATTCAGTTGCCAAAATATTTTTTGAAAAGTCTATGGACCCCAAGTTAAGAACCCTTGCTCTAAAGGTATTAGTGGGGGGAAGGGATTAGTTAATGGGGCAAAGTGTTACTTCTTCCTGCTGCTTCTCTGAGGGTAGCAACAGAGCAGAAAAATCTAGAAAGAGATGATGCCCTGACTTCCATCTTACCAGATAAACCCTTACAGTGCCAAACGGCAAAAGTATAGAGCTCAGGACATTGTTATCTCTGTCACCTCACAAAGATGTACTAACTGCACAGGTGTTTACCCCTATCCCCTCAACCCATGCCCTCCTTTCAAAATATCCTGGGCATGAGCTCTTTTGTTCTTAGGGAAAATCTCACTCTACTCACCAGAATCATCACTTCAGAACATTCTACTACCCAGCTCTTGGCCCTGATAATCATTAGACAATCAGTCAATCAATTAACATTTTATTAAGTACCTACCATGGACCAGGCACTATGCTAAGCATTGAGAATAACAAAATGAGGGAAAACACAGTCTCTGCCCTTCAGGCATTTCCAATCTAATGGGTAAGACAACACGTAAACAAATACATACAAAACAAACTCTATACAGGATAATGAGGAAATTATTAAAGAAGGGAAAACAGTGGAATTCAGAGAGATTAGGGAAGGTTTCCTGTAGAATGAGGGATTTTGATAGGGACATAAGGGAAGCCAGGGAGGTCAGTAGTTGGAGTGAAGGGAGAGCATTCCAGGCATGGGGGACAGTCAGAGATAACGCCCAGGGGAGAGATGGGGAATTTTATTGGTAGTACAACAAAGAGGACAATGTCATTAGATAAAAACAGACTAAAACCAGCCTAGTTGGTGACTTCCTTAGCCCAGAGAATCAGGCAACTGATGGTGATGGTGATGATGATGATGATGATGATGATGACGATGATCATGATGGTGATGGTGATGATGGGGATGATGATGATGGTGATGATGATCATGATGGTGATGATGGGGATGATGATGATGATGGTGACGATGATCATGATGGTGATGGTGATGATGATGATGATGGTGACGATGATCATGATGGTGATGATGGGGATGATGATGATGGTGACGATGATGATGATGGGGATGATGGGGATCATGATGATGGTGACGATGATCATGATGGTGATGATGGGGATGGTGATGATGGGGATGATGGGGACGATGATTTTAAAATAGCTATTATTTACTTTGCCCTTTAAAGTTTGTAAAATACTTTACCTATTTGTATTCTCTCATTTGATTCTTCCCTCAACTCTGTGGAATAGTCATTAGCCCCGTTTTACAAACAAGAAAACTGCAGATAAGTAGCTTGCCCAGGGTCTCACAGGTAGTCTGAGACAATATTTGAACTGTGTTCTTCCTCTCTTCAACTCCAGCACTCTATCCACTGTGCCAACAAGTTGCTTCTAAGGCAGAATTAAATGTGGCAGCTGTGTGGTGCCCTCAGGGGGAAAAGCAGAAAAAAGTGAGATGTTTTAGTGTGGAGTCCACAGCTGAGGAGAGCCATCACTTATTCTCCAGGGAGACCCTTGATTGGCATATCAGGGTAAACCAAATCCCTTTACTTATGAAGACAGGTAAGGTAAGAACTACTTGGAGCAAAGAAAGTGTGCCTATATTCCCAAATCTGCCCATATTCCTAGGCTTTCTGGTTTAGCAGGACCTGCAAGAACTTACAGTGCACTGTCAGCCTTAAGGAATTCAAAGTCACCTCCATGTCACTGAGACATTGGAACAAGGCTTCAGGAGAGGAAATTTGCCATTCCTATGTATTTACTTATGTGTTACTGTGTTCCATTTTCCATGGCATATAAATAATGACCTCTGTGAAGGAAGAATTCATATCTAAACGACTGTGTTTAGTACTATACTTTTGTTGGTGCAGATAATGGTGGTACCTGGTATAGTGGGAATGGACTTCTCATGAAGCTGAGCTGGTAGTCTGGCCCATTCTGGTGGGACATGTGTTCTGGCCCTTTTCTAAAGTACAGTATGATCCAACAACTCCTACTTGATCATTTGGTGCTCCCATCCACTCCCACTGCTCTTATATTTGTATGCGATAACTTCATTTCTTTTTTTTTAATTTATTTTATTTACTTTTAGTTTACAAGATTCAATTCCACAATCCCTTGAGTTTCAGATTTTCTTCCCTCCCTTACCCCCCTCCCCCCCGTCCATGGTGGCGTGCAATCATGTATAGGATCTGCAAATACTTTCACATTGTACAATAGTTTGGTTATATAGAAGGATTGTAACCAATGAGTGATAACTGGGGAAAAAAAAGCAAAACCAAACATGAAAAAGAATGATAGCATGTTTTGCTTCAGTCTCCATTTAAACTCTAGTCTTTCTAGATCTTTCTCTGAGTTTAGATATCTCCTTCCATCCTGAGGCTTGTAGAGCTGCCTTTTAGCTGTGTGGATAACTTCATTTCTTACCTTAGGTTATTGTTACAACAATCCTATGAGGTTGGTAGACATATCCACAGCCCCATCGCCATTTTACACATGACCGAGAATAGCTCCCATTCAAGGTTTACAAAGCACTTCCCTTGCAACAGTGTTCCCGAATCCATTGTCCAAAATAACTTTCCCTTTTTTACATTTATTTATTTTATTTTTAACTTAAGGAATAAAACAAGTATTTCCATAACATAGTATAATAAAAAAGGTGACTGCACATGAAACTGAAAATCTATTATGTACAACTTGCTATTCCTTTTAAATATGTAATCAAATTATCATGTACATTTCTTTTTTTTCTTTCCTCCTAAAGCGCAGCTCTGATCACACCATTCTCCTGCTCAAAGATCTTCAATGATTCCCTATTGCTTCTGGGATAAAAATACTCTTCTCAGCTTGGTGTTTCAAGTCCTTCCCAATCTACCCCCTGTCTACCTGCTGTTC
The DNA here is from genome assembly GCA_028646515.1 of Pseudochirops corinnae. NCBI lineage: Eukaryota > Metazoa > Chordata > Mammalia > Diprotodontia > Pseudocheiridae > Pseudochirops > Pseudochirops corinnae. The sequence continues at coordinate 127,414,073 of CM053589.1, read as the reverse complement.
CTGACTTTTCTCCTCATTGTACTTCTTCCTGTACTCTGTGTTCCAATTAAACTGGCCCTGTGCTGAGCTTCCCTTCTCTGGCCTTTATGGCTTTGTGCAGGCTATCTCCCTTCCATGCTTGGAAATATATGCCCGTCTCCTTTCTGCGTCTTAGAACCCTTATTTTCCTTGAAGGTTTGTCACACATGCTCCTTCCTCGTTTGGAAGTCTATCCTGGTGTTCCTTGTTTTCATTACTCTTTCCCTTGTAAAATTACATTATATTGACATGTCTTTCTTACATGTTGTGTCCTAACTGGGCAGGCACTACAATATGAGTTCTTTTATTTTGCCTCTCTGGCCCTTAGTACAGCACCTAGCATAGTAGATACTTCAAGAGCTGTTTATTGAATTGCTAAAACCCTGGGAAGTAGGTAACAAAAATATTATTAGTCCCTTATATCAAATAAGAAAACTGAGACCCAGAGTGATTCAAGGACTTAACCAAGATCACATATTGAGTTAGTGATGAAGGGGATATTAGATCAGCCTACTGAATGTTAACACAAGATCTTGCCAGTTAGCTGGGATAGTCCATTCCTTTTTGTTTTACAGAGCCCAGGAATCTGAAGTGATGGGGGCACTGAGTGCTCCCCAGGAACTCTCCAATATAACTGCTTTATTGGATTCAACCCTGTCCCAACCTGCTGGGTTCCCCTGGAAGGCTGCCCGTCACACTCTTCTCTCAGTGGAGCCAGGTTTTTCCTCACCAGACAGGTTTGGGAGGCAACATCAGCCAAGCCTAAAGGGATGTGAATTTCCTAGTCAGACTGCTTTTCAGGATGGGTGTTGGAGAACAGGCCATTATTCTTCAGGGGAAAATGAAGAAATGCAAACTCCAGCCATTTTTCTGGTTGCAGCTCTTACTCTATAGTGGTGAGAAGATTATCTCCCCTTAGCAAAGTCACCTTTTTAGAGGGATAGTATCACAAAGGGGTTAAATAGTGGGCTTGTCCTCCTTTTGCTCCTTGTCAACAACAGTGGTCAGATAAGTGAGTATGAGGAAGGAAAAAAAATGGAAAAATTAAAAAAAAAACCCTCAGCACAAGCACACCTATAGTATACTAGCCAAACAAAATAAAACACATCTTATATGGACTGTGCAGGTGTTAACAAGGACATGGACTTTGTTCATCCTCGAGACAAAAATAGATAAACAAACTGCACACAGACTGTAGACACAATCATGAAGGGAAGGTCAAGTGCATGAAGGCAGCTGGGCAGGTAGATAGAGAACACTCTGAGGACCTGGGAATATTTCCATGTGCCTTGCTGGTCAATAATCCCCACTGTTTCCTTCTCCCTGACTCTCTCCCAGTGGGAGCTGATGGAACTTGAACAGTCCCTGCAACATGCCCTGTAATACAGGCCCTCTTCCCTCTGCCCCCAAGAGAAATTCAATAGAAAGTTAAAAGACAGTGAAAATGGAAGTTTCTTAAGGTCTTTAAGGGCCCCCTGTCATAATTTGTACAGGTATCCCTTGGAGGGATTCCTTTGGACCACTAGTGCATAAGGTGGAATTAATAAAGGTGAAGGTCATGTTTTTGGGGTACTGGCATCAATACAGATCACAGGAGCTGAGAATCACAGAGAAATCAGATAGACAGATACCCACACCAACACACTCAGGGCTGGGCAGGGCTCTAGATATTGCTGAGAAATATGGAAGAATCTCTCAAGTGAGTTCAGAAGAGGTGAACTCAGCAATCATGGATTACAAAAACTTAGTGTCCAACTGCCTCTGTACTCCTGGCTTTCCCTTCCTGGTTATATCTGTGGTCCATGTGCAGTTTGACTATTTTTGTCTAGGGTATACAGTTCATGGCTTTGCTAACACCTGATTGGCTTTTTATTTCCTTTTCATAATGTTATATTAGTGCTTTTTACATCACTATCACTTCCAAACAAATCATCTTTCCCTGACTCCTTTCTCTTTCCCTTACTCCTTTACTCACTTCCAGTTGCATTTTGTTTAGATCAGACAACTCCTTTCCAATTCAGCAAAACAGATATTAACTATGTCTGGCAGCATTCTCCAACTGTAGTATATGTAGTATATGCATATAGATAAGTGAGCATCAAGAAGGGAAAAAAAAATGGAAAGATTAAAAAAAAAACAGCACAAGCACACTTTGAGTATACTAGTCAAATGAATATGTCGTATCTGTAGTATTGTAGAGCATGTAGTATATGATAGGAAACTGAATTGCTTCCATTTTAATTGTCTTAGTAAGATTCTGAAGATCACCTGGCAGGATAAGATTGTAGACACTGAGGTCCTTTCTCGAACTAAATTGCCAAGCACTCACACTCTGCTTCAGAGAGCACAACTCCAATGGAATGGCCACGTTGTTCAAATGCAAAATGTGCTCTTGCCTGAAAGATTATTTTATGGAGAACTCACATACAGCAAGCGTTCACATGGTGGTCAGAAGAAGCGATAGAAGGACACTCTCAAGGTCTCTCTCAAAACTTTGGAATTGTGTGACATGGGAGACATTGGCACAGGGCCACTCAGCATGGCATGCCTACATCAGAGAAAGTTCTGTGCTCTATGAGCAAAGCAGAATTGAAATAGCTCTAAAGAAATGCAAGATGAAAAAAAAAAAGAAAAAAAATTAAAAAAAAAAAAAAGAGAAATGCAAGATGTGCAAATTTAGAAAATCCACCCCAAATGTTCACATGAACTATTTGTGCCCAACTTGTGGTGGAACATTCCGAGGTCATATGGCTCTGATCAGCCACAGTGAGACACACTGAAACTGGACTCTAGCATAGTGATGTCATTTTGGTCCTCCTCGAGAATGAAGGACAACAATCAACCAACCAACATACTAAACCACCTCCCCACTAATAGATGGGAAACATGTTTCATAATTGGGACCCAAGAATCAAACTGTTCATCAAATTCATCTGAATTCTAATGCCTTGAATATTTTTTTCCCTTTATATTATTTGGTTATGGTGTATATTACTCTCTTGGTTCTAATTTCTTCACTTAGTATCATCAGTCCATACAAGTCTTCCTGTATTTCTCTGAATTCCTCATATTCTCAGTATCTTGAGAGCAATAATATTTCATCATATTCCTATAGCACAGTTTGTTCTGCCATTTACCAGCAATGGGCACTCACTTTTTTCCCCATTTTTTTTTTGCTACCATAAAATTTTTGCTATGAATATTTTGGGATCTATTACAGCCCATTTCTTTCAATCAATTCTCACACAACATGATTATGAAGACCCTCATCATCCTGGTTACCTTACTTTTGATGTTTTCTAGGTTAACACTATCATTCATCAAATGTGGTGCCCAGGACTGGATACAACAAAGTAGGCCTATCCCTTTCATTATTTTGGATGTTATTCCCTTAATGTAGTTTAAGATTGAATCCGTTCTTTTTGGCTGCTAGTACACACCACTGACACACATTAAACTTTGAATCTAGTAAAATTCCTAAATATTTTCCACAGTTATCCAACCATTCTTCCCCTATCTTATACTTGTAGAGCTGATTTGTTTTAACAAGTTAAAGAGTTCACATTTATCCCTATTAAATTTTACCTCATTATATTCACTTCAAAGTTTTATCTACTGAGATTTTTCTTGATCTTTGCTCTGTCATCCAATATGTCATCTATCACTTCCAAGTCGTGTCTTGTTTAGAACAGACAAATGCACAATTTATGCCTTTGTTCAAGTCACTGAGGAAAACAAATTAAGCAACAAAGGCTAAGAACAGATCCCTGGGACATTCACTGCCCTAGAGAGTTTGTTCCACATCAACACGGGGCCACCACCTGCTCTTTGCATCCCGTCATTCTTGTTTCTTTGACTGAATTAGTGCTTTCTGCTTGATCTCTTGACACTGTGGTAGGTTCTGAGTGAAGGGCTCTAAGACTTTAGCAGAAGGAAAGCGACAACGGGCTCAGTGATATACCCAAGGAAATGCCCAAGGTACAACAGCCAATTTGATGATTTCCAGCTCCCAACTCCCCAGAGCTGCTATCAGGTTTAATTACAGACGGTCTCTCTGGCCCCATACTGCCTGGACACATTTTCCAACAATTTAAAGGGAAATGTCAACAAGAGGACCAGGGGCCCCCTGAGGCAGAGACTTTTATTAAGAGGATTTGTTCTGTGAAGTTTGGATTCAAAGGGCCTCACTTGAGGACTTAGAGGGGCACATGGGGCCTTGAGGCCACAGGTTCCCCACCCCCATAAGAGCTGGGCAACTGGCCATTAGAAGAGAGGTTAAAGGGACTGGAATGATACTGCCAGGGAAAGAGAAGACTGAAGTAGGACTTAAAAACAACTTTGGAATACATGGACAGGTTAGTACCCAGAGAATAGAATAATCCTCTCTTAATAATGGAAGATGGAACAAAAGTGAGTCAAATATAGAGCAAAAAGAATTGAAACCAGATATGAGAAAAAAGTTACAAATGTTAAGCAAGGCTAAAGGTTACAAAGATTCCAGTAATCTAGCTTTAGAATTACAAAAAGTTTGTGGATCCTTAAGAAAAAAATAGATCCCTCCTTGTCCAGGACTGAGTTGGTTATGTGTAGCTCTTGGAAGCACAGGAATAGCTAAAAATGCTTTTCACATCTACAATTCAATAAATGTTTGCTAAATGAATAAATTATTTACTTTGCAGTTAGCAGAGGAACTGACCCAAAGTCCTCCTTTCTATAAGCAAAAAGAAGTCACTTAAGATTTTTCAAGTTATAAGAAGGTTCACCATCATGGCCTCTTTACTGACCATCACCCAGCGAGCTAGAAATTGGTTCTTGTGAACAAACATCAACACCATTCCTCACTCAAAGGCTTTCAAATTACCTTTATTAAAATCTTTTTTTTCTTTTCATTTTTTTATGAAACACCTCAAAACACTTTGCGGTCAGTTACACAGATCAGTAAAAGTAGCGACAACCCATAAGACACCCGACAAAATTCAACAAATTCCAACCATTTACAAGCCAAAGCTTAAATTAACAAGATTTTTATAAGCTCAATAAATATGTTCTGGTCCAGTTCAAGTATAATTCAACAGATCACAGCCTCAGATATTTCACAAGTAGAAAACCCTGATGATACTGGCCCGATGCTACAACTACACTAAGCTAGTGTACAAGCCAACAGTTCATTTGCTGAATTCTCTGGGGGGCAGTGACTGAATATTGCTTTCTTTTGGGGGGCAGGGGGCAGAAGGAGGTTGATTTTTTTTAAAAAGCAGGTCTTTGTAATATTAAAGCCTGAATTTGATCCAGGGAACAATGTATCTATTGCTAAAAATGGCAAATACTTTTGAGCCCCCTTTTGGGGAGACGCTTGGAAGTGATCAACAAACACTGCAGAAAAATGCCTTTTAAACAGAATAAGAACTTGCCTGGGCTTCTTTTAACACTGTACTGGGTTCAATACATATAGAAATAAAAAGTGCAAATTATGAAGATTGGTGAAGAATCATGCCAATGGTATTGTATAAAAATATATATTATATATGTATATATGTACACCTGTATATCCTGAAGTCTTATGTAAATAGAGGATCCTGATGGAGAAAAAAAGTCTTAAGAAACATGGTTAGTGAACAACTCTCCACCCCCCACCATGGACATATTCAGTTTATCAGCAAGGAAGACCTAGGAGTGCCTCAGGGGAGCAGCCAATCCAAATTTCCATGGAAAACCTGCCACATGGAACAGGCAATGGCAGGGGATTATCCCACTTTTGGGGGACAGTGGGCTGTCACTCTCTGTGGCAAGATGAACCTCTGCAACAGCTTTCTGATGGTGAGGGTTTAAGGTTTATCCCTATCTGGATTAGTGAGTAGCACAACCCTAGAAAAGCTGGGAAATGCATCCCCTCCCCTCTCTGTGATGGCAAGATAGAGACATATGAGGTCAGGATATTTCCCAGAAAGGAAGGAACAGCTAGTGCTGAGGACATAGTACAAGCATTCCTTGTTCACAGGCTACCTTTGGCAACTGGATTCGTGATGTGTGGGGACAGGGGAGCAGGTCTGGATTGAGCCTCAATCTTCCACCCCTTTCATGTCTCTTAAAAACCAACCTTCCTCAGGTTCTAAAATGTTCTAATGACAAAATTTGGCTTTCCAGCTATGGTAAAGCCCTGACCTGGACATGTCCAAACTGGTTTATTTTCCTTCAGTGCCTTCCTGAAACTCTCCCTTATACACACATGGGTTTCCAATATTTGTATCTCCTCTCTGGCTACATTTGCTCAAAGTTTATATTCCACAGTCTTATCAAGTTTACAGTGTTTGTATTATATTAGTGGTTCAGACCCAGAGCCTATGGCTGAAACATCCACCGAGTTCTAACCTACCATAAGAAATTAGCAATTCTCTTGTGCTATGTCTGCCAGGGCGATTACAAAGATCAAATGCTGGGAATCTCTAAAGATTTCTTCAACTGCCTACATTTTACAGGCTCAAGAAGGTCAGATCAACATTGCAGAAGTGTCTTGACTTCCAGGGGCAGAACTGAGATCCACTTCATACTGTTCTGAGGTTTCTCCCCCCCTTTCCCCCCACCCTAGAGTGGGCACTTCACAAAAAGTATCCAGGAACAAAATACCACACACGGAATAACTGACTCACTGGCCAGGGACCGTGTGGCAACTGAGCCTAGAAAGGTAAAACCTAATGTAGGCATGATCCCTCTGACCACCTCAGATCTGCAAAGAGTTTGAGTAAAATTGTTAAAAATCTCCTGGCAAGAAGCTTCAAAGAAGATGATCCCCTGCTACAGTCTCCCCTAATCCAGGTGTAAAGGGCTCCCAACACAAAACCTAAGTCGAAGGAACCTTGAGGGCTAGGCTTAAGTTCAGCTGCCTCTTCATTCCTCAGCTCATCCCAAAGTTCAAGGGGCATCTTAAGATCATTGGGTTAGGAGGTTTTTGAGAAGAATGGAACCCAGACGCCCCAGCACACAGGCACCTTCGGGTGAGTCAAGGACAGGATCTTGGCTGGCAGTTTCATTGTTTTGGTGTTTCTCAATCCAACTCCAAGCACCACTTTGAGGCAGTCATTTGTCCAGGACACACACCAACTGCTGTTTTAGCTGGAGGCAGAGGAAGTGTGTGCTTCATTTTAATCCAACTGAATCCATACCAAATCCACTGTCCAAAATAAAACAAGCCCTCATTTCTCCTCAAATTGGGTGGGAGTGTATAGAAAGAAGGAAGGGATTATTTTGGAGGGAAATTAAGCTTTCAGAAGAAAGGTCTTGTTGGGTATCTCTCAAAGTCTGCTTCATTTTAAGACATAAAGCTGATCAACTTTCAGAAATAATTGAATGAAAGATCTTTAAAAGCAGGTTACTAAAATGGTGGCTTGGCCATACATTTGGAGAAAGAAAGAGGTTTAATCAGGGTCCTTAAGAATATACTCCTTGCCTTTCTTGGTGATGTTTGCTCTAACTCTAGAACTCTGGGCCCTCTAGTTGGCCTATCCCAAGTAACAAACGGCACGCAGAGAGATGAATACTATTTCATTCAAGTACTTCTTTACATAGACTTTTCTCTTTGAGGCCCTTCCCCTGGATAACCCACCTTCTTTTGGCCTGATGTGTTATATCCCATCAAGAATTTAAACCTTGTTAAAAATCCCTGAGGAGTCAGATTTTATGAAAAGGAAAAGGATGTGGGTACAGAACACAAGGAGAGTCAGGCGAGAGTTTGAAAAAGGGTTTTAGAGAGAAAGAAACACACGCGCACACATACAGAGAGGACATGCAGCTCTGCCTGCTAGACGTGCCAGGACTGCTTTTTGTGGGAGCGGTTTGGGGAGCATTTTTCCTGGTTCTTAGGGTGCAGACCCAAATAATGTGTCCTCCGCTTTGCTTTCCTTCCTCATCTTGAAGGAGATGATGCAGTAGTAGTCTTGCCTTGGAGATCAGCAAGGTACCACTGGCAATCTCTCATTTCTACTCGTCTTGTTGCCGCTGGGTCAGAGCTTTCTCCTCTCAAAGTGGGGCACAATTCCGATGCCACAGTCATCTGGCTTTGGACTGTTGTCCTGTTCATTGCTCTTTAGGCCTTCCTCTGCCAGCTGGGATAAGTACTTCTGGGATAGGAAGGAAAAGCAAATTCAGTTCCAAGAGAATGACTAGGCCTTGTGCTAGGTGTTGAATAATAATAGATTATATATACACAATGCTTGACAGTTACAAAGCATATTTTCATCATAATTGAAACTTATTGTAACTCTGGGGATTGACAGGACAGTCATTATTATCCCATTTTACGGCTATGAAAATTAAGGCCAAGACGTGTGTACATGCCTAAAAATCATGTGACTAACAAGTAGAAGATCCAGGATTACATCCTAGGTCTCCTAACTTCTGGTCCAATGCTAGTAGGCATTGTGGCATTGGAATTAGGAGGACCTGGGTTCGAGTCCTACTTCTGATACTTACTAATTGTGTGACCATGACCAAGTCAATTAGCCTATCTAAGCTTCAGTCTTCTCATCTAAAAAATGGGAATGATAATCTGAGTAATACCTCACAAGTCTGTTAAACTCAAATCAGATAATAATATATGTAAAGTGCCTTGAACATTTTAAGGCACTATGTAAATGCCAGATCTTTATTTTTTATTATTAACAAAGAGGCCACAAAGAGAGATGTCATAAGGCCACACAACCTACAGAGAATTTATCTTCAAAGTATTCAAAATGCCAGGGGGAAATGGAGGGGTCAGAAGGAGTTAGGAAGTCCTTTCCCTCCAAACTTCCTGGCAATGCAGCGATCATTGATAATTCATGATTTTACCAAAAGACCAATATACTATGTCACATGTTTCCTTCATTTCAGCAGAAACTGAGAAATGTACTACAAGGGGACTATAATTTTGCATGCATGGTCAATCACAGTCACTGAATAAATTGTTTTTGTTTTATTTTTCTTTGTTATGGGGGCCTCAATTCTGTCTGAGACGGGATGGGTGGACTGAGTATATCACAGGATGACTGCTCGATGTAGAAACAAAAGACAGCAGCAATAGAAATTGCCAGAACTTTTTTTTTTTTTAAGAAAAAGTGTTTCAGGAACACTATATTCTGCAGAAGGCCCAGAGAACAGCAGCATCTGAATTTCTAATTACCTAGAGAACATCTTCAACTTGATGTTCTACTGACACTTTAAAATGTGTACATCTAAAACAGAATTTATCTTTTCCCCTAAACTTGCTCCTTCTTTGGACTTCATTCTTTGTGTCACTGGCACGACTGCCCTGTCTCTTAAACTTTGTGGTTATTTCTGACTCTTTCCTCCCCCTTACTTCCTAAATCCAATCACCTGCCAAGTCCTGTTAATTCAACCTTTTACATCTGTCTTTTCTTCTTTCCCTACTGCCAATCCTGTTTCTGGATTTCAGACTTCCAAACTGTGTCTCTGCTGCTGTCTCATCCCTCACCCTAGAAACATCCAACAGTCCCTGAAGTCTTCTCACCCCAGAATATCCCCCTGTAAGGTCCACCTCCTGCTCCCATTGGGGAGCATCTCCACTGTGGGGAAGGGGCTGACCTTCATTACTGTCCCAGCCCTTCTCCAAGTTGTACTCCTGACTCTGGACTTCCTCTATTATACCACAGAAACCTCTTCACTCTGGAAGTTCACTTCAACCTTCGACTTCTCACATGGGAAGTACCCTGTGCCCCTGTACCCTCTTCCTCTGGTTGGCTAGTTTGAACTTTCATTTTAAGGAGGATGCCCAAGCCAGTCTTATCTTTACTCCTCTCCAGGTTGCTCTCCTGACTCTCTCACCATGCCCCTGTGTGGGTAGTCCTTCCCCTCTCCACCACCACACCTTCCATCTATGTGTTGTCTTCCCTCATTAGAATGAAAGCTCCTTGAGGGCAGGAACTGTATTTCTTTCTATTTCTTTCTGTATTCCTAGTGACCACTGAAAGGCTGATGCGGCACCCAACCCTCCTCAGGCCCCAGTGATTCTACTGACTAGGGCATGGCTCTTTCCACCTTCCTTTCCTCTCCTATCAGTACCAGCATTGTACCGCACACACGCTCCCTGCTGCACAGGGAGGAGGCCAGGGCTATTCACAACCTGCCTTGTTCTAAGTGAGAAGAGAGCCTACACCTGTTCCTCTGCCTGCATATCTCATGCATGCAATCCACGGGGCTGAGAGGGTGGCAAGACTACACAGAAAATATCCTGAAAATGGCAGCAAAAGAAAACTCTCTAGGGGGACCAAGGGGGATGCTTGGGTGGCTTTGAAAGAGGAATCTAAACTGTAGCGAATCAGAGCTGAAAATTTTAGGAAATTCCAGACACATGTACCCATCCTCACCCCTACCCCACATCTCTGCTTAAAATCTGCCCAGAGGTTCAGGGGTCCCATAAGAACTTCTTCAGATTGCTTTAAAAGATGGCTATACTACCTGGGTAAGCAGTCCTGTGCTCAGAGTCAGACTGTCACACCTTTTGGACATAGAGAGTTGAGGAATAGGTGGGGGACAGATATATTTTGAGAAGATTAATAACAAGAACTATTCGGTTCAATTCAACTGAGACAGGCTATAACCAGAAACTGTCTCTGATCATAAGGGAGACTTGGGCTGGGCAGCAGGACCTTGGCACCATTCATTCATTGACTCACTCACAAAAACCCTTATTGGTCAATTGCGGTGTGGAATGCATTGTGCTCAGTTACTGAGGGATATTCAGATTTTAGAGAACACATAATTCCTGCCCTCATGAGGCTTTCCTGGAGATCTCTTACATTGAAAGCAGCTGTTTTCAGGAATGAAATTAAGATTACAAATTACTTCAGTTTTTTGGGTTGGGATCAAATAGCTCTTCACAAACTATGATGCTGATGACCACTTGGCCAAAACTCAGGAAACTGTTAATGTTCAGGTGTTTGGCTTGTAGTTAGAGTAAGCTGCCCCCAGGTCAGCTGTGATGCTTTAGGTGAGATCACATAACCCAAGCAATCTGGAATAGAACTAGCTACAGGTATCCTGTGGCTCCAAAGCTTTCTGGAGTTATGGCAATCTAAAGATCTTCCCTGCCCCTAGGCCCTTTGATAGGCTCAAGTGACTCTGAGAACCTTGCCAGATTTGAAAGTATTCTCTGCACCCTAAGAGGCTGAATGTGGTCACATGGAAGCTTGTTTTTCAGGAACGCCCACACCTTATAACTTTGTGATTGAGCAGTGGGTCAAGAGGGTTGTGACATTCTCTGATCCAGGAGAAGGTTATCTATACCTTGATGTGAGTTTTTGCTTTGGGGCTCACTTTGGAAAGAGTTGTGTGATTTTGCCAGACGAGACTCTGGGAAGCTGTTGAGCCCCCCCGGCTTTGAAAAACCCAGATGTTGGTGCTTCCCTCTCTGGTAACCGTCTAGGTATGAATGTAATGGTCAGATGACTGGAAGCCGGTCTGCAGATCTGTTTCTTTGTCTGCTTGTAACTTCTGTCTGTATTCTGTTTGTATTAAGCAAATGATATATGTTTGATTGATTAAAGTAAGATTGTTAATCCATTTTGAGTTGCTTTCCTTTAGAAAAGCAGATCTAAGAACCTGTGTTAGCAGCCATCCTGGGCATGCTAGGGTGCTTGCTGCTCTATGTGGCCACTGACACAGACTGTTTTTGGTTAAAAAGGTGCAACAGGGGACTGCTCCAGCCAACATCGGAAGCCAGCTTTTTGGACCAGGGAACACAGCATGATTGTTAAGCAGAAATACATATTTAGGCCAGATGGGCCTTTAAAGTCTCATCCGAAAATCTAAGATTCTAGGGAGAATAAAATTGTTAATATTTCAGTGGAATTGTTTTATGGAAACTAAAAAATGAATAATATTAATTTTTAAGAATGGTAACAGTTGTTGATAATATAATATACATACACCTAATTCGGGGTTTGAAAAGCACTTTATATACATCATCTCATTTGATCCTTCAAAACCACCATTTTTCAAACTTTTTGGTCTCAGAACTCCTTTATACTCTTAAAAAAATATCAAAGACCCTCCCCTAAAGAGCTTTTGTTTATGTGTTGTTACATCTAATGATGTTTACCACATTAGAAATTAAACATCTTAGTATTATTATAAAAATAGTTTTGACATTGTAGGCCCCCTAAAATGTTCTTGGGAACTTTCAGGCGATCTTGGACCACACTCTGAGAATTGTTGATCAAAACAGTGATGTAGGTATTATTATCATTGTGCCTCTTCTACTGATTAGAAAACTGAGACTTAGAAAGATTAAGTGACTGGCCTACAGTCATACGACAGCATAGACAGCATTTCAGATCTATGTTTCTCTTGACTCCTAATCCAGCTCTTTCTCTTTCGATCTGTCTCTCTCAATCTTATACTTTCTCTCTTTTGTTTCAAGGGCATCTTCCCCTCCTCCTGCCTTCTCAAAAAGCAGGTACTCTTATTGTTGTGATAATCAAATATATATACACATATATATCTATATCTATCTACATATATATATATATGTGTGTGTGTATATATATATATATATATATATATATATATATATCATATCCCTTCTAAATTGTGAAAAAAAGGCCTGTGTTTTAATTATGACTATTTTCTAACCTAAAAATACTTTTTTTCTTGGAAAAGGAAGAAGGGAACTTGTTATTAACCTTGTAGCTAGCAGTTAACTTATAACTGAAAAAGTGAATTGACTTGCCATTTGGGGTTAGCAGAATTCTGTAGGAATTGTTAGCAATGGCTTTTAGTGTCAAGATCCCTTGTCCAATCTGGAAAAATTTGCTCCCTAGCGTAGTGTAGAAAGTACTAAATTTGGGTTCAGAAGACTTGGGTCTGAATCCCACCTCTGTTCCCTACTACCTGCGTGACCTTGGGAAAATTTTCCTGGGCCTCAACTTCCCCATCTGTAAAATGAAGGGGCTCGACTACATGATCCTTAGGTCCTTTTCAGCTCAGTTCAACAAACTATTATTCTTCTAATTAAAATGTCATGATGCTACTGATTTCCCACTGAGTAAATCTGGAATTTAATTGGTGGGGGGGGAATTCAGAGAAGATAGCAGAGATGACCTTATAAACCACCTTTGGAATCAAGAGCATCTCTGTGATAATCTCACGTGCAGCTTCTCATAAGGAACCAGTTCGGTATGTTTGGGGTGATCTCTGGCAGACTGGGCAGACACACACTTGCTTTCCTCATTAAGCCTGAGTTCCCTGGGGCTTTGATAAGAGACGGAGTAGTGGAATGGGAGAACACATAATTGCTGCCCTACCGCACCTCTGGGAAGAGCCCCCCAATCCCTGCCCAGAGTCCTGCCAGTGCCTCTCAGGTCAACAGAGCTGCTTTCTTACCTGCAGATTTCTGTAGTGGATAGAGCTGCGGCAGTGGCTTGTCTTTGCTGTCTCCTCATTGGTATAGAAAAGACCACACAACTTGCAATAAAACCCTGTCCTGGGTACCACAAACTCTACTCCTGTCCAAGAACAGGGAAAGAAATATGTTAGAAATATGACAGACTGTCCTCTTGCCCCCAGTGTCTGGTTAGCCTTGAGGACAAAGACTGGCTTGGGCCTGGCCAGGGTCCTGGCAAATTTTGTTATATCCCTAGGAAAAACAGGGATAATTCATATTTGTGTAACACTTTCAAGTCTGCAAACTGCTTACTTTTACATTCATTTCTTTACTTAATCCTTACCTGTGAGATAGATAGCATAGGGCAGGGGTGGGGAACCTGTAACCTCCAGGCCACATGTGGCCTTCTCAGGCCTTGGGTGTGGCTTTCTGACTGAGTCCAAGTTTTACAGAACAAATCCTTTTATTGAGGGAATTTGTTCTGTCAAGTTTGGATTCAGTCAAAGGGCTGTACCTGAGGACCTAGAGGACCCCATGTGGGGTTCCCCACCCCTGGCATAGGGGTTACTATCTCCATTTTACAGATGAAAAAAATGAGGCCACAACAAGTTGTGATTTATCCAAGGTCACCTCCTTTAAGATTTCCCTCATTCCCCTGATCTGATATGATCTCTCCCTGGGTCTAATTCCCATAGTACTTTGTACCTCTTGGAGGGTCTTATCATACCCTTCCTGGTATTATAATTATTTGTGTCTTTACCTTATCTTTGTTTACTAATTTGTAGGTTCCCTGAGGGAAAGACTGAGTCACATTACTCCCTCTAACACCTAAGTACTCTGCACATAGTATGTGCTCAGTGAATGTGAATGAACATTAAAGTACAAGTCAAAAGTTTGCCTAATAGTAACAGCTAACATTTATAAAGAGCTTTAAACATTGGCAAAACACAAATATATTTGTATACATGTGTGTGTATATATATATATATATATATATATATATACATATATACACACATATATATATATTTATAATATTACATATTTTCACTTGCAATGCACACTTATACATTTATCATCACAACAATCCTGGGAGGTAAGCGCTATTATGATTCCCACTTTATAAATTAGGAAACCAAGACAGACAGGTCTCACAGCTAGTAAGTGTCTATGACAGGATGTAAACGCAGGTCCTCCTGATTCCAGGTCCAGTGTTCTAGTTTCCTGAGTCTGAGAAAATTTAAGTGACTTGGCCAAAGTCATACAACCAGTAAATTAAGCACTTTATACATTCTGCCATAATAAACACTATTATTAGGAAATGGTAGAAACAGCCTTGGGCTCAGAGAGTCAAAAGAATTGGGTTCTAGTACATATATGAGAGGGATTCAAAAATTATAAAGTGTTACATAAATTTAAGGCTTGGTAAACTCCCTAGATCTCCCTTCATGGCTATGGCTATTCCTCTTTCAGGAAAGAAAACCCTTCAGTCATCAGAGGACACCTGGTTTTCATCTCTATTATCTCCAACACTTTCAATCTTCAGGACCTGAAACACATCATCCCCCATGACTATACCTGGCAGAAAATGAGTATGGGTGGTAAGAAGATCCTCCATAGGGCATAGCTTCTAGAGTCTCTTGTCACCAGATAGGAAGAGTTATCCAAAACTAAAACGGCTCAAAGCCAGCTGCTAAGCTGTGCTTTGTGAAGAAGCTATGGAGGGCTTGAAATGACTATTCTCCTGTTCACCCAAGCAGGAGGGATTGTCAGCATATCTCAGCGCCCCCTGAAATAGATAAGAATTCCAGGCTTGCAATTAGCAAGCTAATTTATTTTCCATTTCAAAAATAGCCTTTGCCCCTGGGAGTCAGATAGGGGATGGGAAGCACGAGAGAGTAAAACATTTGTCTTTGTCCTTCGAGATTCTTCCGTTGCAGTGAGCGGACATAGTGGACACAAGGCTGCGCTTGGAGTCAGGACAATTTGTGTTCAAACCTTGCCTCAGACACTAGCTGTGTGATCGTGGGCAAATCACTTAACCTCAGCCTCATTTACTGGGAAAATGGAGGAGGGGTAATAATAACGGCAGCTACTTTACAAGGTGGATGCAAAGATCAGATAAAACACACAAAAGCTACCAGCAAATCACACCTGCCGTACAAATGTTAGCTAGTACTGCTCTCTGGATGCCCACTCCTCTCTAGCTTTTTTGCTGGGTCCCTCCCTTAAGGTGGGGTTTTCCTTAAGATTCGATCTTCACCTTCTCTGCTGACTGTACTTTTTTCCTTGACACTCTCAGGTATACCCATGGCTTAATGGGTAAGAATCTAAACCTCTATCCCCAATATCAAGTCTGCATTTTAACTGCCCCATCCCCACTCCACCCCACCCCAGAGTTTATACCCGGACATCCTGGAGTCATTCCAAAATCTGTTATGTCCAAAAAGAATTTATTGTCTTCTCTAAGTCATGTCCTCCTCCGATTCCCCTATTTCTAACAGTATCACTAGCATTCACTCAGTCACCTGTGTGCAAAACCTTGGTGTTCTCTTTGACAGCATTTGGGGCTGGTAATTGATTCCTCACTCGTGGTTTGGAGCCTGGGAACTGTTCAGCTGAAGCGATTCTCCCTGACGTTTCCCACTATTACTAGGGCCTCAATACATACAATTGTAAGCAGTGATGATAATGCTCTTCCTAAGGGTGGAAATGCTTTTTTCTCATCTCCCTCTCAGGTAAGTCAGCTGAGAAATCACCCATTTGTGCACTATGCCACCCAAAAAAGACTGATTTTTTTTCCTCTTGCTCTTTGTCTCTCTTTTTTCTTCTCTCCGTGTTTGTCTCTGTATCTATCTCTCTCCTCTCTCTCCCACTGCCCACAAGAAATGGAAGGGTTTAGGAAGCAGTGATGCATGGGTTTGTGGAGCCCCAGGTTCAGCTTTACCCCTTAGGCTGGTAGGTGGCCAGTGACAGTCATAAATTTGAGATATTTCTTCATTATTCTCTGCAAGGTTTTTCTGAGCTGTTCCTCCAAAATCTGGTTGACAGGTGGTGTATGTAGGAAAGGAGTGGCAGATCTTTAAAAGCACATTCTATTGGAAACACCTGAAGCTTCATTTGTGGTCTCACCCAGTTGGAGCCCAGAGGGGATAGGGGCCAGAGAGATAAGATGTGAAGAATCTATCATCACATACCCAATCACATCTCATCAAAACAAAAGCAGGGCTGCCCAGTACAAAATACAGTAAACAACCCAGAATCACTCCTATTAGGCAGCAGCATGCAGCCAGACACACAGTTCAATTCAACAAGCATTTCTTTTCTTGTTACTTGCTATTCTCTTATCTATTATCATCCTCTAAGAGATGGGAAAAACACGCATCAGAAGCACACTCTCCGACCCCCATCCCTTTCTCTCCAGCCCTTCTCCCCTCTGGGCCACAGATGGGTGGCATCCCGCACGAAGTCTCAGGTCTTTCTGACAGAATGTGCACTTGAAGATCTCCTACTCCTTTCCTACATACACAATCTCTTAGACTCGGGTCCTTGTGGCGGCCCTTCCAGATCAGGGAGGGACATTTTGCTGTTGTTGAAAAAGGTCTGGATATCTCCTCTCCCTAATCTATCAGCCTCCAGCTTTCAAAGGGACATTCCTAAGGCAACCACCTCACACTGCCTCTCCCCCATCCACAAACTCCACTTTCTCCCGGTGACCTCTGAGATTAAATCCAAACTCTAGAATCCCTTGCTTCTGTCAAACTTGGCTTAAACACCACCTCCTACATGTGGTCAGCTGTTAGTGTGTCTACCCAATACAGTTATCTTGCATTCATGATGGATGCACTTAAATGTGCAAGTCTTCTTGCCTCCTATCAAATGTGAGCTCTTGTTATTTATATATTTGCACCCCCTGGGCTTAGCCCAGGGCCTAGCATGTAGCAGACATTCAATAAATGCTTGCTGATGAATTATTGAGTAGAGTACTCCTCCATTATTTGCTTGCCGTGAGACTTTGGACAAGTCACTTTCACTTGATGGTTTTCCTCACAACAGTCCCATGAGGTAGTTGGTGCAAGGATTATTATTTTCATTTTGCAGATGATTTTGTTGTTCTAAAGTAGGGATGGGGAACCTGTGGCCTTGAGGCCACATGTGGCCCTCTAGGTCCTCAAGTGTGGCCCTTTGACTGAATCCAAACTTTGAGGGTCACATTTGAGGGCCTGGAGGCCACAGGTTCCCCACCCCTGCTCTAAAGGGTGAAGTTACCTGCCCAAGGTCACACAGAGAACATAACACCAAATCCTATTGTTTTCCATTACTCTTCATTTACATCTGGAAACTACTCATTATACCTACACCTGCTATGCCTCCTTTCAGGGGGTAGTGAAGGTCAAATGAGATCATGTAAGTAAAGTGATGTGTAGCCATAAAGCACTAGAGTTTTGTAATCTATTATTACTACAACATTCACTCCAGTCTCCTAGTCTACACTACAGCCATTCCCCTGCACCAGGGCTCCCTCTCCTCCTCTGGGTTTGTCTGAGTCCCATGCTAAGGCTCAGCTCCAAGTTTCATGCTCCAGCAAGTCTTCCTGGCCAACCAAACACACCTGCAGCTCTCCCATAGGAATTCCTACCGCACTTATTGCTCATTGAACACTTAGCATATTGACTGCTATTGTCAGTTAAACCTCCATACCCTCCCAGGAACACTTCTAGGTCCTGCCCTGAAGTCACACCATCCTGTTTACAACTCATCAAGTCTACCTGACCCCAGTTACCTAACCAGGCTTTACTGTCATCTTCCTATTATGCCAGAAGACATGCATACTCATCCTCTTCTCTACCTGGGAACAGTAATCAAAAGAGCACTGGCATTATTTCTAGAAAGGGCATGCCCTTTTGGCTCCACTAACCACTCTTGTTACTCCTTAAGTAAAATTCTCTTCCATGGACACCACTCCCCAATATGTATTGGCTCCCCCACTGAAACTCATGGGGTTTCAGGGCCTGAAGAGAAGGACTGTCTCTTTTATATTCGTATTTCTAGCACTTAGCACAATGCTTGGCTCATATTATAGTACATGCTTAACAATTAGCTTTCTTCTTTCTCTCTCTTTCTTCCTTCCTCCTTCCCTCCTCCCTTCTTTCCTTCTTTCCTTCCTTCCTTCCTTCCTTCCTTCCTTCCTTCCATCTGCCCAGGATTAGGTACTATGTCTTATTTGTCATTTTATGTCTCCCAGAGCCCCCATGGCTGGGTCTTACCAAAAGATGACACTCAGAAAATTTTGTTCATTTGTGGTACCCAAGCAATAGAGTCAATTTTTGATGTTGTATGGAGATAATTCACAGATTACTTTAGTCTATGCAACTCCCCCCATCAATACTGACAAGTATCAGTCTTGCTAACCTTAACTTGTCTCTTTCCACATCTACCCTTTCACCAGAGCCGAGGTGCCTAATGGTGCAAGGTGAGTTGGATAGCGTACTCCCCTTGCCCTGCCCACCCGTGCCAGCACTACTGAGTGGTGAGATGGCCCTGAGGAGGGAGCTGAAGGAAAGGAAAGAAACATGGGGTGTGGAGAGTAGTAGCCCTATATGTAATTCACCCTCTGCATAATTGAGAGTTGGCTGTAGGCATTATAGATGTAAACATGATTGCTTTGTGACGCACTGGAAATGTCTATAAAGAAGCTAAGTTAGCAATATGCAAGGGCATTATCATAATAAGAGCCAGTTATAGAAGGTATGGAGAAGCATACATGGGGCTACTCTTGCTTCTATTTTCAGTCTCTATTAACTGTAATAATTAAAATTGCATTCACTGTCCAATAACAGCTCCTGAATGAAGGTAATTATATGTTAGTCATAGTAATAAACCTGCCACTGAATTGAGAGTATAAACATTTGGGGACTGAGCTTCCTCCAGTTAGGAAGTGCCAGACTGTGACAGCTCCTGCTGGCATGCCTCAACCAGAACAGGGCTGACCAGCAAAATCGGGGAGCCTTCCTTGGTGTTGGGCCCTTTCACCAATCCCCAATGTTCTTGCTTCCGTCTACTTTACTGAAGACCCAGGCCAGACCAAAGGTTGCTGTCATATTTCTCTGACACCACTGATCCCCAAGGAACATGTAATTTCCCCCCAACAAGACTCTTATTCTTCTTTGCTATGAAGAAACAGGAGGCAGGGTGGTAGAATTAAGTGAAAAGGGAACAGTGTATTAACTTTTAGGAATCTTCTTTTGCTGTGTGACCCTGAGTAAGTCACTTCACTTCTTCAGAGTCTGAATTTTCTCATCTGTCAAGGTAACTATCAGATAATGGATGTGAAAGTGCTTTCAAAAGCACAAGCTACACACCCAGGTAAACTAGTGGTTTTACTTATTAACTTTTCATGTATTTATGTTTTTTCTTCCTAACTAGACTTCCCAAGCTCCATTGAAGACCATGTGATACATTTTGTGATGGTATTCTCTCCTCCCCTCCCCCTAGGGCTTGCACAATATTATGTTCAATAGATATTGTTGAATGAATCTCTGGAACCCTTTCTACCCACACCCAAATCTGACATCCATTGCCAGAAGTACCACTGTTCAGAAGTAGGGGCAAAGGCTACCGTGTTTTATGGTATTCTTTCTTTGTTTTTGTTTTGCCTTATAGATCATAGGATTTATGGCTGGAAGAGGTCTTAGAGATCATCTAATCCAGGGCTGGGGAACTTGCAGCCTCAAGGCCACACATAGCCTTCTAGGTCCTTAGGTGCAGTCCAAGTTTTACAGAACAAATCCTTTTATTAAGGGGATTTGTTTTAAGTTTGGATTTCGTCAAAGGACCGCACTTGAGGATGTAGAGGGTCACATGTGGCCTCAAGGATATGGGTTCCCCACTCCCACCCAACCTTCTTGTTTTACATATGAGAAGACTAAGACCTAGACAAGACAAGTGACTTTCACACAACTTCAAACTGAAGTCCCTTAATGACAAATCCAGCACTCCTTCCATTGGCTGGTACCAAAATGACCTCTTCCAAATGAACAAGAAACAGAAGATAATTCTTTTACTGAACCCAACACAATCAAAATGGTATGACTAAGGAAAGAAAAAAACAAGAGCAAAGCATTTTTAAAATCAACGAAGAGTAGGAATCCCGCCGTGTTGGCCAGGCAGGGCCCCATCTTGACCAAGCTGTCACCGTTCTGCAGATAGTAAATTTATTCATTGTATTTATTGCCATTGACTTTTTAAAAATCCTTTTTGTGATACTTTTTTCCTACTTCTGCTTGAAGTAATACCAGCAACATTATTCACATATTGCCAGATTTTAGGTCTTATAAGGACCCTAGAGACAATCTGCTCTAGTCTCCTTGTTTAATAGATGAGTAGACTGAGACCATGAGAACAAAGTGACTTGGTAGAAAGTTAGCTGAAAGGAATGGTAGGAAACAGGATTAGGTCCTAGGTCTCCTGACTCATACCCAATCCAAATTCCTCCTACCATACCCTGTGATGTCCCTCTGACTTCTCTATGTGCATATGTGAAATATCTCTTAGAAGTCTGTGTCCTGCTTTCTTTATTGAAGCTAATGATCTCTTCTCTCCTGCCTGCACAAGATCTAAATTCACTACCTTGAATGACAGCACTGATGTCTTAGCCCTGGCTCATAGGAGTTCTTAGGTTCTAACAACCTGTTCCCATGAAATGTCTTCTCCTTCATCAGGCGATGAAAAATGCATGTAATGCTAAATATCACCTTATAAACCCAAGTTGTTGCCAAGGAAGCAAAGAATTCCTCAAGGTCTCCTTAGATGCTAGCTTGGAACTTCTAGCTTCTACCATCACCCTCTAAGCAGGAGCCCTATATACAACCTACCAAGAGGAATGCTAAGTTCACTGAACACATCCTCTGGTTCCCAAGAAGGCAAGGGATGAGGCTGTTTTGTCTCCATCTCATTATAGGCCAATGAACTCATCTCCAGGGACTGGATTTCTGTGAATCTGGAGTTTTCTGGAAAATATAAGTGAATATAAGTAATTCACAAAACACATCATGCCATGAAAAATCCCTACAATTCATCCATATCGTACACACTGGGTGACTGACCAATGGTCACCTGGGCTGCATAATAACATGGAACCTGGGCAAATGATTGCAATTTGGAATCAAAGCACTTTAATTAAGATCTTTTTTTCCCCCATGTCAGGACAATAGCATGCACATTGCAATGTTGCCATATTTTTTCATTCTGTTTATTAAGGAGAGAGGACTGTTTAAATCTCTGGCCAGAGCAGTCTTCTGGTATCAAATGGGACAGTCAACACACTGCTTCTTTGCAAGCAATGGAGAGGGTAAAAGATTGTTCTCATGTCCCCACATTTAACCCTAGTAAGAAGGGCAATGACATTCTTGCCCCAAACCTGTCAAGCGTTATTTCTTAAGATGAATTCTAAAATGCTATGTAAGATAATGAGCCAATCATGCCAAAGACATGTTCAGACATATGCTGACAGAGTAAAAGATAGCCCAGACAAAGGAAGGTATTTCAGAAAGCCATATTACAGGTTTCCTGAGGCAACAGGAAGGCCGCTCAGTAGTGGTCTCCACAGAGATTCAAAAGAACAGGTAGAAGGGGGTGGCTAGGTGGCACAGTGAATAGAGCACCAGCCCTGGAGTCAGGAGGACCTGAGTTCAAATCTGACCTCAGACACTTAACACTTACTAGCTGTGTCACCTTGGGCAAGTCACTTAATCCTAATTGCCCTGCCCTCCCCCCTCCAAAAAACAAAAAAAAAAAACAACAAAAAAAAACCCCCAAACAAACGAGGTAGAAACTGCCCAGCTCACCCTGAGAATGGTTGGAGTGACCTTCAGAATGCCTAGAGTGCCATACTCCGACCTGGCTCTCCTATGCTAACAGGCAGATTAGATGCAGTGAGTGATGGATTGGAAGGATTTTTACTGCCTGGTTTCTATTATGACCATCTTCCTTCACACACTAAAGCCTCAGATTAGTCTTTGGGAGGCTAACTGATTATATAGACTTTATAATGTACCTTTAGCTAGAATCATTATGGAATTTTTAAGGAATATTCTCCCTCCCCTTGTTGGCTTCTGGTTTTTGTGTAATCTGTCCTGATGCTTGCAATTCTACACTGCAGGTAAGATAAGGCTTAATCTATTTTTTTTTGTCTTTTTGGAAGAGGAGCCAGGGAAATTGGGGTTAAGTGACTTGCCCACGGTGACATAGCTAGTAAGTGTTAAGTGTCTGAGGCTGAATTTGAACTCAGGTCCTCCTGATTCTAGGGCTGGTGCTCTATTTACTGCGTCACACCTAGTTGCCCCTAGAAGCTCAATCTGTTTTAAACTTTATGACATTGTAGGGCCCAGCACAGTCGCACTGCATCCATCACCTCATAAGATCATGCGTCACTGATCCTGAGTAGGAGTAACAATAATGAATAAACAGCTAACATTTATACATGCCAGGCGCTGTACTAAGCGTTTGCCAATATTATCTCATTAGATCCGTATGACAGCCCTGGGAGCTAAGTGCCATTATTAGCCCCATTTTAATGTTGAGGAAATTGTGGCAAATAGAGGTTTAAGTGACTTGCCCAGGGTCCCACAGCTAGTAAGTGTTTGAGGCTGGATTTGAACTTGGAAGGGGCCTCAGAGGGGATTTATCCCAACCCTCTCATTTGACAGGTGCAGAAACTGAAGCCTAGAAAGCTTAAATGATTGACTAGGTGACAGAACTGGAAGGGTAAGTGACTTGTCCCGTCACACAGGTAGGAAGTGGCAGTACCAGGATTCAAACTGAGAGCCTGTGACTCCAAATCACTGCACCACACTGCTTCCCTCTATCAAATCAAAGAATCACAGACTATCACAGATTGTGGGGAAGGACTGGCGAGATCAGCTAATCCATCTCCCTCATTTTAGAGATGAGGAAACCGAAAGCTGGAAAACTTAAATAATTTATTAGATGGCAGATATGGGACTCAATCCCACGTCTGCCTACTCCAAGTGCCCTCCCCACTAGCCCATAATGGACATATATGGGGGATCACAGAAAAAGGCCTGATACACTCCCAACCTGTGGTGGGCTATCTATCATTCTGGGGTGGTAACAAGAGGGAAAAAACAAAAAACAAAAAAAAAATACTTAGCAATGAGCACTGCTTCCCCTTCGCCATAGTTTTCTTCTACCCCTCCTTCCTTAAGTCCCTTGTGCAGTTCAGAAATAGCTGCCCCAGGATTGCCCATGTGGACTTGTGCCACGCAGACACAAGAGAGGCCAGCCTGTTAGCTGATCTGCAGGAACTGTTGCTGTTTTCGCTGATAATCTAAACTAATTTTAGCAGGCGTTCATCTGGGCTCGTGTGAACTCAAAGGAGACCATCCTGTCTGATTATGCCTCCCAGAAAAATCATTGCGTCCTATCCTATTTCCTTTACACCATTTGTCTAAAAGTCTTTAACAGTTTTACTTGGCTTATGTAAGCTTTCTTCTATTACTGAATTACTTATAAGGCAGTCAATGCTATTAGCAATAATTAGCAATGTTAATAGCAGCCTGCAGAACTCCAGTGTCACAGCCCTCTAGTTAGAAAGTCCATGAGTTAGCCCAGCAGCACTTGAGAAAAAGTTAGTAGTTACCCTCAGTCAACATTTCTTGGCAAGCCTGGCTTTGGTTGCTGGTCTCTGTGTGGGAGCTGGGCTTCTCCTCTGGTTTGTTGCCTTCCTGTGTCCCATTTTTAGGAGATCCCATCAGCTTATAATCACCTAGGCAAAGATCAGACTGTGTACCCCCTTCCTCTGCTGGCTCTTGGGAAGACATTTTCTGGGATGTGGGGACTGGGTAAACATCTGAATTTTCAGTTCCCTTTCCTTCCTTCTTGTAGCAATTTGGATCTTTAGGAAAGCTGTCTTCCTCAGGTTCAGCTGGCTTCTTCTCAGTGTCTAGATTTATGTCCGTCTGCCCTTCAAGCCCTATTTCATCAGAATGGCTCCTAGAGGCAGCACTTTCTCTGTCCGACTCGAATCTGATTTCAGCAGGTCCGCCAGCAGCAGATTCACCTGCCTCTTTGGCTAATTCCCCATGATCAGTGTTCAGGTCTGAAGGGGTCATCCCACAGGGGAATATTTCAGGGCATGTTTTGTCCTTCTGCCCAACTGGCACAATTTCCTCCAGTTCTGTGATGTCTGGCTCCATGATGAAGTCCTCCTCTTCCCCTACCTCGTCCACTGTAACGAGTTCTTCCATGTTGGTAGGGTACCAGCTCTCCCCCTCCACCTCACTTCCACTTTCCCAATCTTGTTCCTGTATAAAAACGTTGAATGTTGATTAGAAGATGGATTACGAATTGACCTTAGCAGTCGAGAGACAGGCCAAAGTGCTCTAACCAGGCCCAGAGAGAATGCTCTAAGCACAGTGACCGAGTGTTCTTCTAATTTGAACTGGAAAGAATTACTTGGTAATTCAGTCGCACTAAACCTCTCAAGCCCCACACTGCAGGCCATGCATTGCTTAAAGAGTGTTGTATTTCCCTTGGTGTTTTTAAAAGTCACTTGGCTATACTCTGAACCCCTAAACACCACCCGAATTTGAAAAACCCAGAAATGCTTCAACTAGTAGGGTTAAAGTAACATATTTTAACCACCTATTAAAACACAAATTTTTAAAAACCTTTCAAGTTGTCTGAGTTATCTTCTTGTGACAGCGGGTATCATTTTGATAGGCATTTGGGCACAAATAGCTACCAAAATCCTGCCAATCCCTCCTGCCTCTGGGGCCAAAAATGTACATGCATATTTTTTACTTTTGACACCCACGGAAATCACTTTTCTTAGTGTTCCAGTACAGCCCAAAGACTGGGAAAAAAGACTCAGGAGATCAGTTTTCTCCTGCCACAGATACTGATATCTTCCTCATCTGATATCAACTTATGACTGGAAAGTTATGAAGCTGGACAGTTTCCAAGGACATTTCTATGTGCCTCAGAAGCAACAGACTGGATATATATGTGGGGGGGGAGGGGAACTAACTGGATTTTTCACTCTAATTATATAAAATAATCCATAGCATTACAAATGATGTCTGGGACTTGTGGGGTTATTATCTAGGCACTTGAAATTCTATTTTACCAAGATGGTCTCTTAAGCCTTATGGTATTCTCTTAGCACACATTTTCTCAATGACTATGGCCAACCGTTAGGAGTGTGAAACAAAGATTTCAGGAGAAAGCTCTCTCTCAAAGTCTAGGATGGATATGTGTACAAGCACATGCATGTGTGTGTATGTGTGTGTGTGTGTGTGTGTCCATGTAGGTATGCTTGAAGGGAAATAGGATATGAATAGATTTCATTTGGAGAGAAATAGGTGGGATATCTGAGGATGGCTTATTAGCCTGGGTACCACATTTCCAAATGGTGAAAACACCTTCACAAGGTCTCATATGGATGTGGTACAGATCTGGGTAAACTGCGTAAACAGATGAGAGTTACCTTTTCTTTCCTTTCATTTGCTGCATCAGAATCTTCTATTTTCATAAATTCATCACTCTCCTGCAAAGCTTCCTGTTCTTCTTTCCCAAGCTTAGAAGAACAAAGAAAAAACAAAATAAATAACACCAACAATGGGCACAGGAGGGACAATAGAGCAGTGTGAATATGAACTGAAAAACATCTTCATATTAAGACTCTGATAAATGGGGTGGCACATGTGGGCAGAACGAGCCTAAATCTGGGGTTCTTCATAATCCTGAGTCTATGAACTTCTTTTAAAAAGTAGTTTGTAACTATTTCAGTATAATTGGTTTCTTTTATAATATTATGGATTTTATTTTAAACATTATTTTGAGAAGGGGGAATGGAGGAAGTTTCATGGGAGCACCAAAGGAGTCCATAATACATAACATATAAAAAATTAAGAACCCCGAGGTGTGGCCTTCTGACTGAGTCCAAGTTTTACAGAACAAAGTCTTTTATTGAGGGAATTTGTTCTGTGAAATCTGGATTCAGTCAAAGGGCTGCACTTGAGGACCTAGAGGGCCACATGTGGCCTGGAGGCTGCAGGTTCCCCAGACCCGCCTAGCCTAAGTTAAGGTATCCTTAGTAGGTGCAGGTTAGTTTAGTGAATTAGAATTATACAGGTGACCTGATACTTCCTGATTCGAAGAACTATGTCTTGGCATAGTCGGTGTGACAAAGTGGCAGCCATCCAACCTATACCCCATGTGTCAAACATCCTCTTTCCAATAATTATACTCAGGACAATTACTCTGTATTACCCATACCCTCTTCTCTCTTTCTTCTCCCACTGTTACCCCTCTTATGACAATGACCTATCTCTGGCCTATCTAATTAAAAATACAAGCCCAAAGAAGAAGTCAGCCTGAATCCTCAAAACACAAAGTCTCCCAAATACCTTCCCAAGATCCCAAGGGCACTTTCCCAGGCCTAAATGTTGGGTAACAAATCATTTTTTCAACCCCTTAGGGCAGGAAACTTTTCCAGGAACTCTTAGGTGGGGATGGGTTCAGAATTAATAAAAGATTCTGGAGATCATTTTCAATTCCCTGAACTGCTCTATCTTGGCACACAAATTAGGCTTGGGAAAGAATTGGAACCTGACTGGTATCTTCCCCTGATACCTCCAAGTCCAACTCAGATTCTGAGGGACAGTTTTTGCTGAGGTCTTTGCTTCCATTTCCTGACACCTGATTTTAAACTGAACATCACAGAGGAAGAATCCGTAGAGGGGCCTGATAATTCCCAAGAAACGATCGCCAGGAGGAATGTTGGGAATGACCTCATATATCTATATAGAAAGTGTACAAAGTTTAGACAATAAAGCAGGTCAGAGATCTCAGCTCAAGAAAGTTAAATTTCCCCCACAGAGATACAGCAACATAAGGGTACACCTTCTTCAAAAGGAAAAATTAGATAAAAAGAGTGGTGGAATACGATTGTCTATCAAGAAGATTTACTGCTATGGAGAAGTCCACAAGTCAAATGTGGGGTATAATGGCACAACGGCAACAAAATGAACCCCCCAAAATCTATTACAAGATCTCGTGTACTTTATAATGGGGTTACATAATTTATATGTGTATACATATATATACACACATATATAGAAAATTTAGTATGCAACTACATATGACTCATGTGCCTGTTGAAATTTGCATGAAGCTTTATTATGTAATTCATGGATGTTATATAATGCTTGATCTGTCTCTACAGATTTTCCATATATACCCAGTATAGTTTGCAGGGACTACAAATTTTTTTTTTGCTTTTTGGAGGGGGGAGGGCAGGGCAATTGGGGTTAAGTGACTTGCCCAAGGTCACATGGCTAGTAGGTGTTACGTTTCTGATTTGAACTCAGGTCCTTCTGACTCCAGGGCCGGTGCTCTATTCACTGCGCCACCTAGCTGCCCCGACAAAATTTTTTTTTAACTTGGGTAGAGTATGATGGGGCTATCAGCTTTTGTCATGGAAGCAGATTTCACAGCTTTTCCTCTTCTCCTTCAGATATTTCTAGTGCTTTCCAGAGGTTTACCTGAGCCTCAGAGTAATATTCATGGCCCAACACAAATAATAAATAGTTAGGAAAGGCAAATTGAAAGGGGGTCAAAAGTTTTTTTTCCTACATCAGAAAAACTCAGCATGAGCTGCTGACCACATCAGGGGCACACCTTGAGACACAGCAAGACAGTAGAAAGAGCACTTAAATTTGGAATCAGAAGGCCTCAATTTGAAATCTGCCTCCATTTACCAGTGACGTGACCTTAGAAAAGTTATTTAACTTCCTGGACCTCCTCTGTTTTCTCATCTGTAAGATAAGACAGACCAGAAGACCTCCTCCTCTGAGAGCATGATGTCATGATCCCTGCTGACTCTGGGGCAATGAAGGCCTATATGGAATTCAGATACCCAACTCTACTAGCAATGAAGGGTGGGGGACCTTTGGTTGAGAATGCAAATCAGCAGGTGTTTAGAGGTATGGTCAGATGCCTAAGGGGTCATTTTGTGGCAAGCAGTGGAGCTGTGAGCCTAATGAAAAACAAACTGAAAACATGCCAACTGGCTCAGGGATATATTGGCCCTGGCTATCTTTCTGTAAGAGCTATAATACTTTCCTGAAGAAAGAGAATCAGTGATCAATGGAAAGGTGAGGTGGGGATTGGGGGGAGGAGGAGAGACAGAGGCACAGGAAAGAAAGAAAACCATAGAGGGAATAAGAATAGAAAATGTTAACCTGCTGCCTCCCTATGAATGACCATGTTGGGATGGAATGGGGATTTTTCTTACCACACCTGATATAAAATCTCTGCTCAGTTCTGAAACCCAGGTAGCCTTCAGTTATTATAAAAAAAAAAAAAGATGAATTCAGCTCTGCCTTATTACAGTTGAAGGAAGCATTTTCAGAGACTCTTCATTTCTCTCTTGGCCAAGGGGCACATGCACAGGCAGAATGAACATGGGCTAAAACTATCCCTTGCAAAAAGTTCTGGGAGGGATAGGTGAAGGTCAGGTTTAAAAACACAGTTACTCCTCCCTAGAGATAGGACATGGATCAGTGAGGAAATACAAAGAAAGCTGACTAAATGGTTATTTTTATTAACTAGCCCTTGCTAAGCACCCACTACAGACAGAGCTCCAGTCTGGGCACGATAAATACAAAGCAGTCCAGGGCCCAGGGCCCATCAGGACCGGATACTTTTGTATGGAGGAGAAATCAGATTCTGAGCAATCTGGAGACGGTCACCAAGAAGCAGAATATAGAACAGCTGTAGGACAGAAAGAGTATCAGAAGAGGGGGACATTCCCATTGGCTCTGGAGAGTGATTGTATCCATGTGAGTGAGAATCAACTCTTTTTTGGCACCAGCTAGTAAACCTTGCTTCCTGTCTGGTGGCTAGCTGCCTGCCTCCCTGTGTGCTTGTGTGCTGAGGTCTCCTTAAAATGAAAGGGATCATCCTGATTTTCTGCCCCGTAGAGATACCCATGTACAAAACCTCAATGGTTACCAGGCCCACAGATCTATGATCTTGTGGCACCAAGTGTGGGGTTAAGGTGTGGACAATATACAACGCAAAAGGGGAAAAAAAACCATCACCTTCCTTATGTAAAATCTCTTCTGTACCCACCCCTACACCTAGACATACTGAGCAGATTTTAGGCATCAGGAGAGGTCAGTGGTTACTCTATAAACTTTGGAACTTCAAGACTTGCCCTTGACTCACTGTGTGAACCGAAGCTGTGCCACCTCAGCCCTTTGAGAATCCGGGATGAAAGGGCCCATGTAATTGCCACGTCTTTTGAAAAGAGAAGCAAAACAGAACAGGCAATTAACCGTGTCTAGGAAAACACACCAAGGCCACGGGGGTGGACAATAATGATTTTGTGGGAGGTGGCTGCTTCTTTCCTTTACCTCCTTTCTCTGAAGAATTAGGATTGGTCAACACTTTTGGTGGGAGGGAGGGCCGTGTGGATGGAAGATCTAATCTCACTTGGCAGAGTGTATGGGTGCACACACCTCACTGTAACTCCACCCTGTACAAACAGGGCAGCAGAAAAACTCAGCATCAAGCGATTCTGAGGTCCTACCAAAAACTCATTCTCATCAGATCAAAACACTTTTAGGAACCAGGTTCTCCTGGCCCACCTCCTCTGCAGCAGAGATGGGAATATATATTACCTCAATCTCTGCTGCTTTGTTCTCTTCTATGTCCATTTCTCCCTCTTGATTTCTGTCTGGTTTTGTGGTTTTGTTTCTCTCACTCTGTTTGGCCTTGGCATTCTCTGAGGTCCTGTTGTCTTTGGGCTCCAAAATGTCTTCCTTCCCTGAGTCCTCACAGTAGATGTGTCTTTCTCTTAATCTAGTCTCTTCTTTTTTTTTGGACTTCACAGGACTGTCCTGTTGCTGCTTGAGATACCTGTCAGGTTTGAGCTTGGGATCCTTTCGGTAATAGCCATCCTCTCGGCCTTTGTAACCAGACGAAGAGTGGAGTGTACTAGGGGAAGTGGGCCGGACATATTTGTCTCTGTGTCCCCTCATTCCTTCGATCCGACTGTCCAAGTCAATTTTGTCCAGTTGCCGTGGGTAATGTTTCCGATCATGAACCCAAGTGTCTGTCCTGTCCCTCTTGTCATCTCCATTTTCCCTCCAGTGAGTCAGATCCCGCTCCTCCTCTCGCCTGGCATAGGGAGACTGATCCCAGGATTCCCTACCATTGCCCCAGTCTGCACGGGAAGGACATAGAGGGCTGTGGGAAGAGCTGCAGGAGGTGAAGCTGGTAGTGTGAGACCTTGGGGAGAGTGAGCGGCTCACTGGACTTCTAGACCTGGGTCTCTCAGGGCCATATCTGTGAAGGAGAAAGGGGAAGATGTGTATATAGTATGTATAGAAATTTACACACATGCCAAAATGCACATTCATGTGCAGATAGGCTCATGCAAATGCACAATCATGAACACTGATAAATACTTGGACATATACATATATTATTAAACATAGAACATACATATTATCAAACATAGAAATTCATGTACTCATTAGTGAGACACGTCAATTCATATGTGTGTGTATACTGGGTATGTCGCCCTCGGCAATTCACTTACTCTCTCTGGGTCTCATTTTTCTCAGATGTAAAATGAAGCAATTGGCATGAATTGCCTCTGTGGGCTTTTCCAGCTCTAAATCTATGAATATACAGAATATGTAGGGGCATGCATATACATATGTGTATGCATATATACATGCATGCACGTGTGCATATGTATACACACATGTATATATGTATAGGAATAGGTATATATGTGTGTGCACACATAATTTATATTTATCTATTTCATTTATTATTCATTTCCTAACCACATATATCTACTTACAAATATTTACTTATCTTTATAATTATATATAC
This sequence comes from Pseudochirops corinnae, assembly GCA_028646515.1. Classification (NCBI taxonomy): domain Eukaryota; kingdom Metazoa; phylum Chordata; class Mammalia; order Diprotodontia; family Pseudocheiridae; genus Pseudochirops; species Pseudochirops corinnae. Next base: position 127,382,746 of record CM053589.1, on the reverse strand, counting down.
AATTTACAATATTATATAATTATTTCTATATCTTTATACTATGTGTATGTGTGTGTATATGTGCATGCATGCACACACACACATATATATACATGTACACATATGTACACACATATACACAACTCCAATTGCTTCATTTTACAGATGAGAAAAGTAAGGCCCAGAGAGGTTATATGAATTGCCAAAGTCTGCACGACTAATACGTGAAGGAACTGGGATATAAACCTAGGTCCTTCTGACTCAAAGTTCAGAGCTTACTCTCTATACCACATTGCCTCCCACACAAGTATACAGGGACATATATACTTATCGATATACACAAATACGTATATACAATCATGCACAGATACTGAAAAGCACACAGACGCATGTAGAAACAAATATTTGATGATTAAAATAAGATATACATTTGACATTCTAATATTGTAGCGTTTTGATAAAATTATCTACTCCAGGTCTTATTGAGAAGAAGCAGAGCTGCCTTTTCTAACCAGAAAGTGGCTCATGGGTCACAAAGACCATAGTTCTGCTAATAGCCATCAGATCTCATATGTACTGCTAGGGTCCCCTGGCTGAACCAATAGGAAACTTGAGATTTAGGGACACTAGAGAGATTAGGGTACCATCCATGTGAGCATGGCAAACAAATCACATTACATCAGGTCTCTCACTGCTGCTTCTGCCACTTTAAATATGATAGTATGCTTGTATTTGTGGTAAATTTTAATCCTGGCTTGACATACTGGCTTAAGTCAAACAGAGTTAGGAAGATTAAATCTGTTGGGGGAAAAATAATTCATTCCAAAGCCCAGAATGGATGTTTCGTGGATGACTATCTCTCTTGTATTATCTACATTCCTGTCCGTTTGCATAAATAATTGAGAATAGATTGTAGGTAGAAACCACTAAAACAAAAAAAGCTTCTGAAGTTTTAAATGAAAACAGACATGCTTCAGAGTCAGGCTAATAAGAGGCTCCTTCCTACTATTTCTTCCCACCAATACCTTTGCATACAAGAAAGACCCCAACTTTCGTATTTTCCAGAGGCTAAATTTATATGCCAAGAGAAGTCCTGGGCTTAAGATAATTGTTTCATCAGACAACCAGAATGTTAACTCTTGAGGTGGGTGTGATGTATAAACACACTCCCATTGGGAAATCTAAGTGGTGAAATTGATGCTGGGATGCATTTATCCCTGGGTGATGGGAAATTGGTTGTTTTGCTTTACAGGGTGTATCCTACTGCAATCATCAGTCAGCTGGGTGACTGTGGGATAACACAAGGTTGGTTTCTAAAGTCTTCATGGTTGGCCAGGGGTAGGACATGGAATCAAAAGTTTGCTAGTAAGGGAAAAAGTCAGAGAAAAGAAAACTCACTCATGTTGTTTTCTGCAGTACACATGAGGAGTGGATTCCTACAAGAGTCCATGGAAAAGGGGGTTAAAATAAGCACCAGGGTGTTAGTCAGATGAGTGAATGACATAAGGCCAGGGCCTGAAACCAACCCCTGAAGAGATCTGGAGGACCATCTATGAGAATTAGCTTATTTTTAATAAAATATAGAACTGACCAGTAGAGGAATAAATTACTCAGATAACATTCTTGTGTTAATAGTCCTTGGACTTATTTGTATTATTCATGGATTAACTTTCCCCTTGAAAACAAATTGAACAAGTTGCATTTGGACCTAAGCTAATGTGGATATTAGAGCTTTGGGCACATGAACTAAGCAGTTTTGAGGTAAGGGGTAAGTGTCAGAGGGTAGGCATTAAATTCCAAATTGGATAATACTTTTGACTAGGTAGGCCATGAGGGCGGATGGGAGGGACAATGTGCCCAGGCCTCCAAACAGTATTTATAAAACCCTGGCTAACTAGCCATGATAAAAATGCCTTAGGGATCCCTTCCATGGAGCAGTTTTATTATGTTGGATGAGTAAGAGGATAAAAACAAGAACTCAACTTGATTTATGGTCAGGGCTTTCACTGCCTGGGTCAACTTCCCTTATGATGTAAAATGGATGAATTTTATAGACTGCTCAAAATTTGCTTTACCCATAGTTCAACTCTGTTCCACAAGTTCCCTGGCCAGATATGCCTTACCTGTCTACTTCCCGGAACAAGTCTCTCTCTCTCTGAGAGTGGATGTCCTGTATGATGGCTGCAACATTCTTCCCAGGTTTCTAGGCAAAAAAAAATTAAAAATCAACTTTCAATCATTCTTGACAATCCCAGACTGTAAGAGGAGGTCATTCCCTTAGGCCACTATGAGAAGACACTCTCTACTCAAGAGGGAGAATGAAATGAAACAAAGGCAGTAAGGAATGCATGCTAACATTTTAAAATGTTACTGATAAATTACCACGTTCGTGCTAATGTTAGCATTGTCTACCAAGATGGAAAACAAGGCAACACTAATACCACTACTGTGCTTATTATACCCTCAAAGAGATTAAAGACAAAGGGAAAGGACCCTCACACACAAAACTACTTATAGCAGCACTTTTTTGTTGTAGCAATGAACCAGAAAATAAGGGGGTGCCCATCAGTTAGGGAGCAGTTAAACAAATTATGTCATTTGAACATAATGGAATAATACTGTTCTATAACAAGTCACAAAAGGGATGGGTTCCAAGAAACATGAAAAGACTTATATGAACTGATACAGAGGGAAAGAAGCAAAATCAGGAGGATAATTTATACACTGACCACAATCCTGTGAAGAAAAACAAAGATTTCCAAGATTTAAGAAATCTGATTAATGCAATGAACAACCATGATTCTGAGGACTGATGATGAAGCATTCTGTCTACCTCCTGACAGAGAGACGATAGACTCAAGGTGAAGAGGAGACACACATTTTCAGTCACGTCTATTTTGCTGATTTGATTTATATGTCACAAGAGAGGTTTGTTTGTTTATATAGAGGAGGAGAGATATGAGGGGAAGAATACTGTAGTGATGTCAAAAAAAGAATAAAAGAAAACAAAAGAGGGTTATTGAAGCATTAACATAGATTTCTGTTCATTAAAAAGTAAATTTTAATTTTAAAAAAAGAAATAATGGTAGTAAGTTCAGAGAGGGACACAGTTAAGCAGGAGAGCTTTGAAACCAACAAACTTAATTCATCATATATTTTAAAACACAAGCTGTGTTTAATAAAACTTTGTGATTTCTGAAACAATCCCTTTTTTCTCTTTATTGTTTACAGAAATGTTCATGTTAATGGAAGTTTGTCAAGTTCAGGAAAATGAAATATAAAAATTATTTTTATAAATAAAACTAGGGAAGAATGTTAGGATTTATTATCTGGGAATATAATGTTTATATTATCCTTCTGTGAGTGTTAGAATGTTAGATATAGTAGAGACTTCAGAGATCATCTAATTTAATCATCATTTATGTTATAGATGACGAAAATGGAACTCAGAGAGAAGTGACTTGCCTAAGGTTACACAGTTAGTTGGATTGGACCTAGAAATCATATTTCTTGATATTTTGATTCTGTTGATTTTTTTTCACTAATGATCAAAAGGCATAAAAATCAATGTTCTCAAAAAAACATCTCTAAAAAGTACATGCTCTTCTGAAAGAGAGGTCATGAGATAATGACCTACACTAGACAGCCAGGCTCTTCTTAGAGAGAGCCCCTGTGGCTATTCTCGCTGTTAACCATTTTAACTTCTCTTCCCTCCACTCTCCTCCACAACTTGTCTCCCCCTTTCCTTCTCTCCTGCATCCCTCTCCTGGCTCTGTCTAATCTAATTCAACTCTCTCGGTTTATGGATGAGGAAGGGAAGCGTAAGAAGGAAGGGAATAAGGCTTTGTGTTGAACCTACTATATGCCACGCACTGTGCTAAGCATTTTTTACAAACATCTCATTTGATCGCTTCAACAACACTCTGAGGAAGGTGCTATTATCCACATTTTACAGTTGAAGAAACTGAGGCAGAGGTTAAGTGACTTCCCAAGGTCACAGAGCTGGTTAGACTGAGACTAGAATTCAGCTCTCCTGAGGTTCAAGCCCTTGATTTTTCCACTAACTGCTAAAAGACCAAAAAAAAAAAGTCTCCAAAGTAGAAAATCAATTTGGCCCAGTCAGGACTTTTGCTGCTTCCCGGATCAGTTCCATCTTGCTACTACAAGTCCTCTCTACTGTCCCAGAGGAGAGGTTGGGAGCTGGCAGCTGGGTCAGTACCCAAAGTCAACAGAGGAGAAGAGGGAAAGAAGAAGGTGAAGAGAAAGGCTGAGGCATTCAAGAAGGGGGAATGAGTTAGGATTAGCTCAGGGTTTCAGTCAAATTAGGGACCAGTACCATCTCTTAACTTAAACTTAACTCTGTTTTGCTGTTTAGAGTAGGTGCTTAATAAATGCTTATTCCCTTCCTTTTCTTCACTGAGAAGGTCTCTTAAGTATGTGGCTGGCCTCACTTACAGAGGGAGCTTTAATCTTTCCCCACTGTTTACAGCATCCTCTAGTGGTTGCCTGAAAATCTCAAGCACTGATGAGAGGGCCCAGCAATTTCCCAGAGAAAGGTTCCCTAAATCCCCAGGGTCAAAGAAGTATGTTTGAGGATACCTTCCTGGACTAGAAGATGTTTTTACTGGATTAAAAAAACAAACACATTTTTTCCTTCTGTCAAATATAGGATAGGTTTCTCAATCATTAAGCTCAAAAGTCATGATGATGATGGGATGAAGTTAAATGGAAAAAAAACCAGACTTGATAGTTATTTTCCAGGATTAATGAAGGCTTAATAAGATAGAATACCCATTTAATTTCCACCCCCTTTCTAGAGTGGGCGGTCATTAGAAATGTTTTAATTTTTTTAAAAGACAGGATAGTATATAGTAGAAAAAAAAGTGCAGTTGAAAGCAGTAAACCTGATCCCAGATGTGCTCTTTCCAGTCATGAGACCCTGTACAAATCACTTTAATTTTCCAAGCCTCAGTTTCCTCACCTGTAAAAGAAGATAATGATACTTTCTCTGCCTCCCTTTTGGGGTTATGATGAGTATCCAAAGAAATGATGAAAGTAAAAGTGCTCTGAAAGATAAGTGATAGGCCACATCTGTAACCCCTCCCAAAGGGGAGGCTGAGGGTGGTGGACCATTTGAGCTCAGGAGGTCTGAGTTGTAATAGGGCTAAAGCCCATTGGGTGTTTGCACTAAATCCAGCACAGTTATGGCGAGCGAGCCCCTGAGAGTTGAAGGTTACTAGGCTGCCTAAAAGGCACAAACAAGACCAGGTCAGAAGCAGAGCAGGCCAAAGCTTCCCTGTCAATCAGCACTGGGATCCAGCCAGAGAGTGCCTCCAGGACTTCCAGCCTGGGTGAACTAGGGAGAGCCAGTCTCAATTTAAAAAAAAGCAAACTACTAAATCAATGTGAGGTGGCAGGGAAAAAAGAAATGAATGGGATAAGAGATCATGCTACCAGACCATCTGGATCACAGGATAGGAGTTTAGGAAATATAGCAAAGTGAGGCGTGGTAGAGAAGAAATAGTCGACTGAAACCATCTGTACATCTGTTGGGATTACCTTTCTGCCCAAAACTGAGCATCTGATAATTTTTAGTTTGCCTTATCAATTCCATCCTTTCGAAAAGGAAGAAAATGACTAGGGAAATTGCCGCTCCAGACTTGAGAGAAGATAGGAACTGTTTGTTGGAAGGATAAATAACATCTTTGAGGACAAGTGACCATTCCTTCTTAGAACTTGTGATAGAGGAAAGAAAAACCCAATATACACATGTTAGAATTTGGCAAAATGGATTTCAAAGAGTTCAGAGAAAGGATAGATAGAATGCAATGCCTTAAAATAGGGGGCAGCTAGGTGGCACAGTGGACAGAGTGCTGAGCCTGGTCAGGAAAACTCATTTTCCTGAGCTTGAATCTGACCTCCGACACTTACTAGGTGTGTGACCTTGGGCAAGTCATTTAATTCCATTGCCTCAGTTTCTCCAACTGTAAAATGAGCTAGAGAAGGAAATGGCAAACCATTCCAGTGTCTTTGCCAAGAAAACCCCAGATGGGAATCACAAAGAGTCAGACATGAATGAAAATGACTGAACAAACATCGATGGCTTAAAATACTTCAAGCCAAGTCAACTCAAGAGACATTGACACTTATCAGGAAAGAAATGCTGAAGAAAAGGGAGAAAAAAGATACTGATGTGGCCACTTAGGAAGCTCATCAACCAACTCCAATTTTTAAAAAGAAGGAACCAGAGAGACAGAGTTGAGAATAAATACAAAAAAGGAGCATGGTTCCCCAGGAGATCCTTAAAGTTCAGATTGAACTCAGAATCGACCGAGGCTGGCAATGATTTGTAAGGAGAACAAAAAGGAACTTAAAAACTGTCGGGGGCAAGATGAATTCTGAAGTAGGGATCAACTCATTCATGGTGAATGAAACTATGATAAACAGTGAGAAGAGAACTACTCAACTCATTATTCTCTCTCTCTCTCTCTCTCTCTCTCTCTCTCTCTCTCTCTCTCTCTCTCTCTGTCCCTCTTTACCCCCTAGGGAAGAATTTTGTAGATTGAAAATGAATGATAGAAGAAAAATATTATTTGAAACCTATGGTAAATTAAGAGACAAGACAAGCACAAAGCTATCATCAACGAGTTTAAGTCACCAGTCCCAAAAGAATTTAGATCCTAGAATATCAAAAGAATAGACAGGTGTGATTATCAAGATGCTGCTGATAATATGTCAAAGAAATTAGGGAACCAAAAATATTCTTGAATATAAGAGGGCTAATTTCATAGACCAGTAAACTTGAGGTTGATTCCTGAAAAAAATTCTAGATGTTATTATTAAATAGGTAGTTTGTAGCATTTAGAAAGGGACAGTGATTCAATAAGATGGTTTCAACAAGAAGAGGTCATGCCAGGTCATTTCTAATTTTTGACCAAATCATTAGGTAAAGGGAATGTTGTGGACATAGCATGCTTATATTTCAGCAAAGCATGTGATTAAATCAATCATGCTATCTTTGTTGACAAGATAAGGAAATGTGGGTTATATAATGGTATATGATGAGGTGGGTTAAATGATGGAGGAATGTTCACACCCAAAGAATAGTTACTAATGGCACTGTGTCAACTTGGAGAGATGTCTCTAGTTCAGTGAAATGTCTTAGAGTGCTATTCAACATTTTAGTTGATAAGTTAGATGAAAGGCAAAATGGCATACTTGTCAAATTTGCAGATGAGATGAAGGTGGGAGGGACAGCCAACTTAACAGATGACAGAGCTGGGAAATTTTGACAAGTTAGAACAATGGCCTTAATCTTATAATATGGAATTTATAGGGATAAATGTGAAGTCTGACCCTGAGGTTCAAAAAATCAACTTCATAAGTATAGATGGGGAAGGTGTGGCTAGAAAATACTTCCTGTGAAAAATATGAGGGTTTTCATAGAGTACAAGCTTAACAGAAATCAGCAGTATGTTGTTGTAACTGAAAAACCAAATGTTACCTTCAGTTCCACGGAGGAAGGTGACACCTCCATTGTAGCCTGCTTTGGTCACACCAAATAGGCAGTTTTATGTTCGATTCTGGAAGTCAAATTTTAGGCTGTTGATGAACTGGAGCTGATGAACTGTCCCCAGAAGGGAATAATCAGGATGGTGAAAGGATTATAGATCATGCTAGATGTGAATCAGTTAACATAACTGGGGTATTTAGCTGAGAGAAGACCAAGGTTAAAATATACCTGTCTCCCAGTATATTGAATAATTGTCATGTGGAAAAAAATTAAACTTAATCCACTTAGCCTCAGAGGGTGGAATTAGGAGGAAGATAGAGCAGCTTCAGAGACATAGATTTTAGCTTGATTGATGTGAGGGAAAACTTCCTAACAGATCTGTCCAAAGGTGGAATGGGGGAAGAGATATGTATGACAGGAAGGGGTCACCCAATTTCCATATTCAAGATTTCCATATTGAAGCTAGAGAACCACTTATCAGAGAAGATATCAAAGGGATTCTTGGACTAGATGGTTTCTGAGATTCCATCTATCTTTGAAGTTCTGTGGAAATAATTATTTGACCTCCAAAGACATCCTTGACTCCACATGCAGCTAAAGCATGACCATGAGGAATATGACAAAGACGAGGGAAGAGGCTTTTGAGGAAACAGGGAGTCACAAACAAGTACTGTTTGACCTTTATTTTTTGGCCCATGGAATGCTGAATCTCTTCATCATGTTTCTAAACGTCAAAAAAGACAGGTGATTATGAAGGCCCCCTTGGCCCAGGGAATGAGAAGATGTTGTACTTACCAGCTACACACAGCAAAGCTATACAATATAAGACTAATAAGCAGCATAAGAACCCATATATGTTGATTCCAAGACAAAATAATGAGAGATTCACATGGTTTCAAGACCTTGGCAGAATTATCCTCCAAAGGATGTTGGCTCTAAGGAAGTACATATGGACCCACAGGAAGGCTGAAATGCTTGGAGGTTTCATCCCCCAGCTAAGTCATCAAGGGCTCAGGCCCAGCCCTGGCTTTGTCCATCTGGCCCAGTGTCCTGGGGCTGACTGTATAAACCTTACTTTATCCACGTGCAAAATGAAGATAAATGTGGATGTTGTACAGCTATCTATTGCCCAGGAACCCAGAATTTATAAAAGGGGGGAAATTGTTGTGAGGGCCCAAAGAAGAAATCCATGTAAGGTGCCTTGTATACTTATTAGAAGAGCTACACAAATGTCAGTTATTATCACTAAGGCCACAGAGTAGCACAGAGCACCTCAGAAACGTGTGCTGTCAAAACCACCTCATTCTTATTATTACTGTGTAGTCCCATCTCTGCACTTAATTTGCATTGTTTCTCCCTCCTGGACTGCTCCTTCCTTTCTACACCACCCAGCCAAATCCCCCCATTCTTCCATGCCCTGCTCAAATCCTTTCCCTTTCAGGAAACCTTCCCAAGCCTCCTCTGAATTCAGAATAGTCTTGTTGGTTAAATCCCCTTAGATTTCTGTCTTGTCTCTCCAACTATACTGTAAGCTAATAAAAAAGGTTTTATACTTCTTTATTTATTTGTTGTTGGGCTTTCTTCCCCCAATTAACAAGCTTTTATTTTTTTTCTCTTCCTCCTCTGTTCTTTCCCCTTCCCCAGTCACTGGGAGAGAAAAAGAAACAAAAAACAAAACCCTTGTAACAGATATGCATAGTTAGTTACACAAAACAAATTCCCACACTAACCATGCCCAAGAATGTGTCTCCTTTTGTATCTCATACCACAGAGGCAATGAGATGGCATAGTAGATAAAATCCTAGGCTGAGAATTAAGAAGGCCTGAGTTCAAAACCTGTTTAGACTCTTGCTAGACCTTATATACATCAATTAACCTTTTAGTCCTACTTTCCTTATCTGTAAAATGGGCACGATAACAGAACCCATTTTAAACGGGTTTTGTGAGTATCAAATGATATATGTTAAATTATTTCTAAACTTAAAATAATATGCTAGCTTCTATTATTATATTTATATTATTAATTGTTAATATATTACTATTTATATTCCATTTATACTACAGTGCCTGGCATGATGGTCTATACATGGTAGATGCTCAGGTAACATTTATGATAGCTTAACAAAGGGTTAGATTAATTAGAAAATGCTGTAATCTTCTGGACTACAGCTCTTGGTGCCTTTGTGCCCCCTCACAATATCTTTTTATAATAATAGTTAACATTTATAGAGTGCTTGGCATGTACCCGGCACTGTGCTAAGCATATTACAATTATATAATAATGATGATGATGAATCATAATGACTAACATTACATAGCACTTATTATGTGCCAGGCACTGGGCTAAGTACTTTACAAATCTTATCTCATTTGATCCTCATAGTAATGCTGGGAGGTAGGTGCTGTTATTATTCCCATTTCATAGATGATGAAACTGAGGCAAAGAGAGATTAAATAACATTATCCAGGGTCACACAGCTAGTAAGTGACAGAGGCTGAATTTGAACTCAGGTCTTTCTGACTCCAAACCCACGAAGTTGTGCACACCGGGCTCAATCTCTATATGAACTCAGGAAAATCATTTCCCCTTCCTGGGCCTGCTTCCTCTTCTGAAAAAAATTATAGGAGGTAGGGGAGGGTTTGGACCAGATCACATCCAATGCCCCTTCTTGTTATCACATGCTGGAATTCTCTCTTGATGATCCTAAATGTAGACGACTGACCAGCTCATCAGATGTTTTCCAAGCGTTTTAGAAATGGGGATGATGTACTGAAACGAAGCCTAGACCATCACTAGTTCCCAACCCTTGCCAAAAAGAGCACCTTTCCCCATTGCCCTAGCTTTGAGGCCTCTGTGCTCTGCAGAGCAAGTCACTTAACCCTGTTTGCCTCAGTTTCCTCATCTGTAAAATGAGCTAGAGAAGGAAATGGCAAACCGCTCCAGTGTCTTTGCCCAGAAAACCCCAAATGGGGGTCATGGAGAAGGGGACCCAACTGAACCTCCCACCACTGCTGCTGCAGAAAGATGAGGCTCGTAGGGCTGCAGTTCCAGATGCCCACAGAGTCTCACACTTATAGCACTCACTCAGTAAGTGTGTGTTGCTGCTGCTGAGCTCTCTGGCCTGAAGTGAGAGAACATTCTGGTCCTGTTCTGCCCAGCTTTAATTTCATGTTAGTCCTTCAGAGGGTAGGAGGAACACACTTCAGAATGCCTCTTCAGTTTCTATATCTCTTGTTTTCACATTCATTGAGGGCATTTACTGAGCTTCTACTATATGTATCATCCTGGGCTAGGTACTGAGTGGGATAGAGAAATGGAGAAGCCCATGGTTCCTGACCTCAAAGACTTTATAGTCTAGTAGGAGACACAATACATATTCACGAATAACTATAATGCATTGCAAAATATGAGAAGTCAATCAACAATCAATCAACAAACATTTATTAAGGGCCCTTTATATGGCAAGCACTCTGCCAGGTATATGGGATACAAAGCCAAAAATGAAACAGTCCCTGCCCTCAGGGAGCTTACATTCTATGAGAAGAGACAATATATATATATACACACACACACATAAATAGATACAAAATGTATATATGTACAATAAATACAAAATATTTTTTCTGGAGGAGGCCCTAGCAACTGGGATCAGGAAAAGCCTAGGTAGGAGGTGGTATCTGAGCCGAATTTAGTTTTGAAGGAAACTAGGGAGTCCAAGAGATGAGGAGAGACTGCATTTCAGGCATGGGGGTAGGGAGAGGGGAGAGTAGGCATCCTGTGCAAAAGCAGGAGGATGGGGCATGGAATATTGTATATGAGAACTAGCAAGAAGGCTAATTTGGCTGGACCATAGAGTACAGGAAGGAAAGTAATGTGTAACAGTTCTGAAAAGGTAGGAGGCTTTATGGCCAGGGTTATCAGTTACGTTTGGTTGTGAAAAGTATTAAATACCAAACAAGAGTTTGTGTTTGATCTTAGATGAAATGGGGAGCCAGTGGAGTTGGGCGATCAGAGGAGTGACATGGTTATCCCCGCACTTTACTTTGCCAGCCATGTAGAGGACTGATTAGAAAGGGAAGAAACTTGATTGCTTTTTGTCTCCTTTCCTTTCCCTCTTGGAGTCATTGGCTAAGACAACAGTTAAGGGATAGAGGACTGGAACCAACCCAATTGCTTTTTGGGAGCCCTGGTGAGGTTTCATGAAAGAGAAAGGCTCTTGTCGTAGATTCACGTAGTCCTAGGGTTTCCCCTGGAGGGCCATTCTAAGCTATTTCTTGGGTCCTCTGAAATGTCAGGATGCCAAAATATGCATTAATGAGAAACACGGGCATTTTCACTGAATCCCGGAAAAAGGTCCTGGATGAGCTATCTAGAACACATAATGGGCTATCAGCAAGAGCTACGCTTAACCTGTCAGAAATAGAGGGTCTGATGTTTTCTTGAGAAAGACTTGAGAAAGGCATGACCCTGAGTTCTCTCCTAGGAAGACAGTGTCTGGAGACTGTGTTTTGATGATGATAACTATGGCCTATTAGTGCTAATTAGAATTCCAGTGAGAATTCAGGGTGGAAATTCAATTCTAGTCCTCCGGGGTAGATCCCAAGAGAACATCAGCTTCTGCCAAGTTTGGCTGAATGTAAACATAAAAAAGATCTTTCCCTTATCTGAAATGAGCAAACGTTTTCTTTAACCAGAGGACTATCCAGGGGTCTGGCTGGAAACAAAACTGCTGGCAAAGGAATTTTGTATCTAATGTTGGAAAGTGGATGATCCATTACTTAACTTGCAAATGCAGACATGTCAGAGTCCTGGCACCTAGACAGACAAATACGTCTTTGCCTTTTGGCCTTAATCTTTCAGACAGATCTGAAAATCTACAGCTGGGGGTTTGGGATACACCCCTGAAACTGACATTCTGAAACCTTGCTCTCACTCTGATGCCACTGAGGCTAAGTAGTGCCCATTGGAGTCATTGACAGGTCTAAGGCAAGGAAGTCCAGGTAGGGAGAGGGAAGAGACAGGAAGCAGAAGAGAAGAAGGTGTAGGGGGACAGACAAAGCAAGAAAAAAGGAAAGAAAGAAGCAGATTTGGTAGCAAACAATGGCACTGAGTGGTCTCCTTCTCAGCCAAGGCATGGTCATAGTACAAAACGTAAGAACCCTCTCTTTCCTTCTTTACCTTCAATTGCAGCTCTTTGTATCTCTTGGACATCCGAATGAGCAATTTCTCACCATTAATCACAGCAGACTTCTCTTGGTAATATTGTACCATTGCCTGGGCAGCTTCAGTGTAAGCCATTTCTAGAAAGGCCTATGCCAAAGGAAAAGAAACATATTTATTGGACTCATGTTTTTAGCACTTTTTATCTGATAGTATTTTATCTGGCCCCCAACTAAGTGGATTTCCTTACCGTGGAATCAAAAGCACCTTGCTTTAAGATAGTCACTCTGTAAAATCATTCCTTACGTGAGTCTCATTGTGTAGTGGAAAGAGCCCTGCATTTGGAGTCAAGGAATATAGGTTTGACTACCATTTTTGCTACCCACAACCTGGGCCTCAGTTTACTCTCTTATGATGTGAGGCTGGATTACATGACTTTCAATGTCCCTTCTAATATTAAATACCTGTGCCTTGCACTATTTCCCATGCTTGGAATGCACTTCTTCCTCAGCTCTACCTCTTAGCTTCTTGATCTTCCTCTAAGATCTTTCCCTGCCCCCCTTCCCCAGCTATTAGTGACTTCCACTCTGAAATTACCTTCCACCTACTCTGTATATATTGTATACATACTCACTTATTTACATGTTGTCCTCCCTGTTGGAAGGTCAGGGACTTTTTAAGAAATCCTTACTGTATAGCACAGTGCCTGGGCACACGGTACGGGCTTAATAAATGTTTATTGACTGGCTGATCCTATGATTTTATGGCAGTTTATAATAAAAAAAGCATCGCACACGAGAGAAAGCACTAGATTTGGCATAAAGAAAAACATGGATTCAAATCCTACTTATGATGCTTTATAGCATTATAGGTTTAGAGTCAAAAGGAATAAAAATCCATCCAGTCTAAGCATTCACTTTATAGATGAGGAAACTGAGAGACTTGGACCACATGGCTTGTAAGATACTAGCTATGTAAATGTGAACAAGTCACTAAACCTCTCTAAGCCTGAGTCTCCTGGGAATAAAACTACCTACAGTACCCACTTCACAATGTTTAAGAATGAGGTGTGTCCAATGCTTTAAAAACTTGAAAGTGTTGTATAAAGCCAGCTGTTATTAAGTTTATAGTATGTTAAATCTTAAACATGCATAACCATCTTGGGTGACAAAATACAAAATACAAAAGTGATTCTCCTAGGATCAAACCTATCAATAAATATTTCCTGATCATCTTTTTTATGCTGGGTGCTAAATATTGCATATTATTAGTGATGGCGATGCCAGGTGTAGGTGTCTAGAGTCATAATTATAAGCCCAAAATATCTGAATCCTGACTGCCTGTGGATGCAGAAATCATAGAATCCTAAAATGTGACACCTGGAAGGGATATTGGAAATCACATAGTATAAACTTTTCATTTTACCAATGAGAAAAGTAAGCCACAGAGAAGGGAGATGACTAACCTACTATCCTCCCAAATGAGGTAGCTGCAGATGCTGGATTAGAACTAATTTCTTTTGAATTCAAGCCTGAAATCCACATGCCTGAAGTTATAGGACACATGCAAAGCCTGGAGGTGTGTTTCTTGTGTGTCAAGAAGAAAAAATTATTTTGATGACCACCTCACATTTTCTCCTCTCTTTAACTCCTCTAATATAACATTATGAGTGTGTTGGGGCAGAGGTGAAGATATTTCTTATGAGAATCTGTTTACCTGGTGTTTCTGGACTAATTATTTTGACCAGTTTAACCTGTTTGTTTATTCCAAAGACTTTTTCAGAAAATAAACTAAAGGGGCAGCTAGGTGGCACAGTGAATAGAGCACTGGCCCTGGAGTCAGGAGGACCTGAGTCCAAATCTGGCCTCAGACACTTAATACTAGCCTTGTGACCTTTGACAAGTCACTTATCCCCAATTGCCCTGCCCTGCCCTCCACCTCCAAAAAAAAAAAAAAAGCAAAAAGAAACTAAATTGAATGAATTTAATAATAATAAACTCAATTCTACTTTCCATGAGAGTTGAGGCCTGGATGACTAGGAAGCTCCAAGAGTGAGCATCTTATCTAAGCTCAAAGCCTTTCTCATACCTTTGAGTTGAATCTTTTGTGCCAGATTCAGGAGAAAAAAGTTTATATGAAATCCTTTCTAAAGAAAAAAAAACTAGTTTCTTATTAGCTGCCTTCTCTGTTCTAGCCCAGCTCATAGTAGAGTGAGAAAGATTATGCAGTTAGGTGCCATAAGTCGGATTCCCAGCCCCACCAACCAACTTTCTATGTAATTTTATATGAAAATCCTCTAGTAGTGCCAGCTATCATGCCCCAGCTATCAAATAGAAACAAAAAATAGCTAAGCCACAGCAGAATAGTGAATCACAAAGTGTTCATATTGGAAGCAGAACTCTAGAGAGTTGGCCACACACCTTAGGATGAGCAAAATAAATGGGGGAAAATTTGTGACTGAATTGCCAAATTTTATGAGAAAAAAGAATCATGGCCAGCTAGGAATCATGATAGAGGAAAGGTCTGATTCAAAGCTGTCCCTTGATTCAAAGGTAAAAGCAAGATTTTTTTTGCTCCTATCAGAAAATTAATACTCCTTTATGTCTTTGGAAACAGAGCTAAAAAGCACTCCGTCCCCAGAATACCAGGCATTTCAGGAAATGTAAGAACATTCACTGGCTCTGCTCCCCATTTTTAAGAGGTAACAGTTACATATCCTTGAATAATTTCACATTTCTCCTTGTGCTGGCTGGGGGCTGTTCAAAGAGCTGGATGACAGAAGAAAGGAGAGCTGACAGTTATCACAAAGGACTAATTGATAAAAACTGTTCCCAGTCAGCTCTTGACTGGCTCTAAATTCAGCCTAACACATTCAGAGAGTTGATAAGGAATATGGTATTAGCTCTTTGTGTAGAATA
Source organism: Pseudochirops corinnae (assembly GCA_028646515.1). Taxonomy (NCBI): domain Eukaryota; kingdom Metazoa; phylum Chordata; class Mammalia; order Diprotodontia; family Pseudocheiridae; genus Pseudochirops; species Pseudochirops corinnae. The sequence continues at coordinate 127,367,175 of CM053589.1, read as the reverse complement.
TGGGGCTCCTGGGGCCAAGGTCATGGTTTCTGTCTTCATTATGGGCTCATTAGCATTTCTCTGTTCACCAGTCATGGACTCTGACTCTACCCCAAGCTCCAGCCACTGGAGACTCACTAAAAAGAGGACAAGGTAAAGAAATGTGAATTATGGCTTCAAGTAAAAATCTCAACCACTGGAAAAGATAATTTTAAGTGAATCTTCAACTGGTAGTGGTCAGCCCCATATATAGAAAGCAGTACTTTTTAGTTAATGTCTTTCTTATCTATATAAAATTCATACAACATTTTCTGCTTTTGTAGTAGATTTCATGTATTCCAATGCAAAAGCAAAGACTGCAGTTGAAGGGAAAACGAAAGATAAACAAACCTGATTGGTGGACTTCATGAGAATATAATTGGTTACTTTTCCAAAGGGTAGTCCCAAGTTAATGACATCATTCTCAGTGCAGCTTCCTTCAGGGAGATTGCAGATGTGCACTACTCGGCCAGCAGTGGCTTTCCGCTGTGAAAACTGATGGGAACAAACAGCAGTGCTGGTCTTCAAAACATACCTCATTCATTCATTCATTCATTCTTTCTTTCTTTCTTTCTTTCTTTCAGTCAACAAAAAGTGGCAAAGTTCCCATCATTTACAAAGCCCCATACCAAGCTGAGGGTAATATAATGATAAATAAAATATAGCCCCTGTTTTCAAGGAACATATAGACTAGTAGGGGATGAAAAAAATAAAAGAATTCAAAACAAAATACAGGAAGACAGAGCATGAACAAGTCATTATGAAAGCTCTGAGAAGGGGGAGAAAATCACTTTTGATTTTAAAAATCAGTGAAAGCTTCATGGAAAAGGGTGTATTTGATTTCATCCTCTCTCAGGACTAGATACCCACCAACCTAAGTAGTATAATGACAATGACATGTTTTTTGTGCAGTGAATAAATGAAGGAAAGGAATCCATTCACAAGGAGCCCTTGCCTGAAGACATTAGAATAGAATCTCTTAGAGGGCAAGGATTATGTCTTTTCTGTGCTGACAAATTCCAGTTAATTCAATTCAATAAACATTTATTAAGGACCTAAGTACAAGACACTATTCTGGATACTGGTGACAGAAAGACAACAAACTGCATAGCCTCTGCCTATCCTCAAGCACTTTACATTCCACTAAGAGAGTATGTGACTTCTATGCAGAGAAGTAGAATACAAAGTAGTATGAGGTTGGTGCTAAAGAGAGAACTGGATAAAATGTTCATGAAAACTTGACATAGGAGAAAATACTTTCATATCTCAGGATTAGAGTAACTTTCACTGATGATTTGGCACCTAAACTATGCCCTTAAAGAAGGGGTTATGAAAGGCAGGAGGGTGTGTATTCTGGGCAATGATATATGAAGGCATGGAAACAGGAGATGGCATTTGAGTTCAAGGAAACACCAGTAATTTAGTTTTGTGTGGAACAAAGAATAATGTCCAGTTTGGCTTGAAAGGGAGCAATGTAAAGTAAAGCTGGAAAGGTAGATTGCAGATTGCCTTAAATGCAGACTAAGGCATTTGTGTTTTATCTTCTAGACAACAGGGAGCCAAGTGAAGTACTTTAAGGGAGACTGTTGCCTTTTTTTTAGACCTGTGCATTAGCAAGATGGCAGCTGTGCAAAGGAAAGACTGGAGAGATGGAGAGTCTCAACCCAGGATACTAATTAGAAGATTCTTATAATAGTCCAGGTGGGAGATAATGAGAGACTGAACTACACTGCTGGCAGTGGGGATGAGAGAAAAGGATGGATGCAAGAGATCTTATGAAGAATGAATTCATGAGACTTAGCAACTGACTGCCTAGGAGAAGCTGGAGGAATCAAAGATCTGAAGTTTCAAGCTTGGGTGACTGGGAAATTAATAAAAATAATCATAATATGCAGTGAGGGTTACAAAGTACTTTTACAAATATTATTTTATCTCATTACAACCCTGGGAGGTAGGTGCTATTATTTTCATCATTTTACAGATGAGGAAACCGAGGCAGACAGAACTTTAAGTGACTTGCTCAGGGTCACAGAGCTAATAAGGGTCTGAGGCAGGATTTTAACTCAGACCTTCCCGAATCCTAACCCAGCACTTTATCCATTGTGCCACCTAGCTTCCATTTAGATAACATTTTAATTTCACTCAGTAATAACAATAATAGCTGACATTTATATAGTACGTTAAAGTTTGCAAAGTATACAATCTCACTTGAGCCTTATAACAATCTTCCACGATTGATGCTACAAATATTTTACAGAGGAGGGAACCGAAACCCAGAGAAGCTGACTTGTCTGTGGTCACACACCTAGTAAGGACAACGGTATAAGAGAGAAAATCTGACCTCATGTCTTCTTGACTCTAAGTCCAGCATTCTGTCCACTATGGAACACGGACTCTAATGTGGGAAGTTGGGAAGATGAGTTCACTTCCAGTCCTGTTTCCGTCTGAGGTGCTGTTGGGGCATCCAGGGGGAGATTCTGGTTGCAAGCATGGCGTTAGAGAAGAGAGTCTGAAGTCCAGAGCTCAACGATTATTCTGAACTCAGGGGAGGAATGTGTACTGAGAGGAAAATCGGCTGCAGGATATCCGGCCATAGTGGACATCCAAACTTTTGGGGTGGGAGGCAGAAAAATAACAATGAAGAAGCAATTGGACAGTCAGGAGAAGTAGTATCCCCAGAAGTCTGAAGAAGAGACTTCCAAAGTATTGACTGTTGTGGAATGGTCCAGGGAGAGGAACCCTTAGAAAAGGTCATGAGATTGAATAATTAGAACCCTGGTGACTTCTAAAGGAGAAATTTCAGTGGAGTGGTAGAGTTTGAAGCCAGATGGCGAGGCATTAAGTAGTTGGTGAGGAAGAGGGGAGGGTAAATTATATTTCTGGGCAGCTAGGTGATGTAACAGACAGAGTTGGAGGGACCTGAATTCAAATCCAACCTCAGACATTTAACTAGCTGTATGACCCTAGGCAAGTCACTTAACCTCTGTCTCAGTTTCTCAACTGAAGAAAGAAATGGCAAACCACTCCAGTATTTTTTGCCAAGAAAATCTTACTGGGGTCATGAACAGTCAGAAACTACTAAAAATGATTTAACAACAACAGCAGCAGCAAATATTAAGGTGGGTACAGGATTTTTTTTTTTAAGTTTTGTTTTTAAATGGATAGGGAAGACCTGAGCACATTTGTAAACACTGGGAAAGGAGCCAATAGATAGGTAAAGCTTGAACATGAGAGAGTAATAGTTTTTTATACAACTCATTTTGGAAGCATATATTAAATTTAACATAATAGCAGCTGCCCTCCCTGTTCATCAGTGTCCCCTTCTGAATTTACTTCTACTCTCTTCTGTGTATTTCTAATGTGTCATTGCTTTTTCTTATTTTTTTATATCCCTGTTACTACCCCCCTTTCTTTTTCCATAAGTCCCTTGCCCCTGACAAATAAAAGCCTACCCTTGTAACAAACAAACATAGCACTACAGAACAAATTGACACATTGGCTGTGTCTGAAAAGGCATGGTTGGTTTTGGAGATGGATACTATTTGATGTGGCAAGCCACCAGAGGAAATGAGAAGGGATGGGTTTCAAGGTATATGCAAACGGGTTAGTTTTGGTGAAAAGGGCAACCTCATCCTGGAAGAGAGGCAGAAGTTGTAGAAAGGTTGTGAAATGGAGAGGAAGGGAATTGGGAAAACAGGTCAAATGGCCTCAATCTTCTCAATAAAGTAGAAGATCATTTGTAGAGTGAAACTTGAGGATGGGGGCAAAACAGAGGAGGGAGAAGACCATGCTACCATGGAAAGAGATTTGGAATTGGAGACAGAGGTCCTCAGTTCAACTCCTGACCCTCCTGATTAAAACCTGCTTGAGAGTGGGTAAATCATTGAACTTCTTAGAATCTCAAATTCTCTGTAAAATGAGGGGGTTGGACTAGGTAATCTCTCAGGTCCCATTTGGCTTTAAATCCACAGTCTATGAAAAGCCATTGTGGGGAGTGAAAAAGAGCATTGTTCATAGATGAAAAAGGATTGCAGTGCAATGGTGAGATCCCAAGTGGGTTTGGATAATATGAATTTATAGCACTCCCAGTCCATAGAGTCCTCCAAAAACTTTTGGCTGCTCAGAAGTAGGATCCAAGAAGTGAGAATATGATGGGAGTGCATGAGGAGGCAGGTCAGGCTCCTAGGGTTTGTACAGTGAATGAACAGGGAGGAAGAATCCATGCCTACACACCTAAGCCCACACATATAAACAAAGACATTCACAATGATTGATAAAAGCCATTAGAACAGAAGCCTCCAGAGGGCAGGAATTATGTCCTTCTTATGCTTGTAATGTTTAGCACATATCAGTGGCTTAAGAAACACTGAAGCATGAATCTACTCAAGGGCATTATGAAACAGTAAGACTCAATTCTTAAACAGGTTATAAGATTATGCTTTAACTTTCTATAACCACTACCTTGCATAGCTAAAGTAAAATTTTACTTCAAATTGGGATTTAGATCTGGATGCCTCTTATATAAACATAATAATGCACTTGGAGATTTATACAAAGGCTATTGGCTATTACTTGGCAATTCCATTTCAAAAACTTTTTTGTTTCTTCTTTGTACTGAGGACAATTAAATTCACTGAAAATTCCTTTTTTGGAGTTTCATCTGAGATAGGAGGCTAAGTGCCTCACACCATGCCTCTCCCTAAAGGGACTCTGACATCAATTGCTCTCCCGGTGGTAACCGTTTCCCAAAAGTGGAAAGACCAGTCTGCATGTGGTTAATGAAGTTCCCAAAGCAATCACCCATCTCCCTTAAGTGGAAATGGAGCTTTCTGCATTCTGTGCAAAGACAGATCTACACATGTGAGAGGTATGTAACTGAGCTGAGCTAATGACATTTAGAACCCTTCTGAGGAGGATGGGAGTGCCTTTTAAAAAGCTCTGGATCTCAGACCTTAATTAGAGTGAGCAGTTCAAAGCAAGATGCAAATCAAGCGAGCTTTCAAGATCAAATTCAGCAAAGTGGTTTCTCACTTGGGTTCGGCAAGTTGGGAATTGGTATATGTGTTTGGGCCTAAGTCTTCTGTGGTCAACATACAACTTCACTTAGGAAGAGTTACTATTTGCACTATGAATTAAAAAAAAAACAAACCAACTATATCCCAAAACTGTAACAATTTTAGCACACCTCTTCTTGCCCCACTGGAACTAGAGGCAAGAGACTAGGGGAACAAAAAGGAGCATCAGCTTCTAAGTTTTCTCTCTAGCTTGAAAGAAAAGTCTGAGAAGTTCTCATTCCCACATTATTAATGCAATCACTGCTGGCTAGGCTGGAATATCCACCTCCCAAAGAATAAATACCTTCTAACATACCATTAAATCAATGAAAGGCAATCAATCACAGGGGCAGAAACTGACACAGGAAAGGAACCAAAATGAATGCCTGTAAAATTTTTTTTTTGAATTTAACAAATATATATCTGAGTACCCTTGGGCAAGTTTGAAAATCCCATTGCTCCTGGAAACTCTCCCAGACTAACCAGAGGAATGGTGGTAATGACAGCTTCTCTAATCTCCTTTGTCTGAACAAGAAATTCCTGTGTCCCCTTTTCTGACCACCACCCCAGTTCCACTTAGACACACAATTGTTCCACAATAATAACAGCAATATCACACATTTATATAGTGTTTTACCTACAATAACCCTGACATATAAGTATAAGTAGTGCCTCCATTTTATAGATGAGGAAAATGAAGTTCAGGGGAAGGCAAATGATTGACCCAAGGTTAAAGTTCTGCCACACTAGTGAGTGGCAGAACCAGACCTCAAACCCAGGTTATATACATACATACATACATGCATGCATACACATACATATGTGTATGTATATATTTATTTGTATGTATGTATTCACACATGTGTAAGATCACCATTTAATTTACATTCCTTGTGCACTTCTTTATGTCAGAGGGGACCCTTCTTAGAAACTCCAATAAATAAAATTATAAGCTCCCCAAAAGCAGGAACTACATCTCTGCAATTTCTTTTCACAAAAAGGGATTGTTTTTACATCACCCAGAACTACTCTACATCATTAAGTGATTTTCTAAAAGTGAATATACTGTTTACAAAATCTGAAAATTTGAACTCTTAGTCATCTAGCCCAAGTTTTTCAATTTACAGGCAAAAAAACTAAAACAAAACTAGTCCCAATTTGGACTAGAATTCCAGTCTCCAAACTGCCAGTCCTGTGCCATTTCCACCACTATGACATGGTGCCTCCATGTAACTGCCCGATTAATTTTCATTGGATCACAAATAACTGCTTTCTTTGCTTGATTATTTCAACTTTGAACTTTAAAGTCAATATGCTACACTGAGATCAACAGAAAACACATGTGTGTGCAGATACATGCCAGGACTATATTCTATGTTTATTGAGCACTAACTCTAAAGAGATATGCCTTGGGACAGAGAGTAGAGTGAGTGGTGAGCAATCTAACAATTCTAGTAATGGCTCATCTGCTGGAGTTGTCTTTGTGGGGTATTTATGTCACGGCTTAAATCCTAATACATATGGACTCCACAGAAGTCCCAGGTGTTAGATACATGTTTAAGTGAAATGCTGAGCTGCCTTCAGAACTCTCCTGCTTAAGATATCAAGAATGTAACCCCTGTACCAACAGGAGCTGCATCAGGGATTCAGGCTAGAGGCTCCCTCCTCCTGGCAGAAACTGGAAACTCTGGTTTTTACATTTGGACACACACTGGCACCACTCATTTAAAGCTAGATACTGTACCGCTTCTAAACTGGTTTCTGAAGTTTCATGCGCCTGGTTCCCAGATCATTCAACTTTCCTGCAAACTTTTTATAGATGGGCGGAAAGTAAGGACAGCAAACAGACCAGGGCATGCAGATTTCAAAATCTTTCACTGCCTGGCCTGACATGCAGGAAAGGATTTGGCTTTGGAGACGGGTTCAAAGAGTTCAATTAAAAGAACTCAGCTACTCTAAGTTACTGTAAAAATCTGGCTAAGGCAATGAGCTTCAGGAATCTAGGGAAGGCCTGCCCTTTCTCTCTAAAGTGTCAATTCCAATTTCAACAAATTGTTTTACTCACCTCAACCCGATTTCCTTTATTAGTAGCCTAATCTCGTTCTGACTTGGAGCCCAGGAATCTGTGCTAATTTGTGTGTAGAAATCACCTCACCTTTCTAAAGTGTGAGCTGAATGACCTCCCAAATTAAAATAAGTTGATGCCAAATTGAAATGAGATCTCTAAGAACTGACACAGTGAAGTTCAACATTTTATTCAATGGATTAGATTAAGGCAGAAATAATATTCTTGTCAAATTTGTTGATTACACTAAATTGGAAGGAATAGCTAACACAGCGGATGACAGAATCAGGATCCAGAAAGATCCTGACAGGCTAGAATGATGTCCATCTAACAAGATGAAACTTAGTGGAGAGGTGTAGAGTTCTAGACCTGGGTTAAAAAAATTAACTCCACAATTTAAGGATTAACTGTGTGGCTAGATAGCACCTTCTATGGAAAAGATCTGGGGGTCTTAAGGACCAGCAGAGAACATGGTAGCCAAAAAGCTCATGCTATTCCAGGTTGCACTGAGAGAAATATAGTTCCTTCCCATGTAAGTTCCTTCCAAACACTAGAATTCCTGTGACTCTGGAAGCCTCTTTAAATTACACAACTACTTCATATAATATTGAATACAAACGTCAACTAAATTTTTCTATCTCATCCTTGTTTTGAGGCTATCGTACAACTAACCAGTGAATGTGAATTCTAGAGTTTGGGACATTCTGAAAGACTTCTAATGCACATCAGTATTGGTGGTCTATGATGTGATCAGTTTTTGGAATTGGCTGGGAGTTCTACTAACTTTTTCTAACATGTCTATTAACTATTTAGAATCACTAAAAGTTAGAGCCAGAAGGGATCCTAGAGATTGATTACTGGTCCAATTTTACAATTTTATAGATGAATAGAAACTGAAGCTCAAATAAGGGAAATTACTTGAAATACAGTTAGTCAGTGGAAGAGCTGTGGGATCCACTCAAGGTTACCTGGTTCTGATTTCAACTGTCATTCAGCCATATGATGCTTTGTGAAAATACAAAGCGATATCCTGTGAGAAGACAAAGGCTAGGGTGTTAATAGGCAAAGATAAATCTTTGGCCATGAAAAACAGGAGGCTGGGATTTATTCTTATAATATTTGCAAACCAGTGAAGGTCTGTATTTGAAGGCAGAAGTTCGGAATGTAATGAAACAGATGTAAAGGTGTCAGGATGGAATGGAGTAGATGGACTCGCATTCAGTACATGTACAATAGTCCAAAGTTGGTATGTGCTGGTAAATGCATAAGAACTGACTCTCTGAAAAAAATAACATAATAAAAAAATAATAATAATAAAAAATAACATAATAAGATGACAAACTTTTAAGTTTAGTCTGCTTTATTTTCTCCATTGCTTTCCTAAATCTAAACAATCAACAAAACAACAAATCAAGCTCTGAACTGCAGTATTTGCCTATTTCTCAGATGCAAATGCTCACAATGGAAACAACAACTGGTTCATGACTGATCTGAAGTATGTCTATTTTATCCTTTGGCCAATCTATGGCATCTTTGCAAACCACAACTTTTCTCGGTGCTTTATCTATCTTTATCTATGTGAATACTCTAATACTTAAGGTTCCAGGAAGACATAACCAATACTAACAGGTATCTAACTTCAGTAAGACCTCAAAGGTCCCTGGGTCAGAAGTGCCTCAAGCTCTGACACCATGCACTAAATAAACACTCTGCAGGCTGTGAAAACCCAAAGGCCATTTTATAGGGACAGGCAGCCAGTCAACTCTGCATCTACCTCTTGCAGATGCTAGGAAGCTATTTACAGCCAAAGAGGGCCCAGGCAGCCCCTTCCAGAAATCTGATTACTCTGTTTATGACAACTCCAGGGCCAAGCATAAACTCCCTGCTGTTCTATCCATCAGCAGCAGCTTTAGTGAAAGTGAATACTGCTTCGCAAAGGTATAATCATTTCCAAGCCCCTACCCCAGTGGGTGAAAGTCAAGATGCAGACTGCCTTCCTTATCTATGAACACAATCAATTCCACATAATCTTTCCATACTGCCCAAGACAAATATGAAAACACAAGGCCACCATCCAGTGAAAGCCACAAGATTTTGCCCCATTATACCTAGCAAGGCAGTTGCCTTCGCAAGAAGGATGGTAGAGGCAAGTCTCTGTCACACAATCCAAAGGGAGCTTTTCACAGTGACCCATTGGATTTCCATAGCCCTAGTAAAAAGCAGTGAGACCTAATGGTAGCAATTTTTTTTTTTGCTCTATCAACAATAATGATTATTCACTATTAAAATATCAGTTCTATTTTGCTGTATTTGGTTGTATTTCAAAAAAGTTGTATGCAAGTAGACTTGTACAGGTTGAACTAAGTTGCTTATAATTTAAAGAAACTCTCTGACAAGTCCTTTGGTGAAACAGTACTTTGTAATGTGGATCTTCCCTCTCAGTCCCTATCCCTGCCTCTAAATGTACAATGAGATAGTCTGGCTACCTGGTCACTAAGGCTCCTTTCTAGCTTCAATATTCTATGGTTTTGCAGACCAAATTATTGTATGTTAGGTGTTCTTAAAGAGAGGGAACACCTGTATTTGGTTCATTCATCAAAAGCAACAAACTGAGAACATTATAGGTAAGTAATTTGATCATTTAGTCAGGGCTGGTTACCAACCAGAGGCAAATTGACAGTTGTATAATTCTCTGGATAACAGGTTCACAGAATGTTAGAACTGGAAGGGAAGCATATAGCCCAATCCCCACATGATACAAATGGGGAAACTGGGATTCCATGAGGTAAGGAGATTTACTCAAGATTATACCACTAGGAAGTTACAGGATGGGGATCTGAAACTTGTTCTTCTGAGTTCCAATAAAGGGACAAGCCCCACCCTTGGTTATATGGAACATGGTCAGTGGACCATGGGAAGAGGGAACAAAGCTATCTCTTTTCAGTGTATGTGAAAGGACTTCAGAAACTGTAGGATTTCTATCTCTAGACACTGAGTGTCTTTATTGTCCTACTAGAATGATTTCATTTTAGATATATCCCCATCACTCTGCAATCCTTTTGCCTTTCCTGACTTCACCTTCTCTACCAAAAGACTTTTAGTTGTAGGTCCCCTTGTCTTTGGTGGCAGGCATGGATACCTCCCTGTGGCCAGTGGTCCAATGGGCTCTGCAGGTGGTCAGTGGTATCAGAATCCCAGCTTGTAGTACCAGGTACCTTCTAAGTATTCATAAAAGCTGAATTGAGGAAATCAGGAATATTAGGTCCCTGAAGATGGAAATAACTTATCAAACATCAAATTTATCATCTCTTTATTCTTTAGACCAAACAACATATGGTCTTTGTATGTCACATACTGAATGTGAGTGAGTGTTAGAGCAGAGAATTACCAAGTTTCTTAACACATAAATAGTACAGCAATTTGAGCATTCACTGATTCATTCAAATCTTCACTGAATACTTATTAGGTACCAGGCACCCTCATTCAGCATTTTCCCCATTAAGCAATATCTTGTGTGCAGTACTTAATGAATATTTGTTGAATTAGGTTGAAAATCAGAAGGAAACAGATGCTTCCTTTGTAAACTGACTACAGGTATTCCCTTTTCTTAAGAAAAAATGTGTTCCAGATATCTTTTGCTCTTATGTATCCGTCTTCCCTCCCCTATCTATCAAACCACACCTTGGAACAAAGAATAAAGAAAGAAAAAAAGCGTTTCAGCAAATCTAACCTACACATCAACCAAGTTTAACAATGAATACAATGTTCCACATTCATTCTCTCCCATCTCTGCAAAGGAAGGGAAGTAAGTACCTGTCCTTATCTCTTCTCTGAGGCCAGGCTTATTCCTTATAATTCTACAGTATTCAGTTTTGTGTTTTTATTCTTCCACTGATATTATTGTAATCACTGTGTATGTTGTTTTCCTGGTTCAAGGCAATCTCTTTTCAACTCTGTACATTTCATCAATCCACTGATTTAATGCTATCTAATAAACTCTTATACTTCATTTTCTTGTCACTTTCCCCACACATTCAATGTTTCCTACCAATGTCTGAAACAAGTAATAGTATAAATCAGTATTCTGGCTCATAGATATGTAGTCTAAGATGTGGCCTTGTAAAGCCAAGCAAAAGCAACTTCCCAGGTTCGTATTGCCAGCATAGCAAACCCCATTTATTCAGTGACAGATTAAGGCAAAACATTCACAGAATAGAGAAAATCAAAACACAGTGTAACTCATTCATTTAGCAAGTGAGTTCTCAATTCAATTGCAAAGCTCCACCCCTGGCCAGTACAATTAGTCAAAGTAGCCCATTCCTGGGCAGTACATTCATTTAGTCAGTCAAAGTCTCTCTTCTCAAATGGAGATTAGTTTCCAATCATAGACAAAGTACAATCACTTGGTCAATCACAGAGCACAAAAAAGTCAAAGGTTTCCCACCCCTGGATCACAACTGAATTACAATACCATCCATTAACACCAAGCACTTTTCCAAAAGGGGCAGGAGAGCACAAAATGCCATCTACCCTTAAGCTACATCAAGGTTAAGATATCTCCACAGCATTGAAAACCCAAGGAAAGGCCCTATCTTCATCTTGACTCGGGCAAGTTCTCAGCAATCTCTGTTCCTGGGGAGATAAGGCTCAACAAAGCCACTGCCAGTGTCCATTACAGGCCTCCAAGAACATATCTTGTCTAAATGAGGGGATTACCAGTATTAGACAGTCGAACACCCGTAGCAGGGTGTGCTAAAAAGACAAAGGTCCCTCTCCCTGAGAAGCTTATAATCTTTTATTTAATTTTACTTTGCCTAGTTCTGTAAGTTCACTGGCAAGTTAACATGGAGAATTCCCAGTGACTCCTCTACCAATGTAGATCAGCAACTGCTTGGCAATATTAAAGCATATCTGGGGCACTGCAAAGTTAAGAGACTTGGCCAAAGATAACACAGCCAGAATATGTTAGAGGTAAAAAGTGAACTCAGGTGTTCTTGAGTTTAAAGCTAGCCCTCTATGATACAACATTGCCTCTCATGGGACCTTACAGTCTTGAAGATTTAAAAGAGAAGATACAGCTACACACACACACACACACACACACACACACACACAAAATTTAAAAAAGAGATACATCCACAAACATATATATTCACACACAAGACCACAGCTTAGCCAAACATATTCTGTTTAGCTTTTTGCTTTCCCAGACCCTGCCCTATAATTCAGGAGAGTGAGAGAAGAAGAATGCTTTGGAGGAATGGGGTGGGATGTGGGGGGCTCAAGGCAGGAAAGGTTAGAGGAAAAGTAGAAGAATAGAGAGTGAGTCAATGAATTAGGACTCCATAGAAACTAGAAGGATAGAAGAAGCAGCTATTTTGGAATGAAAGGCAGGCTATGAGGAGCAGGAAAAGAGCTAAAAAAAAAGCTTTTATCAACAACTAGCTCTCTACATGGTACCCCAGAACCCATCAATACATAATTTTTATTTTCAGATTCCTTTCTGATTCTGGTGTCTGGGATCATTCTCTTCTGGGACGTAATCTACTTATAAAAGCCAAAAATAATTTCAGAAGCCACAAAACCTTAACATGTTTTTGTAATCCAGTGTAGGTTCCAATTAAACATGGGAATGAAAAAATGGAATTTGATTTTGTATATTTTTTTCTACTTCCAAGCATATGTGTCAAGTTTTCTCTCTCTGAAACTAGCTATACTGAATTAAGTTATATACTACTCTCTAGGGACATATCCTTCTAAACTACATTAAGCTACATCTGGAACACATTCATTTCACCCAACCCTGGAAACAGAAAGACATATAGTAGAAAGACTATGTTCCTATTTTGTCCAACCACATGTGAACAGGTGTTACAAATGCTGCTGCTGCTTATGACAAAGGTGAAATTGCTTTCATACTCACATTTGTCCCGGAAGCAGTGGGAGAGAAAGTGGGATTGGACTGAGCAAAGGACCTTGTTGGAACCACAGCAAATGATGATCCAATATTTGAGGCAAAATCTAAAGGAATTATATAAGGCCAGTGGAGGGGGAAAAAAAGAGACAGTCACATTGCTTTCAAATGTCAACTGCCTAGGACTAACAGGGAAAGAGAAGGTTTCTTTTAAAAATACTTTCTAATGTTCTTCATGATTATTTCTCAATTTCTCTTGGAAACACTTATCACTGACATAAAGATATACTTTAAAAAAATCAACGCTGAAAATATCAATATAATAAAAGCAGAATACATTTGATTTTCTGAAGATTTTTAACTTTAGAAGATGGGATATGGACGAAGCTATGGGGTTGAAAAATCTCAGACAAGATGTTATCAGAAACCTGATTTCATATTCTTGTTAGTGATCCTCTGGACACCCCTTACCTTCAGTTCCAGGTGGGTTAAAAACAGCTGTGCTGTTTGGTGAGGTGCACAATGCTCCTTCTGCTGAGCCAACTACACATCGAATCCCCGCACTAAAAAAATAAAATAAAATAAAGGGAAGGATTAAATATAGAAAAGATTTTTAAAAAGTTAGAAGAAAAGGAATAAATTTACCCCAGGGTTGGAGGGAAGGTAAATGATTACCAATCACACAAATGTAGAATCTGAGAGTTGGAAGGGTCTTCAGTGACCATCTAATCCAACCCATAGAAACACCTACCTGACAGATGAACTAGCATGTACCCGAAGACTTCAAACAAGGGGGAACCCACTATTTCCTGAGTCAGCCCATTCCACTTTCAGACAGCTTTAATTTTTTGGAAGGTTTTCCTGACATCAATGCCGGTTTGCCCTTTTCTAGTCTCTATCCTTTGCTCCTAATTATGCCCTTTGGGGTCAAAGTCTAATCCCTATTCTGTATATTATTGGTGTTCAATTGTTTTTCAGTTGTGTCCAACTCTTCACATCCCCATTTAAGGTTTTCTTGGCAGAGATACTTAAGGAGTCTGCCATTGCCTTCCCCAGATGATTTTACAGATGAGTAAACTGAGGCAAACACTGTTAAGTGACTTGCCCAGGGCAACACATCTATTAAGTGGCTGTGCCAGATCTGAACTCAGAAAGATGACTACAGGCCCAGTACTTTGTGATCCTCTTTAAATGCCTGAACAAACCAATTGTTTCCCTAAGTATTTTCTTCTTCAGGCTAAACACTGCCCCCTGCACCCAGTTCCTTTGACCAATCATCATACGTAAAGTATTTTGCAAACCTTAAAGTGCTATATAAATTATTTTTTCAAATATTATTGAAAATTAAAATTATTGAAAATATTATTTTTAACATATAACATGGACCCAATTCATGTATGCCCTCCTCTGGACACTTCTCACTGACTTTCTTACACTCTGCTGCCCAGAACTGAATATAATACTCCATATGTGGTTTGACTAGGGCAGAGTACAAAAGATAATCACTCTTTATTCTTAGAAGATATGGTCCAAGATCACATTAGTTTTGGGGACTGCAACATCACTTTGGCAATTCATAGCTTGAAGCCCAGTAAAACCTAGATCTTTTTCAGACAAACTGCTCTCTAACCATGATACCCCCATTGTGTGCATATGAAGCTGAATTTGTAAACACAAGTGTGAGACATTTATACCTATACTGAAATTCATTTTATTAGACTTAGCCCAATGCTTTAGATTGTCAAGATCTTTTCAGATCCTGTTATTGTTATACAGTGTATTATCTCCGAGTTCTATGTTATCTTAAAAGTGTTGTTCTATCATTTATGCCTGTCACTTATCCTCTGCCTGACTCAGTTTCCTTAAGTATAAAAAGGGGATAATAACACCTACTTGATGAGATTTTTGTGAGGATCAAGATGTTTATAAAGTACTCAGTATACTGCCTAGCTCATAGTAGGTGCTGGAGAAATCCTTGTTGCCTTCTCCTTCCCTTTACCCATACCATTTATAAAAATGCTCAATGGTACAGTATTATGTACTGGTTCCATAAGTGTGCTCCTGCAAAACGGACTTGGAACCATCAATAATTACTCTTTGAATCTGGCCAATCAGCTCAGGCCTGAAACCATCTAACTAAAGCTCTCCATCCCTCTTACAAGAATAATATGAGAAAATTTTTATCAAATGTGTTGCTAAAATCTAGGCAAACAATGTCTACACCTGTCCTGATCTACCAGTTTAGAAATCCTTCAAAAATCAAAAAGTCTGCGTGAACTATACTTGATGAAAAAAATTAACATGAAAACAACTCTAAGGTATCAATTCAAGCCACCAAACAGGCAAAAATGAACAAAAATGGCATAACTCAGAGCTTGAAGGGCCATGAAAATAACACATCCTTATACACTGCTGATGGAATTGAAAACTGGTGGAGTCTTTTTGGAGAGCAATCTTTTAAAATAGTGTAAGAGTTACAAAAAATAATTATGCCATCTATTCCAACAGTGTTAATTTTCAAAATATACCTTAAAATGTAATTTTAAAAAGAGTTCTTTCCAAATGTATTTATAGTGCCAATATTTGTGATTAAAAAAACTGAAAGGGGGGCAGCTAGGTGGTGCAGCGAATAGAGCACCAGCCCTGGAGTCAGGAGGACCTAAGTTCAAATCTGGCCTCAGACACTTGACACACTTACTAATAACTGTGTGACTTTGGGCAAGTCACTTAACCCCAATTGCCCTCCAAAAAGCAAAAACAAAAACAAAACTGAAAGGAATTTCAATGGTCAACATTTTGAAAATGACTGGATAAATTCTGTTATATCAATGCAATGGAATACTATAATGAATTTAAAAAAGGCAAACTGAGGAACATGATTAAATATAGAAAGATGGCTATAAAATGATGTGAAGGAAAGAAAGCAGCACCAAAGATTGAGTCTTCACATTGATCATCATGTAATAAAATAAAAAATACATACAATGAATATGAATGAATAAAGACAGTGGATGAAGACAGAGAGGGAGGAATTGCCTAATAATTACTATTGTAGGCCATTTTTAAATTTAAAGAGTTGTAAATATAAGCTTAATTGATTTTGGTTTTGTTTAAAGTTGAGTTCGCAATGAATTATTGATTTTTAAAGGAAAGGGGGACTGGTTAAAAGAAGGGGCTTAAATATATGCTCTCTTCAAGTTCTTCAAGACTGAAGAACTAACAATAACAACAGTCATCCACTCTTGTCGACAGGCAGAACTCACCTTTCAGAGAAGGTCATGCAATTCTGAGTGTGCATTTTCCCTTTGATATGCTGCTCCCAATCCTAGGTCAGAAGAAGATGATGAATGATCAAAGGACGCTCCAGCACATATTGAAGGCAGATGAATAACAGCAGGAATTCACATTTATATCATACTCGATAGCTACTAAATTCTTGCCATACATTATTTCATTGGCTTCTCATAACAACACTGAAAGTAGCACTGTCCCCATTTTACAGATGAAGAAACTGAGCTAAAGTTGAGGTCAATGGACAGAATCCTTAAGATTCTATAGGATCCTCAAGGATAGAAGGTAAATTCTTTCTGAGGAGACGATATATGGGTATAAAAGTATATTCCAAATATTTGCAAAATAAACACAAGGTCATTTGATGAGAATAGTTCTCGAGGGATCAGGAAAGACAACATGTAGAAGGTAGTATTTCAAACCTCAGATACAAAGGAAACTAAGGATTCTAAGAGGCAGAAATGAGGAGGGGATGCATTCCTGGCATGGGAGACATGTGCGAAGGCAGGGAGATGAGAGAAAATTTCATGTGTGAGGAACAGCCAATTTGGCTGGAGTGTGGAGTGCATGTGAGAGAGTGGTAATGCAGATAATAAGGACATGAAGGTAGGTCAGAGCTGGCTGTGAAGAATTTCAAATGCCAAGCAGGGACTGTACTCTATTCTTCAGGCAACAGGGAGTCACTGGAGTCTGCTGAGCAGAGGCATGACGTGGTCAGACAAGGTCACCGAGCTTTCACGGTGGACAGGGAAACAGTGTGCAATAGACCAGGTGATGTGAGCCAAATGCCCTGCCCTTCTCTGCCTTACCTTTAGATCAAAGACTTTTTTATCACAGATGGTGCAAATGTGTGGCAGGTGAAGTGGTGCAATACCATGCAAGTCATTCAGCTCATGAGCCTGGAGAGGCCTCACTGACAGCATGGGCTCCTCCTTCCCTCGCCTCTGGGTGCTGCTGAAACTCTGCTTCTTACTGAAGGGAGCAGGGGTCGAAGGCCCAAACTTGGTGTCTGGTGTGGGTTCTTCTGGGTCATACAGCTCATAGGACTGGCTGATTGGTGGCCAGTCCCATTGACTATTTGATCCTGTGCCATGGAGCAGTGGGTCTACCTCTCCTTTAGGACCACCTGTGGAGGATGTGTTCATGTGCTGTTCTCCAGGGAACCCCAGGGACTGTCCTCCAGTCATGTGCTGTCCTTGGGAATTGGGCCCATAAAAGTCTTTAGGGAAGCTGGCTTGGCCATCTTGCTTTGGATGCCCTGTAGGACCCTCATAGGTTACCCCAGCTGAGGTGGCACCCGATGTTGGCAGAAAGCTCGACTGACTATCAGCATCTGAACCATAGGCCTGAGTACCACTAGCTTTACCATACTCATAGAACCCCGCCACAGCAGGAACAGGGCCAGTTTTGCTGATGCCCAGGACAACTGCTGGTTGATTAGAGGTCTGAGATATGACCCCACCAAAAGGATGCATCACCATGGCGTTGGCAGCCTGACTGGGCAGGTTCATGGACGGTCCTAGGCCCTGTCCTTGACCGGGAGGTGAAAATGTGATCCCCCTAGAGGAAAACCTGGCATTTGGCATTACTGCTGGGTGCTGGGGTGCCCCAGCATGGCTGTGTGGGGTAGTGATGACAGATGGATGTCTCAGCTGGTTGAAGAGGGGCTGAGACATAGCCACTTTGGACAGCACTTGGTTCAGGACTGTGGCTGCTGCAGTGTTGCTGGTGACTGCTGACTGTGCCAATTTCAGCCGGTGGAGTGTCAGCTGGGCTTGCAGTTGGGCCAGCTGAAGACTTGCAGGCGATGGAAGCAGAGGACTTGGATTACTGACAGAAAATGGGTTCTTGTCCAAAAGCTTGGCAGCACTGCAAAGAAACGGGTTTAAACTGGTTTTTATTTGTAAGAATCATTTATAAAAGACTCTCTACCTAACATAATCTCTGTCCTTGAACTCAAGACCCACAGATGGATTCTTTGTGGGCCAAGAGCTGTGCTTGCCATCCCAATATCCTACATAGTTCATTTCTTCTATCTCTCAAGAAATTTTTGTAGAGGAGGAAAGTCATGTATTCTCAGCAAAGAAGAGGGTAGGAGGATGCAATGTGACCGAGGACCTTCTGTGCATTCTAGCCAAACTAGACAACTCATCCTTCCCGATATTTTCTTATCCCTCCTTTCCCATTCCATGCCTTTGCTTCTAGCACAATGTGCACTTACAAAGTCACACACTTGGCCCCTCCATCTATGCCTGCTAAAATCCTTGCCAACCTTGAATGGCTTTCTCAGGTGACGCTTGATTTATGAAGCTTTCTCTGATCTCACCTGATGGAAGCAATCACCTCCTCAGATATGTCACAGAACTTTGTACTGCAACAGACTTAGAATATCCCGTTTTGTATTAGATTGTAAATTCCTGGTCCAGGGGCAATGTCTTGTTATCCCTCTCAGTGTCTAACATAGTACCTTGTACTCCAATAGGTGCTCACAGTTCTGTGAGAATTATTCCGTGAATAATTCCTCACTCACATCTCACACATTTTCTTAAGGGTGACTTGTGACAGATACGGCCTTTCTAATCTTTGTGGTATGACCTACTGTTGTCTTAGGTTTGTGCTGAAAATTCAAAACTTAAATTTCAAAACTCAAAAATTCAGCATCTGTTCAATATACAGGATAGACTTCACACAATAAGCAAAGCATATAACTAAACAAAGGATATGGGAGGAGGGGTGGAGTTTAGGATAAAAAGAGAATTTTCTATGCTATACTTAAGACATCTCCATTTTAGGAAAGGTTTGAGGGAGGGCAGCTTTGCTTAGGGGGTTCAGTACCTCAATCAGAGAAATGTTACTTTCTCTGTCTCTGTCATGAAATAAGTGTTCAGTGAGGCTAGGGGCAGGAGTCAGTCAGGAAGAGAGCTGGTTAGTACAGGATTCTAATAGCATACAACTTCCACCCTCCTGAGTCATGTCTTCACAGTATGGCTTCATTGTTTTCTTTGAAGTGAATTCCCAGAACAGTAGGCACACCCACACTTATACAAACATATTCCAAAGTCAAACTTCTGGATCATCCTTTCTCTCCCCTTAGTGAATAATCAAGGGGTGATTATACTCAACTAAAGGTGCAGGCAACCAGCAGACAATACTCTTTCCCTTCAAGTGCAGAGCAGGTCAGATGTATTTTAAGATGTCTGCTGGAGAGCAGACAAGGATGAAGATACCTCTGCTCTCTGGGGAGGCTGTCATGGCTCAGGGGCAGCAGTTGGGGTTGGACAGGGACAAAGATGAAGAGGAAGTAGGGTTAGGAAGGTGCTAATTGCCTGAGTAGGTGAGAATATGAAAAGAAGCAAAGGATGGTCAAGGGGCTGGTGATAGACCCTAAATGCTAGCCAGTACTAAGTAGCTAAGCTTTGGAAGAGCAATTAGGCTTAACTCAAAACCCTATCCATACAGCAGCCAAACCTCCCTACTGGTTTTTCCAAAACACACCCTGTCCTCAGTAACAAGGTGCTAATGAGGTGCCAACGGAGTTTCCATAACCAGAATGAGAAAGGATTTTTTTTTCCTGAGAACTCAGCTAGATTTTCCAAAAACACAAAACAACAACAAAACAAACAAACAAAAAAACAACTCTGTGCAATGTTTTTAGCCAGGAATTGTTGAGGGTGGATGTGAGTTGGAAGAGAATTCGTATCTCTGAAGTTATCTATAGGTTAATCTTTTCAACCCAGTGCAGTCAACCATTTTAAAATACTTGCAGTCTTGGCAAAAGGAGCCAGTAATCCTGGAATCAGGCCCAGAATATACAGCTGGTGGTCGGTTTATCCTGAAACCTTGCACAAAAAAAGAAGAAAGACCTAATTGTCTGCCTGCCATTGACAGAACTCTACTATTTGCTTGACAAAATCTTAACTATTACTAAATTGATATTCAATTTGAATAAAATTTTATTTACTCTTAACAATTAAAACTAAAAGGTTATTTCGGACAAAAGTTGTTGAGATTCCTAAAATAAGTGAGAAGTTTAACAGTATTTTTTCATAGCTCATCTTTCAAATGTCAGTATTTATCACTTCATCATAGGGTGTTAGCATAAATTCGCTCCTGATATATGAAGACAAATTATGTGGGGGATTTTCTGTGGAAAGAATGAACACCCCTAGTAATCCTTTCTGCTACATTAGGAAAGAGGGCCCTCAGAGGTGGCATCTGACAACAGCTGGTCTGACAATAAAGTGACACTGACCACCTGCCCTTTGGACTCCAAGTCAAAGTGAAATCTCAATAATCAAAAGTCTCTGGCTTATGATGGTTCACTAGCTTATGAAAATAATATTGTCAGTCAATGTGGCCCATGTGGAATAATTTAACACCACCCATTCTAGCATTGGTATCCAGGTACTCAAGGTTAGGAACTGACCTAACATGAAATAAACTTCTCAATGAAATAAGAACCATTCTGAACTGCAGCAGCCTATAAGAGGGCTCTGATACAAGCAATGTCCACTGCTCACCACCTACTATGACAAAGGTGACTTCGGGAATGGGGACAGAACTAGAAGCAAGGGAGAATAGAGACATGTAAGCTGTCGCTTGTATACAGTGGTATCCTAGACAGCTATGAGATGTAAAAATGTCAGCCCTGGAAAAGACCTTTTTTTACCTCAATTAGTGTAATCAGCTTATTTTAGTAAAGAGGAAACTCAGGCCTATGGAAGGCAAGGGACTTTGTCCAGGTCACACAACTAGCTAGTGGCAGAACCTGGACTGGAATCAGTATCTCCTATCTAAAGTTTTTCATGCTACAAGATAGTATTTCCCAGAAAGCAAGTGAGCTTTGGAGGCAAAATACCTTTTTTGATCTTTTTTTTTGAAGGAGAGAAGATGAGGAGAATGTTGGTTGAAACCTTTGTGCACGAAGTAAGTTCCCTGAAGGAAGAGGCACTTTGCAAAGAGCACTCCCTCTTTACAAGCACCTGGGAGACCATTTTGCAACCTGGACCTTTGGAGTTTCAACTAGAACATCTTTACCAGCAGACAGACCAGTTCTTTTATAAAAGCCAAACAAATCTACTTCTTTCTAAAAAGTCTGCTAGCCTTTACTACCTGGGGCAGTGGCCCACCTGAAGATTTTTTTCATTGTTTTTGCCTGAAGCCTCTCACAGTCTTTGCTAGTTATTGTACTCCTACCCTCTTTCCCAAGAAGCAAACCATGGCAGATCCTCTTGTCCATGACTTTGGATTGGGAGGGATTTAGGGAGCTGGGAGTGTTTACGACTTCTGGTATCTATCCATCTCCTCCACTTCTTACCAAGTCTACTGTGCAAATAAATACACGTGTTCCATCACCACTGATCAAGTTCACATTTGATCTAAGGAAGAAGGCAAAAGTTAAATCACATAACCTAGGAAACTGGGCAGTCAGTTAGAAGGTATATTATATGGTCCCTGGAGAATTATATGTAAATGAAGTGCTTAAACACACACTATGGGAGAATTTATGGATACATCATTCTGATTCATTTCAGTCTATAGAAAGCTCACTGCCCCAGGGGTGATGTTTAATTTTTGGTTGTTAATTCACCATGCAGGGAACACATACTGCATGACTAGATGAAACTCTACTCTTAACATCTTTGAAACTACTGGGTCTATTTTTTATAAGCACACCCATAGCCTGAAAATAAAATAAAATTTAAAGGACAAGTAGTTATACTTAACACATCCAGGGATTTAGGAGATACAAATGAAATGTTGCCCACAGTTTAATTCTATTGTGTTAAAAAGATACACAACAGGTAGGACTTGACAGTTCCCTATAAAAGCTACTGGTTTAAAAAGTCATCTTTCATTTTACTCCAAAACTTAAATAACTTGCTATGATGAACCCAAGGATTAATAGAAAATGTTCTCCATTCACGTCTGGCTGGTGAGAAGTTATATTTCTGCTGCTGTAATAGAAGGCGCTGCTAGGTGGCACAGTGAATAGAGCGCTGAGACTGAAGGGAGATTGATCTTCCTGTGTTCAAATCTAGTCTTAGTACTTAACTAGCTGGGAGAGCATGGGCAAGTCATTTAACTCTGTTTGCCTCGGTTTCCTCATTGGTAAAATGAGCTGGAAAAGGAAATGGCAAACCACTTCAGTATCGCTGCCAAGAAAACCCCAAATGGTGTCATGAAGAGTTGGCTAAACAGCATCATTTTTAATAAAGAAAAGCCTGATTCTGGGCATCTGGAAAGCAGTACGACCTATTACAGAAATTCTGAAAGTGTGGTCCATAGGGTTCCCAAGACCCTTGCAGGGAGGTCCATGAAGTCAAAACTATTTTCATAATAATTCTAATTTTTAAACAAAAATTTAAAACAAAACAAAATTTGCTTAATAAAATATTCCACCCTTTTCCATATCTGTGTGAGGCTGGATTTTCTTCATATATTTAAGCAAAATAATGTATCCTAACAGACTGAATATAGGAACTGATACAAGAATCCACCTCTCTTCTATTTAGCCAGACATTACAGAGATATAAAAATATTTAAAACAATGCTACTATTCTCACTAAATTGCTTTGGAAAATAGTTATTTTTCATAGAAATATAATATTTACATTAGCATATAATGGTGATTTTAAAAAAAATAATAAATCGACATTTTGAAAATTGATCAGTTTTCCTTTCTAATACAATAAATATTAATAGATATGATCCCCATAAATAAAAGCTCTTTGGGGGCCCTCAATCATTTTTAAGAATGCAAAAGGGTCCTGAGACCAAAAAGCTTGAGAAGCACTAATCTAGCAGAAAGAACACTGCATTTGGACTCAGAAGACCTGGGTTCTAGTGTCGGTTCTACTACTAACTGTGTGATCAAGGGCAAGTTATTTTCTCTCTCTGGGTCTCATTTTCCTCTGCTGCAAAGCAGAGGAGATGGACACTAAATCATCTCTGAGGTCTCTTCCAAGTTTAGCATTCTATTTTACTCTGCCAAATGACAAGAACTTTCTGCACAAATATACTGTTCTCTACTGTTGTAGTCCAACGTAAATCAACTCAGAGGAAAATAATTTTTTAAAGTTATAAATAAAAAAGCCCCAATTATGGATTTTGCCAAACATTAGTTGAGATTTACTATCCCTACTTAGAGGACTAGTGCCAGGCACTAGTCAGGTAGCTTGATCCCTACTGCTATAAGCTGAGCTGTTCAGAGGAATCCTGACACACCACGGCCTCTTCCATTTGTAACTGCCAGTTATACAGGTGTCCGCAGTATATAACTAGACCACTGGATCAGAAATGTCATGCCATTAAGGAGAGTGATGAAAAGACTAAACAGGAAACCTGCTCAGGAATACCACTGTAGAAATTTGTTGACCAGAGAGCCATTGCTTTCTTAGAGTCTAGGTAGAGAAGTAGGGAACCTGGCCTCGAAGCTACACGTAGACTTCTCAGTCCTCAAGTGCAGCCCTTTGACTGAATCCAGACTTCACAAAACAAATCCCCTTAATAAAAGGATTTATTCTATAAAACTTGGACTCAGTCAAAAGGCCACAACAAGACTACATGTGGTCTTGAGCCTGCAGGTTCCCCAACCCTGGCTAGGAAACAGACTTGACTTATATCATCTTATATCATCTACTTCATTCCTATATGGAACCCACAAAGGAGAAAATTACAAGGGCCCCTTGTGTGATCCAGAAAATATCAACCAGGTGAGGCTGGTAGTCCTGGAAATGATCCTTCCTTATGTCCCAGAAAACCTGCCTGGGGCATGGACAGGTTCCTGTTTCTTTAGAAAATGATGAAAAAAATTGCTGTTTCCAATCACTGTTTACAAGACCCCCATGGTCTATCCCCAAAGACAATCCCAAAGGCAGAATTGGCTTTGTGTACATCAATCCTGTAGGAAAAGTCATATCAACAAACAAATTTCTCTCTTTAGGATCAAAGAGAAGTTATATAAGGTAAATGAAAGTTTAGGAGAAATTTCAGAAACTGAAATTACTTGTGATGCTGGAACAAATATTTCACTTGTCAGAAAACTTACTCTAGGCATGCAATTTCATTTAGCACCTGATATCATTCATAACTTGGGCCAATGCCAGAGCTGCTTAAACTCAGGGGTGAAAGAACTGAATTATAAAGCACATCACTTAGGCCAAAAGACACTGAACTGGTAACATTTCCAGTTAGACAAGAAATCTTCTTCAAGGGCAATTAACTTCTTTTTGTGTCATGGAAATGAACCTTTTGGAAGCTACAGAATAATGTTTTTAAATGAATAAAATAAAATACAAAAGATGACAAATGAAACCATTGATACTAGAGTATGTGTGCGTATTAAACAAGTCCATACACCCCTATTCTAAGAGGGGTAATTCCACTCAGATATTTCATTTCACTTTGTCAGTCAGCTATATTGAACTCTCTTCCAGAAGACCAAATGGTCAATTCGTTGGGTTAGGTACAAACTAAATTCAAATGGGGAAAAAAAGAAACCACACTACATTTATTAACCACCTACTTGTAAAGGGCACTATGTTAGCACAAGGAATACACAGATAAACGAAAACAAAATCCTTGCCTTCAAGGAGTTTACAATCTACAAGTGCAAAATGATTTCAAGGAAAAAGTTCATGACCAGACAAGAGTATGACAGATTCGCTAGTTCTGGGTTGGAGCCTTTACAGTAACATTAACTCAAATATACAAAAGTATACACATCACACACAAATATAGAGGTTTTGCTTTCCAATGCCTACTACAAGTGGAATCATTCTTATTTGTTCCATCTACTAGGATGTGAATTCTTCCAGGGAACAGAGAACATCTAAACTGTACTTTGTAATTTTCATGGGATTTAGGACCCTACTATACACTTGGGGGCACACTACTTGACGGTGATAATACAACAGTAGTCCTTATGCCTAAAGTTCAAACT
Source organism: Pseudochirops corinnae (assembly GCA_028646515.1). NCBI lineage: Eukaryota > Metazoa > Chordata > Mammalia > Diprotodontia > Pseudocheiridae > Pseudochirops > Pseudochirops corinnae. Next base: position 127,341,889 of record CM053589.1, on the reverse strand, counting down.
CTGGTTAGTATCACAGAATCACAGAATACCATATCCAGAACAGAATGCAAAACATGTACTGGAAACCCCTCCTTTTCCTTTGGAGGAAACTCAGGCCCAGAGTTTGTGTGATTTGGGCAAGACCTCCTGGCTAGTGAATAATAGCAGACCTTGAAAGTTGGAACTAGAACCCAGGTATTCTGACACTTCACAATACTGCCTCCTTCATATTTACCAGATAAGCCTTTAAAAGAACAGAGAAGGATTGCTCATTAACCAGGTTTACAGAGGTTTCATCTATATCCAAAGTCCTAACAATGACTGGTGTTTTAACAGGTTGAGGTCACCCATTTCTTTCTGTTTTTCCAAGATTTATCACAGATGAGACTTCTGTGACTAACTTGAGACAGACTTATCTCAGAACACTGCTGGACTTTGCACATGGTATTACTGAGAGGCAGTATGGATAGTGTATAGAATACAGAATGCTAGACTTGGAAACAAGAAGACCTTGGCAAGTCGCTCTCAGCCTTCGTTTATTCAACTACAAATCGAGGCTAACATCCATCTCCCGGGGTTGCTGGGAAAATCATATCAAACAATAATGTGTGTAAAGTGTTTCACAAATCTTAAAACACTAAATAAATAAAAGTTATCATTATAGGATGGTTCATATCACCATGGCACTCCCGAGGAACAATCCATTTTGGAGAAAAACAAACATCCTTATTGTCTGATTTGTATTCATATCTATGACATTCTGGATTTATGAGGGATCTCTGTTCTAAGCCTAACCTTAGAACAGGTCCTTATATCAACTGTGCCCGGTGTGCCGGGTTCACTAGACAGCTCTTCTCACTCAGTTCCTGAAACCACATCGTATCAGTATTTTTATACTTGACAAGTCAGCGTATGAATAATTTGATTTGGAATTTATTGGTAGGCTACACCAAGGTGCGCAAAAGAGAGCTGATAACTTAATGAACAAAGCCAGAAAACAAACAGTTCACTTTCTTAACTCAGAATTGGTCAAAGTAGAAGCAAACAAAAGGAAAAAAAACAGCTTATTAACTCATCCAAACATTTATTAAGAACCTACTGTATGCAATTAGGAAGTATACAACAGGAGGGTAAATACAAATAAACACCCTGGGTGCAAAACCATTCAAAGAGGACCCAGAATAGGCTTTAAAATGTGCTTTTGCATCTGGAGGAGCGCACTTGTCCTCTGCAGAAATGTATTTATCGTCAGGTGCCAAGAAATAGAAAGGCAGAGTGGGGAAATGACTTTGCATTGCCAGAGGGGGGAAACGCTGGCCTCGGAAAAAAAGAGTTCAGGTCCCAGATTTTGCCAGCTGCTTATTGCATCACTTTGATCAAGTCGCATCACCCCTGAGCCTCCACGTCCTCATCTGTAAATTAAGGGGCTCAGATCAAGAATCAACCCAGTATTGGGCATACAGTGATGGACTTTGAGATAGCAGGACCTGGGTCCAAATCTGACCTCAGAGGCTTATTAGCTGTGTTTCCTTGGGGACTGCTAGTTTGTAAAATGAGGCTCACAATCCCTCTGTCACTTATCTCATGGGGTTGTTGTCAAGATCAAACAGGAAAATAAATGTGAAATGCCCTATAGCAGCCCATAAATGGCTGCTGTTGTTACCCTGCAAGTACTGTCAACTATGACACCTTGGAGAAGCAGTGTGATAAGGCAGAAAGAATACTGGTACAGGAATCAGGAGACCTGGGTACAGGAAAGGGAGGAGGGGGGAGGGAGACCAAGCATCTGTTAAGTGCCCACTAGGCACCAGACTCTGTGCTAAGCTCTTTCTTTACAAATCTCATTTGGTCCTCACAACAATCTTGCGAAGTTGATGCTATTATTATTTCCATTTTACAGGCATGGAAAAAGGCAGAGATTAAGTGACTTGCCCAGGATCACAGAGTAAGTGTCTGAGACGGGATCTGAGCTCGGGTCTTCCTGACTCCAGCCACAGCACTCAACTCACTATAGTACTGAATTGCCTTTAAGAAGCAGAGAAAGGGCCTGTATTAACTCTACTAATCTCATGAACAAAATGAAAGGAAAGGCCCCCAGTATTATTTGTGTGGAGATTATACATTTAAAAGCACTTTCTACATTTTAAAGCACAAATACACATAAGCTACTAACCGTGTGACCCTAGGCAAGTCACTTAACCCTGTTTGCCTCAGTTTCCTCATCTGGAAAATGAACCGAGGAAAGTAAAGAGCAAACCACTCTCGTACCTTTGCCAAGAAAATCTCAGATGGGGTCACGGAGAGTCAGACATGACTGAAAAGAATGAATAACAACCACAACAAAATTTCTTGCAAATAGTGATATGTAAGCTCCTTGAGGTCAGGGTCTGCTTCATTTTTGTCTTTGTATCCCTAGGGCTTGGCACAATACCTGGAACATAGTAGGTGTTTAATGCTTGATGATTGAATCGTCATAGGGAATAGGATATTTAGCTTTCACTCCTCTGAAATATCTCCAACAAATTCACAGTTATAGAATTCAAACCAATTTAAATTAAAACAAAAATTTAAATATGTTTTATAAGTTATAATGGACACATCCGAGTTGATGGAAAGCATGGATGAGTGGAGAGGGCTGTACCAATGACGAGAATTCTATAGTGGTAAGACCGATAATTCACTGAAGCCCTGAAACATAAAATATGCAGATAGCCATTTAGATGAGTTGAATGGTTAAAAACCTAGTCATTTCTTCTTCTTGGATATTTTAACCAAAGCGTTATCCCTTTTCTACTGAAATTCATGAAACCATCTACAAAGGTAGGTAAGAATTGTGGTCTGCATCAGTGGAAGAATGAAATTACAGGTCTTTTGAAGATATATTTAAGTAAAATTTAGGCACACACTATAAAGTCTTGTCAAACTAAATGGCCCTTATGACAAATAGTGGAAAAAAATCTAAATTGGAATTTGGAAGACAGAGGTTCTAGTCCATCAGCTAGTTGTATGACTACTTCACTTCTATAGGCCTCAGTCCTTCTGTAAAATGAGAGATGGACTAATGAAGTCTAAGATCCCATGTATTTTTGTGGTTCTGTAATATTCTTTGGCAGTGAAATGCAGGAATGTAATTTTTAAAAAAGTTTTTGTTTGTATTTGATAGGTACACAAATAACATAGAGGTATTACGCATTCCAAGCTGGTAAAAAGTAGTAACGTTTAATATAACATGAGTAGCACCGTGAATTTTTTTTATTATCAATCTACCTAAATTTCAGAATCAGTGATTTTTCTCCTCTTGTCCTAGCAGTTTCAGGTATTACAGTTATGAACATATGTGATTGATCCAGTGATGGCAGTCATTTAAGAAATTCAAAATGCTCCTTAGTATTGGGCTGCTTGGAGTCCAAACATTCAAATCTCACCCAACCTTAGTAGTACCTTTCTGATCATTTGGTTCAGGCTAATTAAGCATCTGGTTTTTTCCACAAGTTAAGATTATGTCTCTGTTCACATTGAGCTTTAAAAAAAAAAAGACAGAGAAACAAGATAAGCATAGGTTCCCCCTCAATGGATTTCTTCAAACAAAGCTTGCATGATTACTTGCTGGGTATGTTAGGGGCAGGAGTGGAGTGGTAGGGATGGGGGACCAGTTCTTGTTCAGGTTAGACTAGCTGGCCTCTAGGTTTCCTCCTAACAAGATTCCAGAATTCTGTCTGCCCACAATGACAATGTTTCACTCCAACTCCTTTGATTAAAAGAGAACAAGACCTGAAATCAGTATTTTCTTTGAAAAAGCAAAAACTCTGAAGTCAAAGCAGCTTAAGTTGCTTGGCCATGGACTTAAAAAAAATTCTCATAATAACAGGCAAAATATGCTTATTCAGAAGCCTGCGGAACAGGCTACTTACTATTGGCTTTCTCTGCATAATCTTTAGCGGGAAAAAACCCCCAGCAGTTCTGTACAAGCCACAGCAGCAAGAGAACATGCCCCTTTCAGCACTGATCAGACAAGTCGTACCAGTTGATCAACTGGACTGTCTAGCTTAAACATGCACACAGGCCATTCCATTTAATTTCTTGGTGGGGAAAAACCCAACCAGAAACCCCACCTATGGTGAAAATCCAAGACCAATTGTGGCAGAGGACTGAAAATAACAGCTAAACTTGACCGCCAATTTTACACTGTTAACTGTTTTTTGGCTTTCTCTTCTGCTGACTCTATCCATTGCTAATTAGAAGGAGTCAGAAACTGACATGTACTGAGTTCTCTATGGTAAAATTGATTAGTATATTATTATGGAAAATAAAGAAGTCATTTCGTTGGAAATATCAAATTCCACAAAATCATATGTGGCAGCTGTTTAGTACGTGTAGGGGTGGGAAGGAGTGTGTGAAAATATTAACCCCATCTTTCACAGTTATCTGAAGTTTCTGAAAGGACATGCAAGAAAGAACTCCAAGAAAACACAAGCAGCAACTGATAGGCAAAGTTGTAAAATGGTATTATTTTTGGTAAAAAAAAAAAAAAAAAAAAAAAAATTCCCACGATGTATGTTCTATGTGCACCCATTTTTAAAAGAGTGGATTTATCTTTTATATATTTGCAAGCATTCAACTGGTAGGTGATACTACTGTGTATGTTGAAGCTCTTTATTGAAGGGAAACAAGAAATGAGGTGAGTCATACCGAGGTTGGTACGTAGCCTGCTACAGCTCATTATATCCATGTAAAAATGTCCTCCCAAATCTCACCTTTGGAGCTCAAAACATTTACTACTTTCTTGGGGGAAAGACTAAAAATTCTACTTTTGAAATCCAATTTGGAATTTAACTTCTAGTGTTCTAAAAGTGGAAATGAAGCCCATTAGGGCTAGTTAATAAAATTCTGTGTCGTTTCAAACATTTTCTTCTCCGAAAAGTTCTTTCTTCACTGATTCAGAGACTTCCCCCTCTTCAGACTGAATTTGCTCTCCACTTTACAGAAAGGGAGCATTTTATAGGCTCAGTCCATCTCAAAAACCCTACCTTCGCTTTCTGTCGCACAAAAATTCCAGGAACGCAAAAGTCTTTCAATCCCGAGAACATCTCATATTTTGGAGGTCAGGCAATTCTAAGTGTTTTCTTTTCCACGCTTATGCATTCGATGATCTTGGGTACTAACCTACAGTCAGATTTTTCTTTTTAAAAATTATCTGATCACTCACATAAATAAAAGCAGGATCTGGACTCGCTAACCCAAAGCAGAGATGTTATTTTCACACTGGAAGTGAGGAGAGCTACACGACTAAGGTCACATGTCAAACTGCTGGTGCCAGTGATTTGGGGGAAAAAATGTAATGGGGTAAGAGGAGAAGGAAGGAAAACAGACAAATTGTGTATGCATGCACAGAATCTTAACAATGGGAAAACTTATCAGGAGGGTCACGTGTACTGGTGAAATGTGAAGAAAATGATTCATTTCTCCTTTGTATGGGGGAAGACGGGGATGACATCATGCAACCTTACCTTTCTGAAAAATATCAGGGTGCCAGGCACTGAGCTCTGACCTGTAGGGACCGGAGCCGCGGGTCATTTTGGGTGTTGTGAATGTGGCTCCCTAGGAAATTCCAATGACATTCTACCAGCTTTCTGCATGCTGATTATTTACAAGCTTCCTCTTACAAAGTCACAAGTTTGGGAGTAAAAAGAAGGAGGAGGAGGAGCAGGGAGAGAGGGAGGAGGAGGAAGAGAGAGAGAGAGAGAGAGAGAGAGAGAGAGAGACCCAGTTCCACTACATACCCAAGAGTGGAAGAAAAGTCACATGGTCTCCAAGAGCCATTCTTGCTGCATGACACATGCCCAGAGTAAATGGCCAGCAATATCAGTTGATGTTTATGCCATATGTTCTGAGTCTCTTCACATATCAACACCCCAGGGCCAGAACCACACAGACAGGACTTTGGAGAAGGCCTCTGAAGGAGGTACTGAGCTAGTGAGACTAATTATGTCAGTCATTTAAAATTAAATACCAGGGCCCACTTACCTGGTTTCCTTCCCTTACTCCTTTTACCATAGTCTCTCACTATAATTTCCTCCTGAAGGCCTTAAAAGGGATCTTGAGAAATCCTAAGATGGCACCACTCATTGAACCACAACTCTAAACCTTCCACAGTAGCTATTTTTATAAAAGAATCATTAAATAGCTGTACCTAGGATGCTCTGTTCCCTATTACTCCACAGTCCTAATTTATAACTAAAACTCTTCTCAAGGTGAGAATCTTAGGTAATGTAATCTTCTGCTCCCTTGTCCCAGGCATCCCTTAATTTAATATGACATAGGAAAATATCAGTATGGTACAGTAGAAAAAGCATTGGATTTGAGTCAGAAGACCTAGGTTGAAATTCTGGTTATGTTACTTAGTATCTGAATGAACTTGGCCATTCTTATCATCTCTCTGAGCCTCAGTTTCTTCATCTGTGAAATGAGGTGGTTAGACTAGATTCCTAAGGACTGAAGTTCCTTCTAGCTCTAAATTTACAGTATGAGCCTATGAAATAGAGCCAAACCATGGTTGTGAATAAGCTATTGAATGCAGGGTCCTCTCCCATAAGGCCATTACCAACTTCCTTCCCGTAAGAACTAATTCACTTATTCCCACGATTTTCCACTCTTAATTGTTTCACTTCCCTTTCAACCTTAACCATCCTTTCCCACTCTCCTACCCTGCCCAGTTGGCCTTTTTTTCAAGGAAATAAAAATTCTGAGACTTTCTGAATTCACAATCTGCCATCCCCAGGTATCTCTTTGCGAGGTTACAGAAAGCAACAATCAGCCCAGCTGACTTCTATTGTCTGGAAACTGGAACAAACCAAAAAAAAAAAGAAATTTTTTGTTTGTGTCATTATATAAAAACAAACAAAACCAACCCAAAAGACTGATGACTGAAGGTTTAAGACTTTCCTCCCATTATACACTTGCCATCAGAAAACGGCTGTCCAGATCCCTCCCTTAACCATTTATCCAGGAGACAAATTTGCATTAGGGAACAGATGGAATGCATTTTCTTCTACTAAGACAGAAAAGGGAGGACTCCACCCTTGCCTTCTCTCAACTCTGCCAGCCAATCAGCTCTGCCTGAATAGAATGTCACATTTCCAGCTGTCTCCTGGGCCATCTACCTCCCCCATGAATGCCAAAGAAAGCGCAAGTTATCTCTCTATTTGAGGAAAGAATAGCTCACTCTCTCTTCCCTTATTTGGCTATGGTGGTCACTAGGCTGCTGTAACAAGTGTAGCCACCTAAAGGTGCTTGGACGGAACTTTTGACTTACAGTGAAGTTAGATACCACATGGACCAAAACCATAGCTGGGACCTGCCATCTCTTCTGTGCTTTCATATTCATCCTCTGTCCAAGAGTGTAAAAAAAAAAAAAATCAAGCAACCTAAATGCTTTAAAGTATCCAGTATAGTTCTCCTGTCTCTGTCTCTCTTGCTTTTTCTTATAATAATAGTTTACATTTATATAGGATTTTATAGTGAATGCTTACCTTACTTTGTTTGATCCTTAAAACAATCCTGTGAAGTATTATTACCCCCATTTTACAGATGAGAGAACAGAGGCTTAACAAGGTTGCACCCTGCCTAAAGTCCCAAAGGTATTAAGTGGCAGAGCTAGGATTCAAAACTAGGATTCTTTTCATTACATAGTGCTTAATCATTTATTTCTTTTTAAAAAATCATTTCTTGAAAAGCTCTGTTCTACACATCCTGAAGAGAATATTACTTATCCTCCCCTTTTGTGCTCTGGATATCTGAGTGTGACCAAAACAAAGACGATAGTGAAGTCGAGCTTTCAAACAGATAGCATAAGGTATTAGCTTAGCAACATGCAAATTTGGCAGAAGAGAAGGACATCATATCCTAATTTTCAGTAGAAGAAAAGTCTGTAATTAGGATAATCTACAGCTGGCCCTAAGGGCCATAACTTTGTCAACTTGAAATTTCTCATCATTTAGGAGTTCTTGGTCCTGTTTTTAGCTTCTATGTAATAAATGGGACTTAGGCAAAGAATACGAATTTAACTCAGGAATCAAAAGGCCACCTATGAGAAACTGAGTATCTAAAGGTTTCTGTAGGAGGGAGGGGGTGAATCAGGTGTGTGTGTGTAGCCAGCCAGAACTTGTACAGCTGACTATGAACATTTTCAGTGTGAACATTTACACCTCAGAAATCCACAAACACTACAAATCAGGGCTTTATTGTTTTGTTGTGTAGACTTAAGAAAAATGATGGATAAAATGTTAATAATATAAACATAAAAGTGCATTCAATGTCCTTTTTTCTCCCAGAGAACTGGTATTAAACACTTATCAGCACACTCCTAGATAACTTTTATTCACAATGTCATCCTGCTGATTTATAAACCAAGGCATGAGAGCATCTTCTGCTCAGCCAAAGCCTTCTGCATTTCCTTTGCCATAAAAGACATAGAATGCTGGGGTCAGAATAGACCAATGGAGATCGTATAGTTCAACTCCCTCACTGAAGAAACTCAATGGATTTTGTCAGAGCGTTGGTGTTAGATCTAGACCCCAGGTCTCGTTTCCATCACAAAGGAGAAAGAATAATGGTACAACGCACAGAGCATTGCCTCTGGACTCAGAAGGGCTGGGTTCAAATCCAGCTTCTGATGATTACTTCTTGTGTGATCTTGGGCAACTCATTTCTCTTCTCCAGGTCTCAGTTTCCCCCTCTATGAAGTGAGAGTTTGGAAACAGATATCCCCTAGAATTTATTTCAGCTATCTCGTAATTCCATGCCTCTCACTGCCTTCTACTGCTCTGCAGAGATAACCTTGTGTTAGGAAGAATCATAGGTAGAAGAATAGAGAACAAACTACTCCCCAGGGTATTTGTGTCTCTGTCTCTAGCTAGTCAACTTTTCTGGCTATCATCATAGGAAAGAAAAAGTCAGGTCTCCCTGACCTCTAAAATGGAAAGAACACTAGACTTGGATGACAACTCTAATCCTAGCCCTATCGTTAAATTGGAAACCATAACTGGCTGAATTTGCCCAGTACGTACGCTCTACTGTTCTTGACTATCTCTGTAAGCTGGAAAGGATCTGCAAAATGACAGAAAGATGCTTAAACTTGGTGTTGGAAGAAATGGGTTCTGGTCCTAGTTCTGTCTCTCACTAGATATGTGGCACCTTGGGCCAATCATGTCCCTTCTCTTGGTATCATTTTTCTCATCTGTACAAATGAGGGCCTTATACTGATACTAGACCCCCTTTGGGGGTCAAACAACCCTTTCATAGGGGTTGCCTAAGACCATTGGAAAATACATATTTGTGATGGTCTTAAGAACCAAGACACTGCTCCTCAATCTCTAGGCGGGTCCACCCACATACAAGTATTAAAGGGTCGGGGCATTAGGAAGGTTGAGAACCACTGTGAGGGTCTTTTACATTTCTAGCATTCCAGAGTTCAATTTTAAAGCTTCCTTTTTTTCTCACTTACTCCTAGGCTTGAAATTGATGGGCCTTGCTCCTTTCCTCTGTTCCCCGGGCTGCTTTCTGTCTTGCCAAAATAAGTTCATGTTTATCTGTCCTGAATGCTCTAGAGCAGCAGTTCTCAAAGTGTGTTCAATGGACTACTAAAGAGTCCCTGAAACCCAATTCAGGGGGCTCTGTAAGGTCAAAACTATTTCACAATAATGCTAAGATATTATTTATCTATGAAAATACTATTTCTTTTTTCCAATTACATATCTGTATGAAGCTGGATTTTCTTCATAAACTTCTATGAAAACAACATATCGTAATGGATTGAATGCAGAAGCAGATGAGAATCCAGCTTTTTCTATTAAACTAGTCATTAAAGGAATGTGTAAAAAAAAATATGTAAAACAATACCACTCTTCTCAAATTGTCTTTGTTTTCAAAAATACAATTATTTTTGTTAAAATATGGTATTTGTGTTAAAATATTCTTATTTTAATGAATTAACAAATGTTAAAATTTATCAGTTTTAATTTATAATATGGTAAATATTGATAAATATAAGGTCCTTTGGGGGAGTTCTCAATAATTGTAAAGAGATCCTGAGAACCAAGAAGTTTGAGATTCTATTCAGTTCTAATACTCAATTTCTTTCTCTTTCTCTATCCCTTTCCCTCTCCCTTCCACCTCCACCTTTCTTCTCCCTTTCTATCTTCTTCTCCCTCTCCTAAGACCCATAGTTCTTAAGTTTTCTACTCATGTTCAAAAGAGAGGAAGAGGGAGTTGGGGGAGAGACAGATAGAGGTAGAAATGGAGAGAAAATCAAAGATACTGGAGCTGGAAAGAGCCTTAGAGATCAGCTAATCCAACCTCCTTCATTTTTACAAATGAAAAAGTGAAGCCAGGAAAGGTGATTTACCCATGGTGCTTGACAGCTAGTAAGTAGGAAAAAAGAGAAGAACTCAGGTGTTTTGACTACAAGTCCAAGACTCTTTCCAATACATCATACGCCATCCTCAACAGATGGACATAGTCAAGGAAAATGGCATGGATAGCTGGGGTAGCCATCATCTTTTTCCCTTTACCTTCCCCCAAATTATTAGAGTGAAAGAATTTGTTCTGTGACCACTTGTGGTTTCCCAGTTTAATATGTTAGGCTCCTGCTACTCCTTTTCATAGGTTACATCTATGTTATGCTTTTCTTTTTTGAAGAACTAAAGTCTCAAAAGAATGTTAAAAAAGAATGTTATTTTTAAAAAGAATGTTTCTTTAAAGAAAGTCCAAAAAGGCTATTACTCAATCAGTAATCCAGGTTGGAACTGGATTAGTGATTGTGTAGTTGAAGCTCCTTAATCCTCAGGACAGAGAGCCAGGACTTGCTGCCATGTTATCATTCTCTGATGGGATTGTCACTGGAGTCTCCCCACCACTCACACTGGCTTCACATACTTGGGATAAACCTGGTGCCTGCTTAGATTAGGCTTACTTTAGCCCAAGAGGCACAAAGGCATCCATGGACACATAGAAACCCAGATAAATGAGCAGGTGGGAAATCCACTCTCAGTTTTCCCATCTCTTGATCCTTGTAAATATTTTTAATATCCCTGAAAGGGTGCTTGCAGACACATCAAAAGACCTATATCCTTGTCAGAAGGGAAAAAGGCCTTTCTCAAACTCTTTTTGCTTTTCTTGGGTAGGTGTCATAAACAATCTTTCAGAACAGAAAACAGGAAGAAAAAATGACATGGAAGCCACCAAAGAGATTTGGTTTAGTCAATGAAATAACTCCTTCAAGGTGCAATAGTGTATTACACAGTTTTCTGAGACCTCCTGAGAATGAATGAAATAAAGAATTAGCAAAGCTGGGAAACATCTGTTTGCATACAAACTTAAAGTCTCTGGTCTTATAAGTTCTGAATTGTGATAAATTTAGCAAATGTCTTTTTGGCATCTAGGCTGGATCTAGAGAGCCCTCTTGGCTTTTGCAAGCATTCTTATAGATGATCTGGGGGTTTTCTGTCCTTAGAGACCATACAAATTCAAAAGCGGGTCCTCTGATACATTCCACTAAATTATACATTTTCTTTGGTATGCTTGTCATCCCCTTGGTAATGCTGTTGGATCTGTGCCTGGTCCAAACTTCTACTGCTTCTCCTCCAAAATAAAGTTCTCAACCTTTCCTGTGTCAGAGTTGGCAACCGCTTTAGTTGATACCTATCAATCCCTTCTTAAAATAATACATCAAATTTTAAAAACACATTGGATTACAAAAGAAACCAATTTTGTTGAAATAAAGTTATCGATTAAAAAAAAGTTAATGGACCTCAGGTTAGGAATCTCTGTCCTCGATTTAAGTCAAGCTGACAAGCTCTTATTAAACTCATACGTGTACCTCTTAGGGACAGGTAGGTGGTACAATGGACAGAATGCCAAATACTCTGCTGAGCACTCAAAGAAAGGTACAAACAATTCCTGTCCTCAAGGAGCTCACAGTTTAATGAGGGAGACAACATACAAACAACTATGTACAAATAATCTCTCTCTCTCCATATATATGTATATACAATATGCATATATGTAATATGCATATGTATATGATAAATTGGAGGCTTCTTTCCCAAAAGGTGGAATTTTAGTTGAGATTTGAAGGAAATCAAGAGATGAAGAAGATGAATTCTGAGAGAATAGCCAGCCAGTAAAAATGCATGGAGACAGGAGTGTCTTTTGTAAGGAAATGCAAAGGAGCTAATATCATTGGATTGCAGAATACATGGAGAGGAGTCAAGTGTAAGACTAGAAAGGTAGGAAGGAAACACACTAACAAGGTCTTTAAAATCTGGAGGATTTTATATTTTATCCAGGAGGTAACAGGGAGCCACTGGAGTTTACTGAATAGATGGATAATATTCAAATCCACACCTTAGCAAGATCACTTTGACGACTGAGTGGAGGATGGCCTGGGGAGAGATTTGAGGCAAAGAGACCAACAAGAGGGCGACTGTAGTAGTCCAGGTGTGAGGGATGAGGGCTTGCAGAAGGGCGGAGGCAGTGTCAGAAGAAAGGGGAGCATACGTGAAAGATGATATAGCTGATACAGCTCCTGTGCTAAGGATTCCTAGCTTGGGTCTATGATTGTTCTGTGATGCAGAAGATCCAGACTCCATGCTCCCTATGTGTGCAGGCACACACTTCCTATTCTACTTGAAATGAGAGGGGTCTTCCAGGCCTCCTGTCCCGTGAGGACATAGACTAAAGTCTACACCAATGAGAGAAAAGTAACCCAATCAGGGTCCCCACAGGGTGCCCCAGATAGTCCAACTCTCCAAAGGGTAATTTCTCACACTGACAACAAACAGAAGTACTGAGAGTCATATTAGGAGGGAAAATTGGCCAAATAATAAGAGTTAAATGATGTGGGAAATAGCCTCACTTAAGAAAGGAAGTCGGGTTTTTGTCCAGCAGAGTTTGTATTTCCATTTGTATGTAAGGCTTGTTATTTCTCCTAAGTGTTCTCCAGGGGCACAGAAAATAGAAGCAGGAAGTAAACATGTTTCAGTGACTTGCCCTTTGAAGAGTTAGCCTCCAGATAAAGACCCCTGGCTGGGATCTCAGAGAGACTTTGACCTCCAAGAATATTTATCCCATCACTTCTGTCTCAGTTGCTAGAAGACAGCAGACCCTAAAGCTATCACTGATTGAATTTCCTGTGGGCTGTGCATGGGACCTTCTGAGTATGGGAGATGCCAACATTACAGTGCTTATCTATGGCAGAGTCTCGAGACTCTGCATACACAGAGAGCACACAAGCTCAAAGCTGCAGTGCCAGAAATAATATTTGTAAAGTGCTTGGTAACTGCAGTTGTTGGCACATAGTAGGCACCTAATAAATGCTCATTCCTTTCCCCTTCTGTTTCTTTCCCAGAGCCAACAGAAGCAACAATAGTAATGTGCCATTTTAAACAAATATGTCATTATTGCTAGTCATCCCAATAATAAATATATTTTCTAACGTAACCTGGAATTAAATATTAGAGCTGGAGGATACCTTAGAGATAATCTAAGGTAAGGAAATTGAGACTTAGAGTGCTGAAGTGACTTGTCCAACGTCATACAACAACATGACTGGCATAGTTGGATCTGAAATCCAGATCTTATTCCAGTTCCATTTGTATCTGCTTTTCCCACCACCCTGTGAGGTAGGCAGGGTAGTTATTATTGGTGGTAGTGGTGGTGGTGGTAGTGGTAGTAGTAGTAGTAGTAGTGGTAGTAGTGGTAGTAGTAGTAGTGGTAGTGGTAGTAGTAGTAATAGTAGTAGTAGTAGTAGTAGTAGTAGTAGTAGTAGTAGTAGTAGTAGTGGTATTGCCATTTTATAGATTAGAATCTCAAGGTGTAGAGATGTTAAGTGATTTGCCTTAAGTCACATATCTAGAAGGTGGTAGAGCTGGGAATTCAACACCAGGTCTTCAGAATCTCAACCCTGCTGTGTATTTAATGAATCTTCCTTCTCTTTGTTGCACCTCTAACAGTAGCCAATAACTGTTACCTGATTAAATCAAGCAACATGTATTTATTAAGTGCTGGCTATGGGTCTTCCTACCTCACTTCGCAAAATATCAAGATACCTTTTTCCAACTGTATTGTTGCTGCTATTCAGTAGTTTTTTAGTCGTATTTTACTCTCCATCACCCCATTCAGGGTTTTCTTGGCAGAGATACTGGACTGGGTTTGCCATTTCCTTCTCTAGCTTATTTTATAGATGAAAAAACTGAAACAGGGTGAAGTGACGTTTCTAGGGTCACACAGTTAATAAATGCCTGAGGCCAGATTTGAACTCAGGAGAATGAGTCTTCCTGACTCCAGACCCAGCACTCTAGCTCCTCCACTGTATTGCTTTATATTAAAAATGTGCATGCATGTCCAGAAGTCATTAGTAATAGTTGTTTACATTTATGTAGTGTCATGAAGTTTTCAAAGTGTTATATAAAGATTTTTTTTTATCTCTTTCTACCCTCACAAGTCAAAAATAGTGCAAGAATGATTATCCCCATTTTACAGAGAAACAATGTGATAAGCCTATTTAGGGAGTTTTAATAATTGATGTGTTATTTGAACACGTTATGATGCCTCCTGCATGGTTATCTTGAAAATTATGTGCAAGTTCATTTGACTATTTGTAGAAGTCAAAGCTGAAAGAAGAGAAAATTACATTCAACAAAACACAACCATTGTGGTCAAACCCTAGATCAATCATAAAGATATAAAAGCTGAATCTGGTGAAGCTTCAAACCAGACACATCATCTATCATAGGTCCTTGCATAATACGATGAAAATAAACATTGTCCAGATTGTGGCTTCTTTTCCTGTAAGGGCTTAAAGTACCTAACAATGCAATCAAAGAGAGCATGGATGGGGAAATGGCACTTGTAATGAGCATCATGTCATAATCAAATATGAGGCAATAAGAAAGCCTCATCCAAGAATGAGCATGTAGCAGTGAGGATGGCCTTCATTCCTCTCTTGTTAGGAGCTGAGCTGGGCACAAGTTCTCACAGTCTGGGAAGCTGGGGAGTAAAGATGAACTACTTGTGGATACACCAGAAGAAAGGAGAGAGGAGGTGTGGCAATTCCTGGAATTGAAAGGCTTTAGCTACATACCCTGTTATCTTCTGGCTCTCAAAATCAAAGCAATTTTCTCCATCCTCATAGGTCTAAATGCCTTTACATCTATAAGTCAGAGTAAGCGAGGCCAGGAATTCCAAGGTAAGAAGTTTCATAGTCTCACAGGCACTACATTCTTTATGAACATTATACCATATAGTGGAAAGCCAGTGTGGAACAGAGAAAAGAAAATCAGGCTTGGAGTTGAATGACTTGGGTTTGAGTCTTAACTCTTCAGCTTACCAGCTATGTGACCCTGAGTCAATCACATAACCTCTTTGAGACTAAGTGACCTCTTCAAGTCATCTATAAAATGCAAATAATAATACTTATACGATAAACCTTAGAGGGGTGCCATGAGCATCAAATGAGATGATAATTACAACAACTTATATTTATGTAGAGCTATAGTTTACAAAATGCTATTCCCTCCATAGATAATACCTTGTAAACTTAACAAATTCTATAAATATAAACCACTATTTTGATGATGACAATATTTTCATTTCAGTCCTGGTCAGCACCAATTATATCTCACCAATTCTACTTTGAGATTATCCACAGGCAATGAGTTTTGTGAGCATGACTAGACAGAGCATACACAGACACTTCATTCCAACTAGGTTTTAATACCTGAACTTTCTATTTTCATCCTGAAAGGGTTTCTAAGGAAATAAGAGTCTATACAACACAAATCACAAATGAAATCTTTGGTCAACTCATACCCACAATGTAGTGTATCTACAGAAAACAAGGCAGGTTCCCTCCCACATTTAATGGTTATAAATTTCAGTATTTCACTGAGGTGACCTAACTTGGATACTGCCAATAGGACACATGATGCTCTCAAGAAAGCATTTCCTCATGGTGATGCTAATTTAAGGGTTTGCTATGGAACATGGGGACCAAGTAGTACTACTGGTCTTACTAGCTCAGGGATTTAAAGGCTGGAGATGAAAATCTTTTAAAACTTGATCCCTGACACCAACTGGTCAAAACGTGATACAGCAGGTGGGCCAAGACCCATCTGACCATGTCCAGTGATTGGGCTACCAAATCTGGCGCTGATTCAACCTCTTCAGTAACCCAATCCAGAACCACAGCTAGGAATCCAACCTCACTGTCACAGACACACGTTATAATGTTAAAGATCACAGAATTTTAAAAGGAGCCAATGTTTGTGGCTGATACTAGGGCCAACAATTCCAGTCATTCCTCACGGTAAAACCCTCCTTTAAAGAGAAAGGCCCTTGGAGATCTTGACATCAGCTCAAGACAAGTTCCAGGTCTTTGGGAAGTAAACATCTAAAATTCATTATGTCCATAACAGAACTCATTAAATTCCCCCCAAACCCTCCACACTTCCTACCTATTACTACAGAGGGCAATATCATCCTCCCAGTCCCTCAGACTTACAACCTAAGAGTCATGCTGGATTCTTCACCATCTATCATCCCTCACTCCCCATATCTAATCTCTTGCAAAGGACTCGCAATTTCATCTTTGAAACATATCTCAAATACATCCCCTTCTCTCCTCTGACCCTGCCACCATGCTACTGCAGGGCCTTATCACCTCACACATTGATTACTACAAAAGCTTTTGGTAAGTCTGCCTGCCTCAAGTCTCTCCCCACTCCAATCTATCCTCCATTCAGCCAAAAAGTGATTTTCCTAACATGCAGGTCTGGGTCATGGCACCCATTTACTTATGGCTCCCTATTGCCCCCAGGAGCAAATATAAAACGCCTTGTTTGTCCTTTAAAGTCCTTCATAACACGGTCCCTCCCTATCGTTCCCAACGTTCAATCCAATGACATTGGTCTCCTGGCTGTTCCACACACAAATCACTCCATCTCTCAGCTCCAGACATCTTCTCTGGCTGTTCCCTGTGCCTGGAATGCTCTCCTTCCTCCGCTCCAACTATTGACCTCTCTGGTTTCCTTAAGTCCCAACTTAAGTATCACCTTCTACAAGAAGTCTTTCTTAACCACTCTTAATACCAGGGCCTTCTCTCTTTTGATTATTTCCTATCTATCCTGTAAAGAGCTTGCTTTGCATATATTTGCATGTTATTTCCTCCATTACAGTGTAAGCTCCTTGAGGGCACCAGTGCTTAGCACTATACCTGGAACAAATAAATGTTTATTAATTGACTGATAATTTCCAGACTAATTAGAAAACTGAGTTGGCATTTTTTCTTTTTCTTTTTTAGTTCCCAGACTCAATTCTTTGATCAAGCAAAGCTATTTCTGTAATGGAAATAAAAGTGGCAATGGGCAGTCCAGTCCCACTGGACTCATTGTGCAACATTTGGATAATTTGGATAATCATTTCAACTTCTTGGGTTTCAATTTCCTCATTTATCTGCTGAAGGGGTTGAACTAATTTATTACAAAAGTTTCTTTTCACGCCAATGTTATTTAGCACTCTCTCTTGAATCTATTTATCTGAGTGACTTTAAGCTTATTATATGATCCTCTTACATGCCTAATGTCTTACGACACAAAATCAACCCAAACTTTTAGCAATGCTTTACCTACAATTGAAAAATTCCCTTAAATCTCTGTCTCTGTCTCCCTCTCTTTCTCTCTCACACAAACATACACCCCCACTGCCCCCACCACTAACCAATCTTCTGGTTATTCCATAAGCTTGAGGGTGGTTGAAATACTAGAGCCTGTAGAAGTGTGTGAAGATCTGTAATTAACAAAACTTTTGCAACCCTCTCTCCAAATACTGATGCAACTGTGCAATCCAAATGGCGTAACAACACATATTAAAAAAACAGGCCACAAAAACTCAAGCCTGGACTTGAGGGCTGTTTCTCCAAGCAGGAGGGAGAGACATTAGCCAAAGCAAATGTGGTGAGAGCAGCAGCAAGGAGGCATGAAAATAGGCTCCCTGTCTGGGAAGGCTTGTGAATGGCGGGCTGGTGACTGACGGCAGAGCAGGCAGTGCTTCTGGCTCACACAGGAAGAGTCAGAGAGGAAGCACCACCTGACCTGGGAGAAAAGGAAAATGTGATGACACAAGTTTGCCAGAGATTTTTAGGGAAGAGATTTGTACCTTATGGCAAGTAGCAGTTACTTTGATAGGCTGACAATGAGTAAACCTGTGTATAATTTTTTCTATGCAAGTTGGAGTACAGTACAGATTGAAACTCATCCACTCCTTTTCATCCCATGTAAATTTATCTTGTCCATGTCCTACCTACCATAAATCCTTCCCAGGGGTCCCATCCAATATGTGAGAGATCTTCCTTTATTTCTTTTGATGTGACATATATAATAAGGGTTTGGGAACTGACTGACTTTCTGGCATTTAGTTCAGAGGGGATGCACATGGATATCAATGGAGCACACAGGCTGGCCTTCAAACGTCCTTCAGTCCTACCGCATGACCCGCCTAAGTTTAGAAGACAAACTTTTCAACATCAGTTCACTGAAGCAAAAGGTTCCTAACTTGCATTTTCTAGTCTCTTAATTTCTGTAAAATCACCCAGGTTCATTCCTCCCCAAAACTCTGAAAATCACTTTGATACATTTTATTGGCCAAAAACACTCTCCATTGGTTTGATGATTTAAAAAAAAATTCCACTGGCAGAAATATTTTTGTTTTAAAATCAAATCATAGTATATACTTGCTTAGAGACTTCTGTGTTTCAGAGAGTCATCTTTGTGTTTAAGGGTAAGTTTACAAGCTCCTAATATCATCAATTTAAAGTTGAAAGATCCTTGAGAAATCATCTAGTCTAATGCTTTCATTTTACAGTTAAGGAAACTCTGAAATTAAGTGACTTGCCAGAATCTGAATCTAGGTCTCTGGACTCCAAATCTGTACCAGGCTGTCTCCTGAGTTGAGTCATCAATAGCCACAGCTGCTCCATTTTATAGGGCTGCCACAGAGGCTTAAAGAAAACCACGTGCTACCAATGGCATGGCTGCACTGTGTACAACAGACCAGCGAGCTCACTGTCTGAACAGCTCTTGTAAAAAGGAGAAAATCCTAAGAGGCAATGGCGTTTGAAGCAGTGGCTAAATGGAGTAAGCATCTTTCCTAACAACTTGGCTTTTCTTATCAACCAACAGATAGTCTGACTTTGCACAGTCACCATGCAGAATTCAGTCTTCAAAATAAAAAGAGGCCAAGGTTACTGGTTCAATTAACCAGCTTGGGGCTCTTCCTAATTATGATAAGAGTGATAATGATAATTAGGAACATTTAACATCAATGGAGCATTTTTTTTCTGCCTTCCAAGCATTTTGCAAGTCATTAGCAGAAAATGGCTGCCCACCACACCCTGCTCCAGACTTTGCAAAAGGGAGAGCTGAAGAAAAATGTCTTCTTAATCCAAGCCCACAACAGGAAGCAGAGAATGGACAAGCATCCTTGACCAGCCCTGCTTCCAAACCCTCTGTATCCACACTTCTAATCTGGTCTAAAACGACAAGAGATACATAAGCAATTCCATCCCCCCATACCACATCTTCAGCTCCATCATACCTTGCTCTACTTTTTGGCTCTTTTTTAGGCCACCCAGAGAAATGATGGAGATGAATTAACTTAGTGAGTCTGCATCACCAGCAAGCAATGCTTACCCCAATCCTGGTTAGCTAAGAGTGTCTGCCAATGCGCAGGGAACACCCTCTAATATTACTGCCTAACTCCACCCTCTCAAGAAGTAATGGCAAGGTCTTGGATTTGGAAGAAATGAGGTGCAGCCTCTTCTGGGAATTCAGGTGATTGCCCAGTAAAAATTCTAAAAATTCAGACTGAATAATAATAATCCCTTACCTTTGTCTGCATTACACTTTATACTGCTCAGACTTCTCTCTCAAACCCCTACAGTGGTAAATCTCTATCTCCTCTGAACTCCTACAATAGAATGGTTATCTGGGCCACTCATTTGGCAGTTGTTGTACATGGTTTAATGTCATTCGCCACTTGAGGGAAACTGAGCACTTTGTTTTGTACATTGTAGACATTCAGTATTTGTTTTAATGCAGTGAAAACATTTCCAGCAGAAATTTTAACTGAGTGGGAAACACTTGGTTTAATGGTAAAAACATGTCTGAACTGTGAGTGCATATGTACACACTTTTCAACCCTTTAAGAATTTTGTGATTTTGTTGGCATGGATACTCCCTTCACCCACAAGATCACAAATCATTCTGGACTTCAGTAGAAAGTCTTCAGAAGTTGCTCTGGCCGAAAAAAATTTATTATATCTAGACGGTATTTAACCTGGCCATGATTTCTCCTAATTTAGCTGGGTTAGTCCTCAAATGACAGTTATTCAGTCCATCTTTGGATCTGAATTTGAAACCTTTCCAACTTGGTAAATCCTATCAAAGTTTATGGCCTTCTTGCAAAGTCTTCAAGCATAGCAAATGAAGCAAGGTCACTTTCATGCTACAGTGAGGCATCAAAGGGAGGCTTTGTGTGTGTGTGTGTGTGTGTGTGTGTGTGCGTGCGCGCATGTGTGTGCATGTATGTGTGCACGTGTGCATGCCCATGCATGCATGAGAAACACACATCTTTCACTAAAATATACTCTGAAAAATGCCCCACTAAGTTGATTACTTATCCTATGTATGGCATTTTATATACAAATAAAGGCAGCTAGGTGGCTCCATGGATAGAGTGCTGGGCCTGGAGTTAGGAAGACCTGACTCTAAATCTGGCCCCCGACTAGCTGTTTGACCCTGGGCAAGTCACTTAACCTCTGTTTGTCTTAATCTACTGGAGAAGGAAATGGCAAACCACTATATTATCTCTGCCTAGAAAACCCCATGGGCAGTACTGGTGTGTTATGGTCCTCGGGATCATGAAGAATCAGACCCAACTGAATAATAACAACACATATAAATAAAAACTTCCTTGTAGAAATACAACTTCATTATATATACACATTATACATATACACAAATATAATCATGCTCCAATAAGTCCTACCAAGATGGAATATGGGGCCAGGAAATCGGTCATGTGAGAACCAAACCTAGTTAAGTTTGGAGAGGTCAATCCAGCATGGTTGCAAATGGATAGATTTTTCATGCATAGCAAAAAGAAAGGTTGTAATCTGTGTCAACAGAGGGGTTACCCACACCAATGAAATCTCAAACCTCTGAA
The DNA here is from genome assembly GCA_028646515.1 of Pseudochirops corinnae. NCBI lineage: Eukaryota > Metazoa > Chordata > Mammalia > Diprotodontia > Pseudocheiridae > Pseudochirops > Pseudochirops corinnae. Next base: position 127,320,634 of record CM053589.1, on the reverse strand, counting down.
GCACTGAAGTAAGATGGATATCTTTTTAAAAAAAAAAGCTTTTTAACATAGACCTGGCTAGGCTCAATTTATGGAGCTAACCATATAATCCCACGTGACATGAACTGAGCAGACATTTCAGGGTCAAATATAAAATCCTATCTGGCTTCTCAATCCCTTCATAACATGGCCCCCTCCCTAGATTTCCAGTCCTTGTATACATCACTCCAATTCATATATTCTGTGATCCAATAACATTGGCCTTCTTGCTGTTCCTCAAACAAGGTACCCATCTCTCATCTCCCATCTCACTACCTTTTCACTGCCTGCCTTCCATGCTCTCCTCCTTGTCTCTGCCTCCTGGCTTCCTTCAAGAATCAGTTCAAATTTTGCCTTCTTTAAAAGGCCTTACCTAGTACCTTCATTCTGAGATTAGCTACAATTCACCCTGTATAAATTGTGGGGGGGGGGGGGGTGAGAGAGAGAGACAGAGGGGGAGGAAGAGGAGGAGGAAGAGGAAGAAGAAGAGGAGGAGGAGGAGAGGACAGGAGAGGACAGGAGAGGAGAGGAGTTGTTACTATGCATCTCCCCTCTCAGCATATGCCATTCACATCTCCCCCCACAACAGGTCCTTTGGAAGGGATTAGCTGGTCCCAGAGCAGGTTGCCATGCATTTAGGGGCACACTCTTAATTCCTAACATTGCAAACACCAGGGGGAGGGAAGAGGCTGGGGGATGTTCACTAAATTCATTGGGCTTGGGGCCAGATAACTTTTGGCTCCCGAAGGAGAGGATTAAATTCCCTGAGAATAGAGCCAGCCTAGTCCCCTGAGGCCCTGCAGACAAAACCACTAGGAACACCATGGGGGAAGGCGGGGAGCCAGACACCCCTTTGTAGAGCAAGCAGGTATAAAGCTGCTATGTTACTGCCCACACTCTTCTTTGATGATTTTCAACATCCACCTCCCCATCCAGGGCTCATGCTCCCACAGCCTGCAACCCAGGCACCAAAGTTGAAGAAAAGGGGAAAGGAAGCAATCATTTCCCCAGGTTTCTGCCCTTTCTGGTGGGCTCCATTTCTCCCCCTAGAGTTATTTATCTAAGAAAGAGAAGGCTTGGATAGGAATGCTACAAGGGAGAAAATGGTATTGGCTAGTTCTGCTCCCTAACATCCACCAGCCCAGGCAGGTTTTCTTGTTTAAAGGAGAGCACAGACATATAGAGACAAGAAAAACCAGGAGAATGGGAATTTCAAAGATCAACTCCTTGATTCTTAAAGGAGAGAGCACAGAGTAGCTGAAAGTGCAGTGGACCCTTGGGTTGCTTTTGGTCCCCAGGTCTTCCTGTAAATTGACATGGCTGGGCTACAAAATACCCAAGAACCCTCATAGATGTCACATTCTATGCTATTCTAACTAGAATCAGACAGGTGTTAGACAAACATGGCGACCTCCCCTCTACCCCAAGTGGATTATAGATCTAGAACAGAAGGCAGAAAAGCCAATGATAACATGACAAGATCATAGATTTAGAGGCCTTAGAATTCATCTAGTCAAACCCCCTTATCTTAAAGAGGAAGGATTTGAGAGGTTAAGTAAATTGCCCAAGATCACACAAGTGGCATCCGGAGGGCCCTCTGATTCCAGACCAGTACCCTTTTCATTAGGAGGAAGAAAATCAAAGGAAAAATGTCCCTGGATGACATCCCAGTGGAGACAGATGTAAACTCTATGAGCAGTTGGCTTGAAGTAACTGGACAGAGCCTGAGAAAACTCTATGAGAACTGGTAATGAGGAATCAACAAGACAGCCAGGATGACACACAAAGTGTAAACTGGCCTTTCTATTTTCATGATTTCTCTATCTCCCAGCTCCACATTCCTGAGGAAATCTAGGCTGGACTAGGCAAAGGGAAGGGAGGTTCTAGTGACAAGAATGAATTCTGCAGTGCCTTCTCCTTCACAGGACTGTTAAAGAGAGGATAGGTAGTTTCACTGACTGCAAGTGAAACCAAAAACCAAAATTACTCATGCTTAGCTGATCTCTGGGGTGAGTTTTTCACAAAGCAAATGATCTTTTGGTTTGTATATATCTCATGTTTTCTTTTATGGGGAATGTTTATTTCCCTTGATTAAATGTAAGCCTCTTGAGGACAGAGACTTTCATTTTTGTCTTTGCACAGTACCTGGGACATACTGTACTAGGTGCTTAATAAATATACATTGACTCATAGATAATCAAGTTTTTTTTTACACAAATTCCTACATTAGTTATGTTGTGAAAGGAGAAGCAGAACAAAAGGAGAAAACAATGAGAAAGAAAAAAAACAACAACAAAAAGAAAATAGAGTGCTCCAATCTGCATTCAGACCCCATTGTTCTTTCTCTGGATCCGGATATCATTTTCCATCATGAGACTTTTAGAATTGTCTCAAATCATTGTTTTGCTGAAAAGATCTAAGTCTATCAAAGTTGGTCATCACACAATGTTGCTGTTACTGTGTACAATGTTCTCCTGGTTCTGCTCACTTTACTGTTAAAAAGTCATTTGGGTATGTGACAGTTAATGATTGAGAAGCTTCTAAGGAAATGGACCAATTAAAATGCAAAGTACTGGAATGAAACTGAAGATCAATGTTCTCCCAAAGAGTCATATTAATAGCATCTAACTGATCCCAGATCTACTTGTCTTTAACCTCTCTCCTGAACTCCAGTCTTGTATCTCCAATTGCCTTGTAGACATCTGTATACTAGATATCCCATGTATATCTTGAATTCAACATGCCCCAAACTAAACTCATTATCTTTCCTCTCAAATCCAACCTTCCCTTTTACTGTTAAGAATATTATCATCTTTCCAATCACGCAGACTCTCCCCTTCATTAATGTTTTACTTATGCCTCCTTCTCTCCTCTGACAAAGGCACTCTGGTGCAGTTTCTTATCACCTCTTGCCCATATTATTGCAATAACCTACTGGTTAGCCTATCTGCTTCAAGTTTTTCCCCACTCTCATCTATCTGTCAAATTGATCTTAAACTGCAGGTCTGCCCAGCTCTTCCCCTGCCCCATACTATAGATTCTCCATTCATTCTTCTCATTCTATAGGTTCTCTATTACCTCCCAGACCAAATACAAAGATCTCTGGGTTTTTAAAGCCCTTCATAATCTGGCCCCTTCCTGCTTTTCTAGTGTTCTTATTGCTCTACACATAGCCTTTAATCCAGTGATATAGACTTCCTTGTTGTTCCTTGGAGACAACACTCTATCACTGACTACCCCCATGCCTGGAACACTCTCTAACCCAGCTCCATCTCCTAGCTTTCTTGACTTCTTTCAAATCTCAGCTGAAGTTCCACCTGCAAAAAACCTTTCCCAAACCTCCTTAGCCCTCGAGCCTTCCTTCTGCAAATACTCCTGATTTGCCCTGTCTATATACTGTTTGGACATAGTTCTTTGTACACTGTCTTCCCCAGCAGAGTGTGAGCTCCCTGAGAGCAGAGACTGTTTTATGACCCATCTTCCCATCACCAGCACAGTACTTGGTGCATAACAGGCATTTAATAAATGCTAGCTGTCTGACTTGTACATCTTTAACATTTTCAAAGTACTTCACACATAGTAGGTACTTAATAAATGTTGTTTGACTTAAAGTGCTTTATGTATATTATCTTATTTGATCCTTGCCACAACCATGTGAGATAGGTAATATTATTATCCCTACTTTACAGATGAGGAAACTGAGGCTGAGAGGTTAAATGACTTACAACTGGTAAGAGACAAGAGTAAGTTTGAACTCACATTTTATTAATCTCATGTTCTCCTGACTCCAAGCCTAGAACTGAATCCACTCACATTACCTAGCTACCTCAGAATCACAGAATTTGAGCTAGAAGTGTTATTTAGCTCCTCTGTGCCTAACCAACAATCTTTTCTCTGTTTACCTTTCAACATCCTGTGGAATCAGATTAACTCAAGTTGCCCAGGGGCAGCTAGACCCTTTTATTCTTGGCAGCTGGAATGGGTCTAATCTTGGAAGCTTCTCAATAATGAATATTCTCTAGAGCTCACATTTTGTCTCCATGTAGGCAAATCTGCTAACATCTAGATTTTACTAATTTCTGGCTGTCCCTTAGAGTTTGTTAAGTCACTTTATCTATAAGCAACAAGTTTCAGATAAACTTCAATCACAGAAAAAAATATTTATTAAATGATATAGAGAACAGAAATGAAATTTGCCTTCAAGTCTCAGTTAACAAAAGAATAACACTGATTTCCTTAATTATCCTAAAGAGGTGAGTCCCACCTCCATTTAAATAAACTTAAAACACTTAATAGAGAAAGTCTCAGTAGAGAACTCAGAACTTAGACTTCAGTAAAGGCAGTGTCCATATCCCTCTAGGAGGATTAATTCCCTTGGAATGGCAGCCATACCCTCACTCTCTGCCTGGCTCCAGAACTCTCTGGTTATGATACTCTGTAGATCGGAGATGTCAAACCCATGACCTACATAGCCTGCACTACTCCTGAGTGTAACCTGAACCAGATTACAGTATAATTGGGAAATATTTAACAAAATAAATAAAAATACAATAAAACATTGATAACAATACATTTTAAAACTAATTCAATATGTGGCCAGCAGGGGTCCTTTTGTATAGTTTAGTTTCCCCCATTTCTATTAGAGATAGATATCCCTGCTGCCTTTGTTAGTATTTTATTTTCTCCCAGTTATATGTAAAAAATAATTTTAACATTTGTTTTTAAAACTTTGAGTTTTAAATTTTCTCCTTCCTCTCCACCCCCCTCCCACTAAGATGGCAGGCAATTCAATGTAGGTTATTCATGTGTAGTCATGTAAAACACATTCATAATAGTCATATTGTGAAAGAAAAGAGACAAAAAAAACCCGAAGAAAAAATAAAAAAAAGTATACTTCAATCTGTATTCAAATACCACTAGTTCTTCCTTTGGCGATGGATAGCATTTTTCATCCTAAGTACTTCAGAGTTATCTTGGATTTTGTATTACTGAGAAAAGCTAAGTCATTTTCTGCTGATCATCTTACAAAATTGATGTTACTTTGTACACAGTACATTTAATTTTGTATCAGCCCATGCAAATCTTTCCAGGTTTTCCTGAGAACATCCTGGTCATCATTTCTTATAGTACAACAGTATTCCATCATAATCACATATCACGACTTGTTCAGCCATTCCCCAATTGATGGACATTCCCTCAATTTCTAATTCTTAGCCCCCAGAAAAGAGTTACTATGAATATTTTTGTACATATAGGTTGTCTTTATTTTTAAAACTCATCATGTGATCCTCTGGAAGTCCCATCCAACTGTAGGTGTGGCTTCCCTTATTGCACCTGAACCTTGTTAGTTCCACGACACTGTGGAAAAGTGTATCTTTTTCTACTCTTCCCCATGCTCCTTGCATGTGTCCAAAGCAAAAAGAATCTCAGACTCTCAGAATACCCAACAAAGAATATTTTAAAAGACAAGTCTTGACCCCAACAGTCTGACCTCCTTAAAATGAAAGAATAGCATTATGTACCAAGCACCATCCTAGCAGGCAGCAGGTCTAATTTCTAGCTCTGCAATTAATTCACTATCAACATGGTCAAGGTACATCATTTCTTTGGGTCTCAGTTTCTCTTTTTGTGGAATGATGATGATATTGGACTAGATAAGTTCTAAGGGCCCTTCTAGTTTTAAGATTATACTTCTCTAGTCTATTTCCCCTGTTATATAATAAACTTCTTCAAGGAAAGGTTAAATCTTTTGTGTGGAAATAAATTCAATGACAGCCTCTTTTCATGTACTGATTACAAACTTAAAGAGCATTTCCTTTATGATAAATGTATAAAAATACTCTTTAGTGTTACATGCTTCCACATTCTTGTGCTTAATTCCTTTATTTTTGAGCAACATAAATTACTTTTCATTCAAGTGAGACCAAGGACTTTAGACCAGGACAATGATAAAAAATTTTCCTTAATATTTTCTAAAACAAAAAGAAGCCTTGGTGCTATATGCTTCCACAATCATATATTTATTCATTCACTCAATCAACGAATATCTATTAAGCACAAACTGTGTGTACAATATTATGCTAGGTGTTGAGGGAAATACAAAGATTAAATATGATATGCCCTCATGGAGCTTACAGTCTACTCCTCCATCCCCTCCACTCCCTCCCCAATACACAGGTCTCAGCACACAGTGGGTCACACACATTCAAAGCACAGGTCTCAGCACATAGAGTGTTCACACGCATGAAGCACAGGTCTCAGCACACAGTGGGTCCACACACACATTCAAAGCACAGGTCTCAGCACATAGTTTGTTCACACACACACACACACACATTTGAAGCACAGGTCTCAATAAATGGGTCCTGAACAACTGTGGACTGAATGTTATGATCTCTGAGAGATATGACATGTTTGGTCTAAATTCTCTGATAAATCCATACACACAGACATTTTTATTCAAGTTTTACTCCTTTAACTTATATCAACCAGTTAAGTACAAAAAAAGGAATTGCTTAAGACATACCTTAAGATATAATGAGCTTCATTTTTTCTGATTTTAACTGCAATGACCAACTCTCTTTGGGGACCTTTCAGGAAGGAGATCTTAGGAAGAAACAAAAAGTCATCTACCTCTGTCCTCAGAATCATTTTACGTTACAGTTCCATCATGAAGGTTGTTCTAGCTACTCTAGCGACACTGATAGGAGCTACTGTTACACTTTAAAAATTGGTACTACAACCTATCCGTTGATGATATAGTAACATAAATAATACAGTATTATCGTAATGACACAGTATAGAATATAGTAACAATAAACAACATCTGTAGGACTTTTTAAGTTTTGTAAAGCATTGCACATACATCATCTCATTTGATCCTCACAACAACCTAGTGAGGTTGGTGCTAGAGAGTATGAAGAACCAGAGGTTCAGAGAAGCTGTGACTTGACCAGGGTAGTTGTGACTACTCTCCCTTAGTGTTACTGAAAAAGTGTGATTCAAATCCATGTCTCTCCTGACTCCAAGCTCAGCATTTTTTTCTCTACACTATGATGTCTTTCATATTTTGTCAGAGAGTAAGACTGGTATAGTGAAAAAGAACTCTCAATTTGGCAACAGAAGAACAGATCTGTTCATCACTGGTTTTGCCATCTTGGGAAAGTCTCAATGTCCTGAAACCTTAGCTTCCTCATTTGTAAAGCGGGTTTGGCTGATCTCTCATATACTTTTCGGGTCTAGATTCTGTGCTTTCTAATTATTCTTTCTGAGTACAAGGACTTTATCTTTCACAGGATCACAGAATTTGAGAGCTGGAAAGAACCAAAGGGGACACCTACTCCAAGTCATACATGAAAGAATCCTCACCTTAACATACTAGACAAGTGGTCATCCAACTTCTGCTTGAAGACATCCAAAGAGGGGGAACTTAACAACTCCCAAGCTTTCCCATTTTGGGACAGCTCTAACTGATAGAAAATTTTTCCAGACCTCTTTGCAATTCTCAACCCACTGCTCCTGGTTCTACCTTCTGGGGCCAATAGAATATGTCTAATCTCTCCCCTACATGACAGCCTTTCACATAGCCCTTAAACACAGCTGAATCTTTTCTCCAGGATAAACATGCCCAGATCCTTCAACTAATCTTCATATGTAATGAACTCAAGGGCCATCATTTTTCTGATCACCTTCCTCTGAACACTTGTCAGCTTATCAATTTCCTTCTTAAGCCACGATGCCCAGAACTGAGCACAATGCTTCAGATGAGGTCTGGCAAGGGCAGAGTAAAGCAGAATTATCACCTCCCTGTTCCTAGAAAATATGCCTTCTCTAAATGCACCTTAGGATGGCACTAGATTTTGTTGGCTACCATATCACACTGCTAACGCATTTTGGGCTTGCCCTCCACTAAGATTACAAGATCATTTTCACAATAGTCATATATCCATGCTTCACCCATGAAATAGTTGTAGAATCAGTTTTTTTGGTACCTAAGTCCAAGACTTTACATTTTCTTTACAGAATTTCATTTTATTAGAGTCAGTCCAATGTTCCAATCTGTCAAGATTCATTTGAGTCCCGACCATTGTCATCTAGTGTGTTATTCAAATCTGGGTCATCTATAAATTTGATGAGGATACCATGTATGCCTTTACCCAAGTCACTGATAAAAAAGGTTAAATAACACAGTGATAAGAACAAATCACCGAAGGCTTGCCACAGTGACACTGAATCCTTAGCAACTAATCTTTGTTTCTTTGTATCTCACACTAGAATAGGGCTATGCACACAGAAGATGCCAAGTAAATGCTTCTTGAGTTGGCACGGTTATTCTTTATCTTCTCAAGGACATCATAAGCTTCTTAAGCATAAACACTGTATCATGGACTTTCCTTGTACTATGCCAAAGCATTGCCTAATAAGGGCTGGACACACACGGCAGATGTTCATGAAGACTCCAGGTTAGTCATGAGGTGAACCAGACTAACCTCCATTACCTTCTTCCTTTCCTTCCTTTGTTCTCTCAACCAATTATAAAATGTAGAAATTCCAAAGCACAGATCTGGGAGCCAAGTCAACAAATGATACCTCATTCCCACCAATTTTTGTTCTAGAACTCTTAAGAATCAAGGAAAACTGAGGAAACATTACAAATGAGACCTTCACTGAAAAACATCCAAGATGGGACTTTCCTAAGTATAAAAGAAAAGAGAAGGTTTTTGCATGTTTGTATGGATCTGGGGTTGCTGGTGCTTAGATGGGACATATAAGTAGTGTGATAAGCTATGGATTTGGAATAAAATACATACTTCCTGCTATAAGAAAAATCTGCCATTCTTGTGTGTTTGTCCTATGATCCTTTAATGAAGGCCCAGATGATGGCAAAAAAAAAAAATCTTTCAATAAATCTTGCTAAGATATATAAGTTTGGGTGAGGGGAGTTCTTTTATATTTCTCTGGAGTGCTGGCAAACTTAGCATATAACCATCCATTTAGAGAACATGTATTACTACATAGTGGGAGAAGGACAGAAGTGACAACAAATCTCTCCAGTTTTTAAGTCATGAGCCACTTTGGACTTCATTAATACTCCTGTCTAGAGTCCTCATCACATAGCTTTTCAGGTAGTAGGTGTGTGGTGGAAATTTGTATCGAGTAGAGTTGACTGATCCTCTGGAGATTCATATGTTTCTAACTATCACTGTATTAATTAAACTCCTTATATGTATTTTCAATTCCAAAGTCCCACATTATTCTGTCTAATAAGATATAATAAAAAATGTGTCTGTATCACCACTCTAACATATATGGCATCTGATGTGCTACTAATAAACTTTTAGGAAATACCATTTTGTTCAACATATATATATACATATGTGTGTGTGTGTGTATATATATATATATCTCATTAGATATATATCACTGCCCATTTTTCTTCCACTGGCAAAAACAGTATCACTTTTTACCTCATTCATAAGACAAAGTTTTATTTCTCTATTTCACACAGTGAAAGAATATAAAAGTCAAGTGTTTACATTTAATCAAGAGAAGTTCATGCTCTAAAATATTTAAGGGCATAGGTCTCAAATGGTCTAAATCATGATATAGGCCATTTTATTCTTTCAAAGGCAGGAGCACTGTCTCCAAAGTGAATTAGCAAGTGAAAAAAATGTTCAACAATGAAATTTAATGCTGGCAGGGTCAGAGAGGGTACATCCATTAATTATTAGGAAAATTCAAACTTTTAGAAGCACTCTGCAAAGCAATCTGACAGTACACAATAAAAGTTATAAAAACGATCATATCTTTTGATCCTACAATTCAATTGTTAGAAATAGTGAAAGGGTTATCAAAACACAACTGTCTTTTCAAACATTTTCACAGCAGCAATATATATGCAAGTTCAAAAAACTGGAGTAGTCTCAGTGTCCAATAGTACAATAGTTAAATAAATTATGTTATAGTCATATAATGGTATGTCATGCAATTAAGGCATACGAGTATGAGGAATATAAATAAACCTAGAGAGACCTTTATGAAATAGTACAAAGCAAAAAAAACAGAACCAAGATGGAGTATGTGCTAATATTAAGTATGATCACATGAGAAAAAAGGAAACAGACAAAGAATTCTTAGAAAGAATGACTGAAAATTACAATACTTTATACACGAATTTAATTCACTGAAATCTAAATCGCTCCTAAGGAAATTTAGTTCATTGTTGAGTCTTTTATAAGGCACTTAATTTAAACAAAAAAAATGAAAGTATTTGATAACCAGTAGAGGAAAAAGAAGGTATTACACAATCCCTATGCCCCACCCCTTTTTTCCACCCATGTCCCTGGATCTTTCTTCATGTTATTTTATTTCAGTAGGTGATTTATAAATCTGGGTGAGTTTTACTTAGAAGCTAAGATATTTGAAATGTGAAAAAGTGAGGGGAACTGATAGGTAATTAGTACTTGAGGGGAATAGTTCTGATCTTTTCTCCCACTTAACAAGTCAAATAGTACACAAACAAGTTTTCACAGAGTTGAGATAGACTTTAGGTTTGATTGAATTGTTGCTGTTGGTACAGGAAATGGTTGTTGTCTGGATAGAAATTAGGAAGAGTACTTTTTGTTCATAGAATTCATCAGAAACAGACAGATTCACAGAATATTAGAATCAGCTAGGAGGAACCTTGGAGATCATTTAGTCCACAGTCCTTCATTTTATATAGGAAGGAAAGTGACTTAACAAAGAACATATAGCTCATTACTTTTTTTTGCTTGTTTTTGTTTCTTACCTTTTTTTGGAGCAGGGAAGGCAGGGCCATTGGGGTTAAGTGACTTGCCCAAGGTCACACAGATGGTAATGTTAAGTGTCTGAGGTCATGTTTGAACTTAGGTCCTCCTGATTCTAGGGCTGATGCTCTATTCACTGTACCACCTAGCCGCTGCGCTAATTTCTTTTAAACAAACACACACATTGATTCGGTAGGACATTTAATGGAATATGAAAAATACCTAGAATATCTGTTGATTTGGAGCCGTCTTAGAGCTCCCGTATCATCTCAAATGACGTATATGTTAGAATTAGAAGAGATCTTAGAAATGATCTACTCTTCATTTTACGGATGAGGAAACTGAAGCCCAGATGAGAAATCCAAAAGCATTCTTTCTTTTTTACCTAGGGTGTTCAAACTACTTCATCAACCTGCTTTCTCACGCCAGCACTCTAAAAATAAATAGGAGTGATATTCTACTTTGTATTCCAAGATGGGGCAATTATTGTCATTACACTATTTGCCTAAAGTCATCTATCCCACCTCATTGGTTCTAAATCTTGCATTATCTAGCTTGAAACTCAGGGTAGGAAAAAACACAGACAGTCTGGACATTTCATGCCAGCTGGCTGATATCACCACCTGGTGGTTGGACACCGAACCAGAAGAAATCACCACATAAGTCAGTCCTTCCTTTTGTACAATGTTTCTTGTAAGTCAAGTTTTTAAAAATTACCAAAATAATATTTTTAAAGCACCAGTCTTTCACTTTATGATATCATTATGGTACATATTTTGATAAACAATAATTTTGCAGTAAGTCTAATTCTCTTGTAATTTATTCATTTTTAAATGACCATACCTTTTTATATGCTTAAGAGAGCGAAATTCTTGTTTATATGAAGTGAATCTTTTATGCCTTATAACTTGATTGCTTCTTCCCTGCTAATGAACTGAACCAGCTGCAATTTTAATTCTAAAATTCTTTGGTTAATAAGAGTAACATTTGGTAATCTATGTCTTAGGACATACTAGGTACTTAATAAATCCTTGTTGACTAACTGGCTAGTATAACAGGGTTTGGCTGACTTGTAGATCTAAATCTAATCCAACCGTATGCCCTAGGGCCAAATTGGTCAGGGCCAAGGGACATCAAAGGATGGATGCTGTTACTGAGACAAACATCCAGAGTTTGTGAGCTCTATCAAAGGGGTTTTCCCAGAACCTAACTTTTATAGACTACATGGAAAAGAAATGTTTCCCAATTGTTGTAATCCACCCAAGCTTTTTGCTCAAGCCATGAGACTTGAAATGCTTTTAATTATAGAAATGTGATACAGCGGAAAAAGACAGACTGAGAAACAAAAGACCCCGCTCTGCCACAAGTAACTAGCTATGTGATCTTGGGCAAAGTTTAACATTCCTCAGTCTCCATCTGTCCTGTTATACAACGTATTCTATCCTTCATCATGTCATTGGGCTGTTCAGTTCACCGAATGACCATTGATATATGTGCAAGGAACTAGTAGCTGTTGAAGATACAAAGATTAAATCAGACATCTTCCGATTTGGAAGATTCTACACTCTAATAAAAGAAATGAAACATGTACACAAAAAACTGTAAGACAATGTGAAAAAATACAAGGGAAAGGTCCAAAGTACTGCAAGAAATTCGACAAAAGACAGATCTATTCTACTTCAAAGAGCAGAGAAAAGCTTCAAGCAGAAATCCCACCTAAGTTGGGTCTAGAAGGGAGAGAAAGAATGTAATATGTAGGGAACTAGCAAAGGAGAGGAGGTGTTATTCTGGGATCTTGGTGAGGCAGTATACACAAAGGTTCAAAGAGGGAGTGGGGGGATAAATAATCCAGTTTGCTTGGAATGGAGAATATATGAAGGATTAGGCCAGCATCAGATTGTAGGAGGCCTCGACTGCCACGACCGATAACTTTATACTTTATTTGGTAGGCAACAAAAAGACCCTGACAGTTCTTCAGCAGAGGAGTAATACATCTCTGAGTGGCAATACTGGGAAAATCACACAGGGAATGTGTGAAAGACAGACTGGACAGAAGAGAGATTGGAGGCATTATGGCCAGTTAGGAGACTGTTACAATATTCTAGGCAAGAGATAATTAGAGCCTCGAGTGTCTGCAGTAGGAGGGTAAAAGAGAGGGCGGATGTGGGAGATATAGACAGAATCTGGCAACTGATTAGATGTGGGGCATGAAGGTGGGGATTACTGTGAGGATCAAGTGAGATAATGGGTGTGAAAGGACTTTGTAAACTGTAAAATGATACTGAAGCATAAAGTGTCATGATCATCAGTCATTCATCCAACAAATATTTATTGGGTATCAACTGTGGGTGAGGTCCTATGCCTGGCACATCATTACCACTCATCAAGGGACTTGCTTTCCTCCTATTTGGTTGCTTATAGCCTACAGGGATAGATTTAGGGGTGAAGACAATACTCCAAAATCACCAGTTGCTAAGATGGAATCACATATTGCCCCCTACCCTGTTGTGTACACAGTCACTCAAAACCCTGGCACTGTATAGCTAGAAAGGGCCTTTATCTATATGGTGTCTAGTCCAACCCCACACATTTTATAGGTTAGAAAACTGAGGTCCAGACAGAAATGACAAGATTTACATTATATCATACAGCTAGTAAGTGAGAGAATCGGGACTAAAATCCAGGTTTCCTCATCCTCAGTCCTTGTGGCAAACTGGACTTTGAAGGAGACTCCTTTGGCCACATGACCCATCTTGTCATGAGGAATGTAGTCATTCTTGAGGCTACAGTCCACAGAGATTTTCTCCAGTCACAATAAACCATAACCTGGCAATGCTATGTTATATGGGGATAAGCTAAGGTAATAAGGCCAAGAGTCAATTTTTACAAGGCATAAAGGCCATATCTATTTATAGCCTAACTAGGTGGTCCCTTTCACTCTAGATCCAATACTTGGTGCTTTTAGAGGAAGGAGGCTCTATCATTTTGTGTCATGGACCCCCTTTGGCAGTCTGGTGAAGCCTATATACCCCTCCTCAGAATAATGTTTTTATAAATACATGAAACAAAATACATAGGATAGAAACAGAAATTATGTTGAAATGAGGTTATTGAAATTTTCTTTTTGTTTTTTAGTTAACAGACTCCAGATTAAGACCCCTTGATTTAGAGAAGTTAAAACTGGTTTAGGTGTGACACAGTTAAGATAGCTATATAGGAGCCTACTTGTACTTCATCAATAATGTGAGAAAGAGCACAAGATTGAATAATGCCTCAAAAAAAATCCAAAAACAAACCTCAGTCTAACATAGATCTGAACAAAAACAGCCAGAAGCTGTGGACAACTGAAAAAGGAGTCCCACTAGAGAAGCCAACAGGAGCACAAGTAGACAAGAAGCTCTCAACCAAGCTACACAAACAGGGTCTTGTGATACTGCCCTCTTCTGTTTCTCTTCCTACCATTTACTCCTTCTCAGTCTCCTTTGCAGGATCTTGCTCCAGGTCAAGTCCACTAACTGTGGGTGCCCCTCAGAGCTCTGGTCCAAGTCTTGTCATTTCTACTTTTATGGTATCTATTCTAGACATCCCCTTCTACCCTCTCACACACTCCGTCTGTGACTCCCTTTAACCTCAAACTTGGAGTACCACATCAGCCTTCTAACTGGTCTGCTGGTCTCAAGTCTCCCAATTCCAATCCATCCTCTACTAAGCTTTGGAAGAGACTTTCCTAGAGAGCAGGTCTGACCATGTTTAACTCTCTACTTAATAAAGTCCAATGACTCTCTAATTTCTTCCAGGACCAAATATAAAGTCTTCTATTTGGCATCTAAAGCCCTTTATAATCTGGCTGCTTCCTCTCTTGTCAATCTTCTTTACATTTTACCCCTGAACACACTCTATAATCCAGCAACATGCCCTTCTTGATGGTCCTCACACACTATACTCCATCTTCTGTACTTCTATACTTCCACCTTTTCACTGACCACCCTGATGCCTGGAATGCTCCCTCCTCACCTCTGCCTCCAGGCTTTTCCCCACTTCCTTTGACACTCAATTCAAGTCCCATTTTCTACATTAGCCCTTCTTGCTGTCCCCACCCCCAAATCTGCTGCTGCCTCCCTCTGAGACTGTCTTCCATTTTCACCATATCTGTCCCATATGTACAGTCATTTATTTACATGTTATTTCCTACATGTGAACTCCTCAAGGTCAAGGACTATAATTTTGCCTTTCTTTGCATTCCCAGTGTTTACCACAATGCCTAGAACACAGTAAGTGCTTAATAAATGCTTGTTGACTGACTAACCTTTATACCATGCTCATTTAAGAATTAAAAAGGATGTAGCTGAACTAGTTTATCACAGGATTATAGGTCTAGAGCTGGAGAGATCAGAAGTCATCTATTCCAAACCCTTCATTTTACACATAAGGAAAATGAGGCCCAGAGAAGGTAAATGAGTTGTCTAAGGTCAAACAGATAGTAAATGATAGATCTGGTACTCAAATTCCCATGTCAAAATCTCAAAAGAAAGTTTCCTTGATACAGAGAAGGAGTAATCCTGACCAGGGCAACAAAGAGGCACTGCCCATGAATGGGGCTAGCACAATGGAAGGCATTCCACTACTTACTGAATTAAGAGAATTTTCTTCCTTAGCCTGAGCAAGACTAATTTGACTGATGCTTGTTGCTCTCTAGTTGACAAAATGCTTTTACATATATTACCTCACTTGATTTTCACAACACCTTTGTGAGGGACATAACGAATATATTGTATCCATTTTACAGACCAGAAAATAAGGCTCAGAGAGGCAATACTCTGAATGTAAATCCTGCCCTTAGATTCAACAGATCAAGTACCTAAGTAAAGGTTAATGACAAGAAAGTCAGATTTAGTTGATTCTAAGCCCAATATTAATCCATAGTTAAATATGGAGTCCAAAAAAAGTTAATGTAACCTTAGGCTGTATTAATAATAATATCACAGTGCCCAAAAGAAGAAAACCAATTCCACTAGTTCTCTGCCCTTAGATCATATCTGGAACATACAAGTATTCAGTTTTTAATGTTATTTTTCGGTGAGGGACCTGGTAATCTCTTTCCCAAGTCGTACTCCAATGCCTCATCATAACATGGAGATAATCTTGTTTGTAAAGTCTGGGCCAGAAGAATAAAAGTTCTCAGAAGTCTTACCATGCAATAAAGACTTTAGAGCTTTGAATATGATCCTACTAATACTGAGTGCTATCCAAGGACCAACCTAGTTAAGTTCAAAGAGGATCATGGCTATTAGGTTAATCACTAGAGTAGGGATTCATAAGCTTTTTTTGTTTTATGGACCCCTTTGGCAATCTGGTGAAGCCAACTCAATGTTTTAAATGCATAAAACAAATTACACTGGATCAAACAGGAAAACAATTATATTAAAATGCAGTTATCACACTGTGTTCTGTTAAATACAAGTGTTTATGGACTCCTGTCCAAGACAATTTCTTTTTTTTTTTTTTGGCCAAGGCAACACATTAAACAAAGAAAAATAAAAATAACTCTTAGTCCTGTGCAGTTCCATTGTGTTTCCACATTGAAAGAGGAAGAGTAATGGAAAAAAGTAGAACATTCTTAGAACGAAATAGTTTTAAAGCTATCTATGAATATTAATTGTTGGCATTCTAAACATGAGAAGCTTCTCAAATGACTAAAAAATTGGCAAACAACTGAAAGAAGTGAATCACATCAATACTAAAATCCAAATGGAAGGATAAACTCAGTTTCTCCTTAGAAAGATGGAAAAGGAGTAGAATTGGTTTTCTGTGTGCCTAAACACAACAAGAAATATTTTAATGGGAAACCTGGTCATCTTATCTTGCAGTAATTGTGATAAATTCTATTTGAAAAAGACTACCATGAAGATAACTGCATTACCAACATCTACTGCAGAGAATCAAGACGTACAGAAGTTTTATGGCATGTTTGATGAACATCTCCACGTCAAATCAACATATACTTCAACAGTCAGTAACCTCAAAACAAAGGTAGACAGAAGGGAGGATAGCAAAAAGTACATAAGAAAATATGGTTCAGGCTTAGAAAATGAAAGAAGCCAAAAGTTTGTAGACGATATAGAAGCTTTATACCTATATTATCATGAATACTTTATTCAAGAAAAAAGCAGGAGAGTGGTAGACACGTCAATAATGTCTAACATGGCAAACAGCAGAACACACATGCAAAAAATTAAACTGTCAATAAAAAAGAAATGTCTTCTTCAAAATTTGTTCATCAACAAGCATGTATTAAGTGCTTATATGTGCTAGTCTGTATTAAGTGTTAAGGATATCAGAAAGGTAAAAAAAATAAGTCCCTGTCCTCAAGGAGCTCACCATCTAACAGGTAGACATCATGCAAATAATTATGTACAAATGATGTACATGCAGAATAAACTGAAGCTAATGACAGAGAGAAGATACCAGCAATAGGAAGAAACAGGAAAGGCTTCTTTCTGAAGAGAACAGGACTTCGGCTGAGACTTAAAGAAAGCCAAGAGGTAGAGATGAGAAGGAAGAGACTTCTAGCTATGCAACACAGTCAGTGAACATGAATGGAGCCAGGAGATGAGGTTTCTCGTACAAGGAAAGGCAAGAAGACTGGTGTCACTGGCTCATAGACCATGTGGAGGGGAGTAAGGTATAAGAAACCTGGTGAGGTAGGAAGAGGCTATGGTACAAAGTGCTTTAAAAGCCAAAGAGAAAAATTTATATTTGATCCTGGAAGAAACAGTGAACCATAGGGGAATGGAATGGTCAGGCCTAAATTTTAGGAAGATCACTTGAACAGCTGACTGAAGGAATGGACTGCAGCAGAGAGAGATATGAGGCACGGAGATAAACCACGAGGCTGTTGCAATAGTCTAGGCATAGGGTAATGAAGGCCTACTCCAGGGTGAAGGCAATGTCAGCAGAGAGAAGGGGGCATGTAAAAGAGATTTTATAAAGGTAAAATTGACAGGATTTTACAACAGATTTGATAAGTCAGGGATAAGAGAGAGTGAGGATTTGAGAATGGCACCTAGGCTGGAAGTCTGGATGACTAGGAAGATGGTGGTACCCTCAACAGTAATAGGAAAGTTAGGAAGACATAGGAGTTTGAAAGGAAAGATAAAAAAGTACAGTTTTGTATGTTCTGAGTTTAAAATATCTATAGGACATCCAACTGGAGATGTCCAACAGGCAGCTGGTAATGTAAACTGGAGCCTAGGAGAGAAGTTAAAACTAGATAAATAGATCTGGGAATCATATACACAGACATAATAACTGAGTCCCTAGGAGCAGAAGAGATCACTAAGTCAACATGCCTAGAACAGAGTCTTAGAGAATATTAAAAGTAAGCAATCTTGACAGATAAAAATCCACCAAAAGACTGGTCAGAGAGGTAAGAGGAGAACCAGGAAAGAGTATTCTTGAGAAAAACTGGAGAGAAGAAAGGATCAAGGAGAAGAGAATGATCAGTGTCAAAGGTTGCAAAAAAGTCAAGAAAGATGAGAACTGTGAAAAGGCCATTGGATTTGGCATTGAAAGATCAAGGGTCAGACTACTGACAAGACAAAGGTCAGTAGTTTTGACATAATCTATTAAAATAAACTATCCATGACGTGAATCTGAAAAAGGCAAATACTGACCTTGATTGTCACCATTTCAGCAGAAGTATAATATAGAGAAGTGCCAACAGTGAGTATGCACAAGAACCCAGAAACCAACCTGGTCAGAAAAACTTGCCCTCCCTTGCCAAGCAGAAAGACATGGCCAACAAGCCAACATGTTCAGAACACAAACTCATTTGTAAAAAACAACAGAAGATCATGTTGTGAGACTACGAGAAATAGTACCACAAAAGTCATGTAAAAGCAGTAAGAAGCTGAAGTCTACAGAAAGTTTGACGTGAGAATCAACTAAATTATAGCATTCTAAGAATCCACACAGAATAAACTGGCTAGAGGACAATGAAACAGACTTACCAGTGTTTCCATGATGACCTATCTGCATCATCAATAATAGTGAAACCACAACAATAATACCTGGCTCCCCAAAATGCTAAATAAGCAAGTAGAAATGGCACTTAAGGAAGCCTAGGAGAAACATTTGAACTAGACAAGTACACACTGAAGAATCCCTGCTAGAGATAAGCAGCAATGAAAGCCCTGAACAATCTTTTTTTCCTTTGGAAAAAAAACCAAAAAACAAAAACCTCGAGGAAGGTAATATACTAAAGGATGGAAAATAATAAATAAAATTAAAATAATAAGAAAATAAAAAGAATACCCTAAAAAGACAATTGAAAAGACATCACTAATAGCTGATCTATATGCCTATTTTTCCATTGTGATTAAATATTTATGCAAATAATCCATAAATGTATCCAGAAAAGGGTGATGAAAAAATGAGAAGGGAACAGGTAAACTTTTACAAATTATTCTCTATAGCAGATCACATTTTTACAGTCACACAACTGTCTGAAAGCTGCAGAGAATATAAGATCCCACTGTGTTATCTGTTGATGACAAAACTGCATTTGATTTTGGTGAGCAAAAAGCAATTTTTAAGGTTCTCCTCCAACAAAGAATCTTTCACATGGGGGGGTGTTAAGATCATATGAAATTATTTCACAAACAGAACATGGTGAACTCAGCTTAATGACCTGCTAACTAATGTTAATTTAAGAATTAAAGACTGAGAGATGTATATTTACCAAATGCTTTTGCCATTGACGTGAAAGACATCCTCCACTGAGTTTAAACAGAAGATGGATTTCCTATAAATAGTTCCTACAGATGCTCCTATTTGTTGATTTCATCAAGACCCAGAAAATTACAGCTTGACCTCAAAGAAAGTCATGATTTTCTCAAAATAGATCAGCCTAATTTATGCAAGAAAAATTATGGATAAAAATATCTTATGTTCAGATTATGACATATAACTGAAGGGTCACTCCATTAAGATTAGTAAAATGCAACAAATATCTCCAACAAGTATAGGTGATGGAAACCAAACCAGATGTAGAACTGAATAAAAGCAAGAGATGATAATAACAGCAGCTCGCATAGAGTATTCAAACATTTTCAAAGCACTCTTCATATGCTATCTCATTTGAACTGAACTAGTTTATTTTTTCTAATTTATTTATTTATTTTTAGTTTTCAACATTTATTTTTATAAGATTTTGAGTTCTAAAGTTTTTCCCCTTCTTTCCCTCTCTCTTCCCCAGGACAACACACAATCTGATATAGGCTATACATGTATAATCATGCTGAACATATTTCCACATTAGTTATATTGTGAAAGAAGAATCAGAATGAAAGGGGAAAACCATGAGAAAGAAAAAAAGAGAGAGAGAAAATGCTTCAATCTGCATTCTGACTCCATAGTTTTTTCTTTGGATGCAGATAACATTTTCCATCATGAGTCTTTTCGGACTGTCTCAGATCATTGCATTGGCAAGAAGAGCTAAGTCTGTCAGAGTTGGATTATTGTACAATGTTGCTATTACTGTGTACAATGTTCTTCTGGTTCTGCTTACTTCACTCAACATCAGTTCATGTAAGTCTTTCCAGATATTTCTGAAACCTGTATGCTCATCATTTCTTATGGAACAATAGGGTCTTCCCCTCCCAGTTTGATTTGGGGAGTGAGGGAGACTAAAGGGGTCACCCCTTGACTCACTTATTTTTTCAAATTTTTTTTTGTTTTTATTAATCTGTTTGTTTAGTTTTAGTTTACAAGATTCAGTTCCACAACCCCTTGAGTTTCAAATTTTCTCCTCCTACTTCTCCTCCTTCCTCCCCCCCCCACAGTGGCATACAATCAAGTATAGGATCTGCAAATACTTTCACTTTAGACATTAGTCAGGTTATAAGAAGGATTGTAACAGATGGAATGAACAATGAGAAAGAAGAAACAAAACCAAACAAGAAAAAGAGAGTAGGTAGTTTGCTTCAATCTGCATTCAAACTCTGTTCTTTCTAGATCTTTCTCTGAATGTAGATATCTCTCTCCATCATGAGTCTTTTGGAGTTGTCTTATAACCCTGCATTGCTGAGAAGAGTCCAGTCTATCAAAGATGGCCATTACACATGTTGTGTCTGTCATTGTGTATAGATTTCTCCTGGTTCTGCTCTTCTCACTCAGCATCAGTTCTTATAAGCCCTCTTCAGGTAAATATGGAGTCCATCTGCTCCTCACTGACTCACTTCTTAAACAGGCCTATCCACTGAGTGGGAGTTGCCTCACTCAAAGTTAGAACTCAGAAAGACTTTAGTTTAAAAAGGCGAAGGTCTCCCATTGCATCCTGGGCCATCTCCAGTCATCCTGATCTATATCTGGTCACTGGACCTAGATGACTCTGGAGGGGAAAGTAAGGCTGCTGACTTTGTAAGGCCTTCCCTCACTCAAATCTAGTTCTTCAAGAATGAAGGACAAACCACACACAACCAGAACAATAGCATTTTATCACATTCATATACCACAACTTGTTCAGTCATTCCCCAACTGATAGATGTCCCCCCCTTTTTCTGATCCTTTGCCACCACAAAAGAGATGTTGTATACATGTGGTTCTTTCCCCCATTTTTATGATCTCTTTGGGATACAGACCTAGTAGTGGTATTGCTGGATCAAAGGGTACGAGCAGTTTTATAGCCCTTTGGGCATAGTTGCAAACTGCTCTCCAGAATGCTTGATGGAGGGAATAGCCACATTGATGAAATTTTATCTTCAGTGAAGGACTGAAGAGTTAGCTATCTGGAGTCCATTCAGAGGAAGGAGATCAGAATAAGGAAATTGGAAACTAGGTGGTAGAGGATAGACTTAAGGAAATGGGGAGGCGGTGTTTAACCTGGAGAAAAGATTTAAAGAGGGACATGATAGCTCTTCTTAAATATTTGAAGAAATGTTAGGTAGAGAAGATTCAACGGCCAGAATTTTGAAAGAGGGACATTTCAGCTCAATATAAGGAAGACCTTCCTAATAATTAGAACTCCTCCAAAAGTGAAATGGACTGCTTTAGTAGTTACAACTGTCCTTAGAGGTCTTTAATCATGGACTCAATGGATAAGTATCAGGATTCACATTTTGGATGGGCAGGGAAGGATGGCTAAATATCCTATAAAGCTATATCTTCTTCCCTTCTTGAACCACTCCCTCTGATTCTTCATTAACTGATGAATTTACCATCTTAAAATGTGCCAGAAATAAACAAGGCATCATCAGCTGAAAGTACAGAAGTTAAAGTAAACAAGCAACCTACTAGCTTCTGTCCTTTTTCCAAATTTCTGTTCAAATCCAATGATGATGCAGCTACCACTAGATGGGGATGTTCTGCTGAAGTAGGTAGGAAAATTAAAATCAATGTCAGATCTGGAAGAAACCTTAGAGATTATCTAGGCTAGGGCAATTCTTTTCACTCATCTTGTAAGTGACAGAATTTAGAATAGAACCCAAGTCTTTTGATTATGTGTAGTTCTCTTTCTACTATATCTCTTTAATGTTAAATATTTTCTTTTGATTTCAGCATTGCTAAGTATTTTCTAATTCGCTTCATAACTATAATACAAAATAAAATGAGATAGATGAATTTTATAAGGTAGATACAGTCATGGGTATTTAGAGAAGAAGGAAACACAAATTTGGGGAGAAATTATGAACTTTGCATTCAAAGGGCACAGTTGCTCTAAATAAATTATCAAATGAAATAATGTTTGTAAAATATTTTGTAAACTTTAAAAACAGGAAGCAAATATGGTATAGTGCACAGATTATTAGACTTAGCAGGGAGACCTGGGCCCATGTTTCCCTCTGTCAATTTCTACTTGTGTGATCATGGGCAAGTCACTTAAGCCTACTAAATCTCAGGCATCTTATCTGTAAGATGGGGCTAAATATTAGTGGTACCTATCTCACAAGATTGGTGTGAAACCCAAATAAAGAAATTTACATGCAACCTTTTACAAAGTTTTATGACACCATATCATCTATTTTTATTATTATTATTATTGTTGTGGTTATTATTTTGATCCAAACCCATGATTTCATCAGCAAAGAGAATTCCTTTGCAATAATAATGCAATCTGGTAAACTAATTTATAAATCATAGCCTTTGAGAGAAGCTTGGGGCAGAGGCAAAAATTATTACTGGGAAGTATTATAAATATCTGTTATGATTATAAGCCTGTGGAAACACTGACTTAAATAACAAACAAAAATGCATTCTCCTTTGCGTGTAGAGGTATTGTTTTTAAAATGAGACAGAACCTCCTAGTTAGCAAATGGTACTCTAAGAGGAGACAATTTTCCCCAGAATACTTAGTTCATGAGTTACTTTAAATATTTCCAAGGTTCAGTCCAGCTCTAAGACCTTATGATTTGATGATCCCAAGTTAGGAACTAGCTTTCCTATCTGATGCTAATGAAGTAAGAGTCACAAACTCAACTCCTCACAAGAGCAATTTAATATTGCATGACCACCAACTGAATTCCTCAACCCCTCCCCCAACCCTTTGCTGCCATCTTTAAAATGTAAGTATTCTTGATTATGAAGGGGGTATGTCAAGAACAGGTTCTTTCATTAATACAAACTGGCTGCCCTGACTAGAATGACCACTGAGTAAGCAAGACCACTTTTTAAGCAGTAAAGGATTGGTACAGGTAAACCTCAGGTGCCATAATGGGTGGTCCCAAATAACTGCATGAAAATCCTGATTTTAAAAAACACTAGGAGCTGAATACTTAAAGAAAACTAATGGTGAGTTTTTCTGTTTTGAAATTTCAGGATTTAGGGAGAATGGATTTATTTAAATTAGAGGATACTGAGTTTGCTAATGTGTCATTACCATGAAGCCAATAAGACTTGAGGTTGAAATTACTACTGTTGCTACTATTATTATTATTCACATTTATATAGAACTTTAAGAGTGAACACAATCATGTAAGGTAAAAACTGGAAGTATAATTAGCTCCATTTCACAGATAAGGAAACTGAGGCTCATAGATATTAAGTGATTTGCTCCCAAAGAGAATGTGTGAGTGCGTGCATGCGTGCGTGTGTGTGTAGTGTTTTGGAGTTTACAAAATATGCTTACATCAATTATCACCCCCAACCTCGCCCCCTTTTTGTTCCTTGCAACAATCCTCAAAGGTAGATAGGGAAACTTATTATGTAATTCCCATTTGGTCAAAGAGTAAACTGAGATCCAGAGAAGTAGCTTAATTAGGGACAGAGCTCAGGTTTTGTAACCTTTAGTGCAATGCTTTTTCCAATACAACACATTCTATTACCCTCTTAAAGAAGACTCAATAAAATAGAAGCAATGAGCATTCACTCTAACTCTCAGGCTTCATGACATTTGGTCGATTAGTGTTTATGAAGCACACCTGCTCTGTGTCTGGCACTATGCTAAGTGTAGGGGATACAAAAGGCAAGCAAAAAGCAAAGTCCCTGCTCTCAAGAACTCCCAGTCTAATGGGCAGAGACTGAACAAAGATATTCCCAGAGAGACTCAAAGGGAATTGAAGATGATTTCAGAAGGATAATCTCCTTTCTTGCAGCAAGCCAGTATGAAACAGCTCTTTAGTAGTTCACTCAAATGACATCCCCTAAACCAGCTCCCAAGTTGGGGTCCGAGTTCACTAGAAAGCAAATTCTTTAGTGAGGGGATGGACGAAATGGCTAAAATTGGAAAGGAAGAAAAAGCATTCTTTTTCTTATCTTTATCCAGATCCTAAGACATCTGGTAATGCCCCAGCTCAACTGGAGGAGGCACAGATAACTAAGAAAGAAAGAGTGAGAGGTTAAGAAGAATAGGCCAAAAATAGTAACTTTAGGAGTTTTGAAACAATTTAACAGGAACCCTTAAATAAATAAACTCATAAATAAATCTAAAGAAAGGGAAAACGAATGTGATTGGTTCAAATATGGTACCTTACATTAAAAGGAATCTATTTTAAAATAACACCCAATAAAGGTCATCTTGAATCAGTCAATCCAAAAGGACAGGTGCATACAAGACCATCATAGAGGAAAGGTACCCGCCATTGTGGGAGTTCATGAAAAAACTTTATGTAAAAGGCATTTGAATTGAGTCTTGAAGGAAACCAGGGAGTCTAAGAGGCAGAGTTGAGGAAGGAATATCTTTCATGTATGGAGGTAGGGGGCAGGACACAGCCAATACAAAGGTACAGAGAGAGAAGATGGAGCCTTGTTGGAATCCCAGTTTGATTGTGCATGAAGGGGATTATAATATGGCAAGGATAGAAGGTAGGCTGGAGGTAGGTTGTGAAGAGTTTTAAATGCCAACCAGAGACATTTACCAGGATGGTAGAAAAAGAGAGAAATATGAGTAATTCTTCCTTTCACTTGAACACTTAGAGGCCGTTGTAGGATTACTGATTGACTTAATTTCAATATTGTTGTGTCAGAGGAGGCCCAAGGAAAGGGAGAGAGACAGGGATGGGGTGGGCAGGTCAGTGGTGCAGTCAGAACACACACATTTATTAAGTTCACCATCTTATACGGTGCCTTAAAACAATAACAATAATAAAATCAAAGATCACTGACCACAAATCACCATAACAGATATAAAAATAATGAAAACGTTTGAAATATTGCTAGAATTATCAAAATATGACAGAGAGACATGATGTGAGCACATGCTGTTGGAAAAATGTCCCCGACAGCCATTTGTTTGATGTGGTGCTGCTGCAAGCTTTCAATTCGTAAAAATAACCAATATCTGCTAAGCACAAAAAAAGCAAAGCAGAACAAAGCAAGATATGCCTGTATAGAAAAGACTTATTAACTAGCAAGTCAAAGGAAGACCTGTCTGTGAAGGAATGAGACACAGGCACCTAAAATTAAGACTTATCTCCAAGGCTATTTGTTGCATTTTCTCTCCCTTTCTGCTTATGGCTCTTCCCCTGAAAACTGTTCACATAAGTCAGCCATCCCAAGATTAAGACTTAAATTTGATACAGGTCAACATTTATTGTTTACTATGTGCAGGATACTACACTATTTGGAATACAGTTTGACATGGCATAATCCCTGCTGTGAAAGAGACTGGTGTAGAGGTGAGGAACCTGTGACCCTGAGATCACATGTGGCCCTCTAGGTCCTCAACTGTGGCCCTTTAACTGAATCCAAACTTCTCCAAGGGCCTTCAGTCAAAAAGCCGTACTTGAGGACCTAGAGGGCCACATGTAGCTTTGAGACTGTAGGTTCCCCCCTCCTAGACTAGTGGGACAATATGATATTTATACAGATAAGTATAGAGAGGCAGCTTTATGTAATGGATAAATAGCAAATTGATCTTGAAGTCAGGAAGATTTGGTTTCATCTCCTGCCTCTGACATACACTACTTGTGTGACCCTAGGAAGTCAATGACTCTCAGGACCCTTGTAACTCTAAGACTATAAGTTACAGAGTGGGTGCCAATTTATCTTGGTAAACGGAGATTCCTCAACTGAAGTTCATATAGCAATCAAATCCCATGTTCAGTCCAAAAAAGCAGAAGCAGGGAGTGGAGGGGGCAAAAGACAGATCCAGATAAAATGAATTATGAATGGGAAATGGATCTCTGTTTTAATTGGGCAATTCCCACATAAGGAAACTTTGTCTTCCCCTACAGGTGGACATCTTTGCAATCTCCAGTGTCAGAAAGTTGCCTAGAAGAGTGGTGTCAAACTCAAATAGAAACAGGGCCACTGAACCATATGTGAGGATCCCCATGGACAGTATATTGATTTAGTCTTAAAGTGTATGTTATCTGTCTTTAATTGAATTTTTATTTCTGTTGTCAAGTATTTCCTTATTATATTTTAATCTGGTTCCCCTCCTCCACTGTGTGTTTAACCCTTCTGGCCTAAAAGGTTGATTTGCCAAAGGTCACACAGCCCGAATATATCAAGGATAGTGCTTTGAGCCATGTCTACCTAGCTGTGATGCCAGCTTTTTACCCAATGTACCATGCTGTCTCTCTAAGGAAAATTCAAAGAAGAGAATGAATGACTGAAATAAAGAGAACACTTAAAACTGAGGGGATCAGGATACAGGAGATAAGGGCAAGGATATAATTGATTCTCACTGATACAACAGCCACAAATTCTTGAGTGTGGCAGTACAAGCAAATCTAACATTTAAGCATGTCATGCCCTCCCTTTACCACTACAGGAACCAAACCTCCATCCCATCCCCCAACTGGACTGTATTCAATTCAATGTACTTCTTCAAGAAGTACCTACTAGGGACAGAGCACTGGGGAAACAATAATGAAAAAATTACATATTTGTTGCCCTCAAGGAGCTTCCAATCTAGTTTACAAATCAAGAGAAAATGTACAAAAAATTTCCCATGCTAGAGCTTTTAGAAGAAGTCAAAAAGGAATGAGATGCGAAAAGATGGTGACCACTTGGACCTATGGGGCAATCAAAAAAGGTTTCATGGAGGCAATACCTGTGATGGACCTGAAGAAAGGGAAAGATTTTTAACAAGCAGAAATAGAGAGAATTCAAGAAAGACCCATTTTAGGCAAGAAGGACAACAAATACAATTGTAACAAGGTGGCAAAGGGAAGAAATGATGGAGAAGTAGCAGGTATTTTGCTTCAATGTATAAGGTGTGAAAGAGAGCTCTAGGAAATAAAGCTGACTATAGACAGGATGCTCCAAAAGTATTAATGCAGTTTTAAGTTTTAATCACTTGAAAACATCTTTCTATTTATATATTTAGAGCCTAAATACATATATATTATTACATAACTTAAATATATAATAACTTAATATCTTAAAAACTGTATTCAGACTTTTGTGACACCTGTACTTATGCATATACACACATGTTATATGTAGGTCCCATATAAAGGATTTATGGGAATAAGTACATATACAAGAATGACCAAGGACAAGAAGGCATGGATGATTTGGGATCTGTACCATTAAAGGGAGTACTCATGTTGAGGAGAGGATTTACCCACTGAAATACTGTAATATCTTAAGGTTTTTTTCTACTACGTCTTTCCAAAACAGAATTAAACACATATTAATGATATAGAGCATGTACTATATTCATTGAAATATAAGGACTGATTATTAATTTATCAGAACAGAAGAACATTTGGGAGGAAACCAGGCTATGCTCCACAAAGAGGAATCCGTTTTATTTTCAGCACCCAGACAGAAACTGAAAAAGGGTTTAGCTGTTGCATTTACATGACAAACCCACAGATCTCTTTCAGTTATATGCCAACTCCCAGAAGGCTTTTCAGCAGTCATGGAACAATTCAAATGCTTCCTACTTCTAATTCGGTAGCAGAATGGTCCCTTCTCTTGCCCCCTGTTACTATGAATATAGAAGAATGCTGGGTCTATAGAGGTCTGTTAGCCAGACATCCAACAAACTGTTAGCACTCTGGATCTTGGCTCCCAAAACACAGTTCAGTGCGTTCCCCCCAGGGAATGGACAAACACTTGCCAATTTCCATGAAGCTCCTGAGCCATGTTACTATTTGGGGATCCCAGGGTCTCTGCAGACCCTGCCTCACTGCCATAAGATAAGAAAGGTCTACCATAGGTGAAATAAATCTCTACAGCAGGTGTCCTTGAATCCTAGACATGCATCCTGGTGCACTGGACTTTGAATTAAAGTCTCTGGGATCCCAGGAAGGTTACTTTACTTTTTTCTGAGTTTCTAACTCATCTCTGGAATGGGAATAATAGTACTTGAAGTGCCCACCTTGCAGGGTTGCAGTTATCCAACAGATGATGACTTTATTAGCTATAAAGCACTATAAAAATTTCAATCATTATGTATACTTGAAAATCACATTGAACAAAGAGAAATGCCTATAGATAGGAAGAGTTGAGTCAACTCAACTGATTAAAGTATATGTAGTTATTGAGCATCTACATTTCCACATGCTATGGTTTAGGTAGCTGATACAGGACCTGGAATCAAAAAGATCAAAGTTCAAATCCTGCCTTAGACATTTACATGGCTGTGTGACCCCTGGGCAACTCATTTGACCTCTCTAGTCACCTGTAAAATAAGGGTTATCAGTAGTATTCACAGTGCTTTTGTGAGGATTAAATGAAGTACACACACATGTACACTACAGTGCCCCAAAAGTTGTAGTAAAGCTTTAAGCACTGGCTTCCTGAAGGCAATAACTTTAAGCAATAGTTTAAAACTTGACTAATGGGGAACTTCATTTATAGGAAGCACTCTGTAAACTGGAAAGCATGATATAAATGCTAGCCATTATTTCTTATGTTTGGTCTAAAGAAGCAGATAAGGGTTTCCCAAGCAAAGAGAACAAAGTCCCATGACCCTTTTTTAAAATTCTAAAACTTTTTAAAAATTTACTTGTTTATTTTTAGTTTATAAACATTAAGTTCCACAAGCTTTTGAGTTCCAAATTTTCTCCCTCCATAACCCTTTGAGAACACAAGTTTATGCACACCAACTCTGATGTGTGGAGAAACATTCAGGATTTCCTAATCTACTAATCTGGCTTTGACTCTTCTACTTAAAAAAAAAACTGGACAAATGCAGAGACATGTTTCTTTTCTGTTCAAAAAACTCCAGTTTAAAAATGGGATTTTTATATCTAACCCATATAATCTAACCCCCAAACGTATGAAATTTAAAGCAGAAATTGTTAGTTATAGCTATAAATGTGTAGATATGTAGTCAGAGGGGGGTGATGAGGCCCAGAAAATAAAAGACTCAACTAAATTGAGTATTAATCGTACATGACCACATTATTTTTTTTAAAAACGCAAACAACGAAGAAGTCACTATATCACATTATTTGGATGACACCACTGGAAATTTAAAACTGCCTTATTTACTTTCTTTAAAGGAAAAAAAACTTCCCAAGTCCTTCAGCTACAAAGTTGTGAACTGTATATACTTATAGTCTTAAGTACGTGCCATTTAAGATTTGCTGCCAAAAGATTGAGTTTCACACTCTCAAGACCTAAGAGTGTCAAGGTTTTTCATGATTGCACTCATGTTCTCCATTGCATAAAGACTGGCACGATGAAAGGCCTGCTTGCCACTGGCCCAGCTAATCATGTGGAGAATAATATGCGAAGTTTTCTTAGAGTTTCACCTTGACACTGAGTCACATCTTCCTCTTCAAGGCCCTTTGGTCATACAGGTAAGTATACTGACACCAATTTACATATTACTTAACAAGCAGTAAATACTTATTGTGCATATAGCATGGTGTTGGGTCTCATACATACAGGAGGGGACAGCTAGGAAAAAAAACAGAAAAGGAAATAAAGAGAAATTAGTTTACAATCTAGTTAGGGAAAAATGAGAGAATGGGAAACCAATTTTAGAGAGTCTACACTATACCACTGTATGTCAAAAAAAAAATACAGGGACCAGATGCAAGAGTGCAAAAAACAGAATAATCAGAGTTGCACTAGCATTAATTAGAATAGACTCCTTGAAGGATGAGGGCTTTGAGTCAGGTATTAAAGTATAAGATGTATGTGGACAGATAGGTGGGCTAGTGAACAACTGTGTTAAATAAATACAAAGAGTTGCATAGCTTTTACTCTCCCTAGATGATCAACCTATTTGTGAATCAAATACAAAACCTTGGTCTTATACAGCCTTCTTATAGTATTACAAATGCATTCTCTCTCTTGTACGACATGGTCCTCTGAAATCACATGCTCCCTAAGGTGACAGAACATACAGGGTGTCCCAAATAGTGCAATAAAACTGCATTAAGACTTTCTGGGACACCCTGAATAGGCCAAGATTGGGAGAATCTGAAAATTAGGGTACCAAATGCCTCATGTAATTTTGTCATTCAACCCTACCTCCTCTGTTAAGAGGTAGGGAAAGAAGGATAGCAGCCAAGTCTGACTGCAAACTAGGAAAGACTAAGAGGGATATGACACCATTCTCCATAAGACGCAAAGACAAAGGAAATTGAAAGACATGGGGAAGAGACGAAGCAAGATGATAGGTGGGATGGAGAATGGCTCTATGGCCTTGCCTATACTCCACTAGTGACGAAAAAAGGCAGAAAGAATTCTCAGCCATCTCAACTAAGGTTATATGACTGGATTTCAAAAATATATAGCAGATTCAAGCAGAAGGCAGGGTTTCTGGTAGACTGGGGCTTGAGAGCTAATGGGGTTGGGTAAAAATCCACACTAAGAAAATCTGTTCAAAAAGGAGGCTCTTAAACTTTTTGTGTTATAGACTCTTTGGGCAGTCTGGTGGACCTGTTTTCAAAACAATGTTTTTAAATACATGTGATAACAAAGAGAATCAATCACATTGAAATACAATTATAAAACAATTTTTTAAAAAATTCACATACGTCAGATTAAGACTAATGCCTTAGACTAATGAAAGAAGTATGCTCATCCAGTGAGAGGCACAGAAAGTTGCCCATCTTCTAAGAGGAATCAAATATGGCATTTTCCTAACATGCACTAGATCAAAGGCCATATGAGCCCACAACACTACCAAGTACTGTCTGAGTCAGATTAAAATGTAGTTCCTATCTGGTGTTAATATGCTGACATATTAATAAAAAGTAAATATATAAATGTGTGGTTTTCTAAGTCAATGTGGCCCACAGGGATCCTTATGTGGCCCCCATGTCTATTTGAGTTTGGTACCACTGCTTTAGATCAGTGAGTAAAAGACGTCTCAAAGGGCTTCTTATTTTTTGGTAAGTGGGATCAGCCTAGTGGCTACCAACATCACCTGGTGGTTAAGCCTGAATTAGCTGAAATTACTGGCAAGGACCCCTAGAAAATGTTTACCAAGGTGAGCTTGGCAGGGTTGATCACTGGATGGTAATGATTACAATTCAGAGGTCTAACTGAAGTGCAACAATGGCTGGTAATTTCAGGGTCATCAGGATGACATGAATGAAAACTGAATATGGGAGAGGAAAGTGTCTCAGATCCATGACAGAATGAAACCAGGATGAATTCTTCATCAAGATGAGTGAGATGAGCATATGACAGAGAACAATGAGAAGTACAATCAGTGAGCCAGTAAAGAATTATATAAACAAAGGTGTGGCAAGGCAAATGATGTAGTAAACTCAAAAGCAGTAGCCAAAAACTCCAAGGTAAGAAGGGAGGAGGGGCAGATTTTGCCAATGGAGACTCTGGGATATGGAAATTTAATAAAATAGCTCAGTGCCTCCTGTCTAGTTCCACCTCTGGAAGGGGTAGTATTCCCTAGCTTTAAAGGGGTCAAACTTTTGAGGGATTTCAGTATCTAATCCAATTCAACAGTCATTTAATCATTCATTTAGGTCCAATATTTATAGTAGCCCTTTTTGCTGTGGCAAAATATTGGAAATTGAGGGGATGCCCTTCAATTGGGAAATGACTGAACAAGCTGTGGTATATGAATGTAATGGAATACTATTGTGCTATAAGAAATGATAATTTCTCTCCCCAAAAAATATTTGATGTCAGAAGGCAGAGAATATCTTCGGCGCGTATAGAAAGAGATATCTAGCCATAAAAGGTAAAATCCCTCTGTATCCCTGGAACCTTTGCTACTTCATTTCCCTGACAGAAGACAGGGCCTCTGAAATAACCTTCAAAACATTTGCTTCAAGAGGGGAAGAGAAGAGAAAGGAGATGGGGAAAGCGATTTTGACCCATTGCTCTTTGCAAATGGAAGAAAGTAGTGAGGAAGGGAAGAAAGTAGATGGTGGTGACAAGCATACTCTAGTCTCTTACTTGCAGAAGAGACAAGTGAGAACATGCTGACTCATGT
Source organism: Pseudochirops corinnae (assembly GCA_028646515.1). NCBI lineage: Eukaryota > Metazoa > Chordata > Mammalia > Diprotodontia > Pseudocheiridae > Pseudochirops > Pseudochirops corinnae. The sequence continues at coordinate 127,288,015 of CM053589.1, read as the reverse complement.
CAAAATCCCCAACAGGGATTTTCTTACAAATATCAGGGAAAGGGACATTTTTAATAGCATTTTCCTCCTAACTATGTCAAGACAATTTTTAGCATTCATTTTTACAAGATTTTGAGTTTCAAATTTTTGTCCCTCTATCCCTTCTTCCAAAATATTAGGCAATTTGATATTGGTTACACATATGCTATCATGTAAAACATATTTCCGTATTCATCACAGTTATAAAAGAAGAAACAGATTCAAAGGGAAAAGACATGAAAAAGAACAAAGTAAGCGAAAAAAGTAGGCTTCAATCTGCATTCAGAGTCCATCAATTCTTTATCTGGATGTAGATAGCAATTTTCCTTTATGAGTCCTTTGTATTTGTCTTGGATTCACTGTGTTACTGAGAAGAATTGTCATTCACAGCTGATTATCACGCAATGTTGCTGATAGTATGTACAATGTTTTCCTGGTTCTGCTCATTTCACTGTCTATCAGTTAGTACAAGTCTTTCCAGGTTTTTTCTGAAATCTACCTGTCCATCGTTTCTTATTGCACAATAGTATTCCATTACATTCATATACCACAGCTTGTTCAGTCATTTCCTAATTGAAGGGCATCCCCTCAATTTCCAATATTTTGCCACAACAAAAAGGGCTACTATAAATATTTTTGCACATGTAGATCCTTTTCCCTTTTGAATGACACTTTGGGATACAGACCTAGTAGTGGTATTGCTGGATCAAAGAGCATTGCACAGGAGTTTTATAGCCCTTTGGCATAGTTCCAAATTGCTCTCCAAAATGGTTGGATCAGTTCACAATTCCACCAACAGTGTATCAGTGTCCCAATTTTCCCACATCCTCTCCAACATTTGCCATTTTCCTTTTTTGTCATATTAGTCAATCTGATAAGTGTGAGGTGGTACCTCAGAGTTGTTTTAATTTGCATTTCTCTAATCAAAAGTGATTCAGAGAACTTCATATGTCTATAGATAGCTTTGATTTCTTCATCTGAAAACTGCCTATTCATATCCTTTGACCATTTATCAACTGAGGAATGGCTTACAAATTTGACTCAGTTCTCTATATATTTGAGAAATGAAACCTTTATCAGAGACACTTGCTGTAAAGATTGTTACCCAGCTCTCTGCTTTCCTTCTAATTTTGGTTGCATTGGTTTTGTTTATGCAAAAGCCTTTTATTTTAATATAATCAAAATTATCTATTTTACATTTCATAATGCTCATTTGGTCATGAATTCTTCCCTTCCTCATAGATCTGACAGTTAGACTATTCTTTGCTCTTCTAATTTGTTTATGATATCACCCTTTATGTTTAAATCATGCACCTATTTTGACCTTATCTTGGTATAAGGTATGAGATTTTGGTCTATACCTAGTTTGTGTTCTATTGTTTTCCAGTTTTCCCAGCAGTTTTTGTCAAACAATGAGTTCTTATTCCCAGAGGCTGGGGTCTTTGGGTTTATCACACACTAGGCTACTATGGTCATTGACTACTATGTCTTGTATGCCTAATCTATTCCACTGATCCACCACTCTATTTCTTATCCAGTACCAGATAGGTTTGATGAGTACTGCTTTACAATAAAGTTTGAGATCTGGTATTGCTAAGCCACCTTCCTTTGTATTTTTTTCATTAATTCCCTAGATCTTTTTTTCTTCCAGATGAATTTTGTTATTATTTTTTCTAGCTCTATCAAATAATATTTTGGTAGCTTAATTGGTATGGCACCAAATAAATGAATTAGTTTAGGCAGAACTGTCATTTTTATTATATTGACTCAGCCTACCCATGAGCAATTAATATTTTTCCAATTGTTTAGAGCTGACTATTTGTATGAAGGGTTTTGTAATTGTATTTATATAGTTCCTGGGTATGTCCTGATAGGTAGACTACCCAGAATTTTATACTGTTTACGATTATTTAAAATGCAATTTTTCTTTCTATCTCTTGCTGTTGGGCTTTGTGGCTTTTACTCTGAGTGTGTCTCTCTGTTTCAAGTGTGTTTCTTGTAACCAACATATTATAGGACTATGGTTTTTGATCTGCTCTATCTGCTTCTATTTTATGAGAGAATTAGTTCTATTCACATTCATGATTATGATTACTACCTGTGTATTTCCCTCCACCCTATTTTTTTCCTCCTGTTTTTCCTCTCTCCTTTCACCCCTTCTCTCCTCACCAGTGTTTTGCTTTTGTCTATCACCTACCCTGGTCTACCTTCCCTTCTGTCAGTCTCCCCACCCCTTTAGTTAATCTCCTCTCCTCCTACTTCCCTGTCAGCTAAGATAGATTTCTATATGTAACTGATTATGTATATTATTCCCTCTTTGAGTCAATACTGATAAAAGTAAGGTTCAAATGATGCCCATTGCCCACCCTCCCATCTTCCTCTCCACTGTAACAGATCTTTAGTGCCCCTTTATGTGAAAGAATTTGCGCCATTCTACTTCTCCCTTCCTTCTGCACCCAGTATACTCTTCTTTCTCATCTCTTATTTTTTTATGTCATTCCCTCAAATTCACCTTATATCCGTACCCTCTGTCTATGTATATTCCTTCTAGCTATACTATTAATGATATAAGGGATATAAACAGTTTAGCTCTACTGGGTCCCTTATGTTTTCTTTTCCCTTTTGACCTGTTTATGCTTCTCTTAGGTCTTGATATTGGAGGTCACACTTTTGGTTTAATTCAGGTCTTCTCCTTATGAAAGCTTGAAATCCTTCTGTTTCACTGAATGACAGTTTTTTCCCTTGGAGTATTATGCTTAATTTCACCAGGTAGGTGGTTCTTGGTTGTAGTCCTAGCTCCTTTGCCTTCTGAAATACATGTTTTGTGACCTCCTATCTTTTAATGTTGCAGCTGCTAAGTCCTATGTAATCCTGCTCATGGCTCGCCATATTTGAATTGTTTCTTCCTGGCCACCCGCAGTATTTTTTCTTTGACCTGATAGTTCTGAAAATTGGCTATAATGTTCCTTTTGAGTTTTTATTTTGGGATCTCTTTGCTGAGGTGATTGGTGGGTTCTTCCAATGCCTATTTTGCCCTCTTCTTCCAGGATATCAGAGCAGTTTTCCTTGATAATTTCTTGAAAGATGCTGTCTAGGTCCTCCTTTTGATTATGGTTTCTTAGGTAGTCCAATGATTCTGACATTGGCTTTCCTGGATCTGTTTTCCAGGTCAGTTGTTTTTCCCATGAAATATTTTACATTTTCTTCTATTTTTTCATTCTCTTGAACTTGTTTGACTCTTAATGTCTCATAGAGTCATTAGCTTCCACTTGCCCAATTCCAACTTTTAAGGACTTGTTTTCCTCAATTAGTTTTTGTACTTTCTTTTCTATTTGGCTAACTGTACCTTTTAAGGAACTATTTTCTTCAGTGGATTTTCATATCTCCCTTCTATTTGGCCGATTCTACCTTTTAAGCAATTGTTTTCTTTTTCCAAGCTATTGACTCTGTTTTTTCCTGTAGTGTTCTTTTTTTAAAAAGTAATTAATTAATTTTTAATTTTCAACATTCACATCCTTAAGATTTTACATTCTACATTTTCTCTGCCTCCTTCCCCTCCTCCCACCCAAGATGGCATGCAATAGGATATATACTCTACATATATACATTCATATTAAACATTTTCACATTTGTCATGTTGTAAAGAAGAATTATAACCAATGACAGGAATCATGAGAAAGAAGAAACAAACAAACAAAAAATCAGATGATATACTTCAATCTGCATGCAGACTCCATCATTCTTTTTCTGGATCTGGATAGCATTTTCCATCATGAGTCTTTTGGAGTTGTCTTAGATCCTTGCATTGCTGAGAATAGCTAATGGACTCTTTTTTCATAATTCTCTTGCATCACTCTCATTTCTTTTCCCAATTTTTCTTCTACCTTTCCTATGATTTTTAAGTTCCATTTTGTGTTCTTCCATGAGATCTTTCTGGGCTTGAGACTACTCCCATCTTTCTTTGGAGTAGTTTGTGTCCTATCTTTCCTGTCACCACAATAGCTTTCTATGGTCAGATCCGTTTTTGTGGTTTTTGCTCATCTTTTTTGGCCTTTTTTTCTTTTCTTTTAAATTTGAGTTCTGCTACTGGTGTAGAAAGGGCACTGTCTCAGGCTTCTTGTGCCAGGGGATGCAGGCACTGGCTGTTTACCTGGTACTGATACTGGCTGCTGCTGCCGGAGGCTGTAGGGATCTGGCAGCTTCCCTGGTACTGAGTCAGGATCCCAGTGGTGAAGTCTGCCAGTGGGGTGTTTCTGGGTTTCCCTGGGGCTACACTGAAGCAAGTGGAAGTCTGACTACTAGAGGCTGCTATTTGCTCTGGGTTATGCTGAAGCATGCAGAAGTCTGGCCACTGGAGATTGCCTGTTTTCCTCTGGCTACACTGAAGCACATGGCAGTTCTCAGAGCTGGAGTCTGCTGTTCCCACGGCTATACTGAGGTAAGTAAAGTGTTATGGTGTTGGCATTTGCCTGCTCCACTGCAAGATCTACTGCTGGTTTCTTGATGTGGGGCTTGCTGGGACACTTTCTGTCCTGGACTGTGCTCCCCTTTTGCCTGAGTAAGAAAGAACTTTCCTGCTAATCTTCCAAGTTTCTTGGGCTCAAAGACTGTTTCACTATGTCTTTTTGCTGGTTCTGCTGTTCCAGGATTTGTTCAGGGGCACTATTTTATGGTTGTTTGGAGATGAAAAGGGAGAGTTACCGTGATTTACTCTACCATCTTGGTTCCTGGAAGTCATGGGGCAAAGTTTTTCTAAACCAACTAAGCCTTCCCATTGTCAAATTATCATTGGTACACATGCTTTAGATTGCAATTGCTTTATTTACTATAGAATCCAAGTACTTTTCACACTGCTATGACCCTAGTGGTTAATTAATAACTAAAACAAATTCCCACCGTAGGCATGTATGGAACCAAAAGAAAAATTATCATATCTTAGGCTTCTATGTGGATTTCCCCTTTATACATTACTGCATTTATTGCTATCATTAATCCTCTGGAAAAGAAATTTCCCTAAAGAAGGAAGTTCAAACGTACTTCCTGGTAATACTAGTTAAAAGGCAGTTTTCAGTACTACCATTTACTATGAAAATTAAGATTTACCCATTTCAATAAAATGTGTATCTATAAAAATCATGGCTTTAAGAACATTTTGAAATGTGAGTCTAAAATATTTCCACAATAAACTGTGATATATAAATGTAATGGCATATTAATAAATATGAAGAATACAAAGAAACATTGGGAGATAAAGAAGGTGATGTAGTAAAAAAAGGAACAAAACAAGATACACACTCTTTATAACTATACAAATTAAGATAACATTAAGCAGTAATAAAATTAATATTAAATCATAAGAAGCATACTAGTTGGGGCTTATGAGCTATAACATTAGAAAGATACTCACGGGGCAGCTAGGTGGTACAGTAAATACAGCACCAGCCCTGGAGTCAGGAGTACCTGAGTTCAAATTCAACCTCAGACACTTAACACTTACTGGCCATATGACCTTGGGCAAGTCACTTAATCCCAATTGTGCTGCCTTCCCCCCCCTCCAAAAAGAAAAAAGGAAGGAAGGAAGGAAGAAAGGAAAGGAAAGGAAAGGAAAGGAAAGGAAAGGAAAGGAAAGGAAAGGAAAGGAAAGGAAAGGAAAGGAAAGGAAAGGAAAGGAAAGGAAAGGAAAGGAAAGGAAAGGAAAGGAAAAGAAGGAAAGAAAGAAAGC
>CM053589.1:127258328-127282175 GCA_028646515.1 Pseudochirops corinnae | reverse complement strand
AGATGCAGCACCCCTCTGGGAGTGCTGCATCCCAATGGAAATAGGGGTTTAAGAGAAATAAACAGAAACAGAAAATGTATGTGCTATACAAATATAAATCTAAGTTTAAGAAGTAGGTGGGGATAAAGCCAGAAGAGCATGGAATTTTTCCAATGACATTTACAGATAAATAAAATCAACTGTGTAAGTAAACTCTCCAAAAAACAAACAAGTGAACCCTAATGTGTTCAGTCTACTACTACTAATACTACAATTTGTTAATATTAGTTTATAAATTGAGACCTCAAAATCTGAAGATAGATGTTTTCTTTATTTGTTTCCCCTCTCTACTCCAATCCTATTCTTCTGTCTCCCACAATTTCCTTTCGGCATCCTATTAGGTTATGATGTCATACATTACAAAGTGCTACAATCTCATAAAGCACAAATTAATATCATTTTGGTTAAAATATAAATATTTTTATTCTCACAATCATATTCTACATGAAAGTATAAAATTATACTACCTATAAATACAGTATAAATCCAGAGAAGGAAAACTCATATGCATTTCTCCAACCTGCAACAATCTACTGAAATGACTATTCACTATAACTTAGTTAAATTTATAACAACAATGGTTAAGCATTAAGAAAATTACAACCATAAAAAAAACCACATTAAGATAAAAACAAAGGATTACATCTATAACTATATTTATATCTATAGAAAGGGAATTTGAAAAATATAGCACTCATAAATCAATCAATAAACATTTAAGAGCCTGCTGTGTGCCAGGCTGGGGATGAAAAAAGAGGGAAAAGACAGTCCCTGCCCTCATGGAGTTTACAATCTAATGGAGAAGACAACATGTAAGCAAATAAAAAGAAAACAAGAAATATATAGGATAATCAAGAAAGAATTAACAAAGGAAAGGCACTGTAATGAACAGGGATTGGGGAAGGCTTTCTGTAGAAGGTGAGCTTTTAGTTGGAACTTAAAGGAAACTTTAGTCAGTGCAGGGGAAGGAGAGCCTTCTAGGAACAGAGGACAGTCGGAGAAATGACTGCAGCCAATAGAATGTCTTATTTGTGGGACATCCAGGAGGCCAGTGTCCACTAGATCAAAGAGTATGTATTGGGGGGTAAGGTGTAAAAAGACTGGAAAGATAGGGAGAGATTAGGTTATGAAGAGTTTGAATGTTAAATAAGGAATTTTGTGCTTGTTTCTGATGGCCATGTGCAATTTATGCTAAAACACAAGCAAAGTCACAAATGGATCTCTCCCTTGATATGATAAACAATACCCACTGAAACACCTACTGAATGCATTACACTACAAAAAAAGTGAGAGATGGAAAAGTTCCTGATACACAAAAACATTTCTAACAGTATTTTTTGTAGTAGCAAAGAACAGTGGATAAACAAATCGTGTTATATGAATTCAATAGAGTATTATTAGGTCATTAGGAATGAGGAATATGAAGAAATTAGGAAACTTGAAAGCTCTTGCATGAACTGATATAAAGGAGGCAAAACCAGAACAATTTACACAATGTCTACAATAATGTAAAATAAATTAATATTATAAGACTTCAGAACTCTGATCAATGCAGTGACCAATCAAGATCTCAGAGAACTTTTGGTGAAAAATGCCTCTTGACTCTTGGCAGAGAGGTGGTAGAACACAGGTACAGAAGAAGGCATATATTGGGGCGGCTAGGGGGTGCAGTGAATAGAGCACCAGCCCTGAAGTCAGGAGGACCGGAGTTCAAATTCGGCCTCAGACACTTAACACTTACTAGCCATGTGACCTTGGGCAAGTCACTTAACCCCAATTGCCCTGCCCTTCCCCTCCAAAAAAAAGCACAAAAAAAAAAAGAAGGCATATACTCAGTGTGATACAAAAGAAGGATTATTGCTAAAGGATCTGTGTTCAAATCGTACTTCTAATTCTTACTGTGTAAATTTGGACAAGTCAGTTAATCTCCAGTTTCATCTTCTGAGGGCCTAGTATATGGTAGGTGCTTACTAAATGCTTGGTTCATTAATGACTTAATGATTGCATGTCTTCTTAGAAGGAAATTTCCAGGAGAGTGACCCAGGGAATTATGCAAATCCCAGGGCTATTTAACACTTTCATCAACAGAAGTTGTGAATCTCTCTAATTGTAATCAGTATTACTGAACTTGACAATTCATTTCCTCACTTATGTTTTCATATAGGTTGACTCCCATGCCCAAAATATATTCTTTGTTCATGTTGAGACTTGAGGATCAAATCCCTAGCTTCCTTCCAGGCTCAACTCATGTACCACCTCATAGGGATTGGATTGGATGCCTTCTGAGGCCCTTTACATTCTCAGAGCTATAATCCATTTTCAGACACAACCAATGTGATAAATTGCTTTGTTGACTGGTACTTATTTGTTGTAAGGAAGGGTTCTATTAGGAGCAGGATGGAGAGAAGTCATTAAGGAAGTGATAATAAAGTTTTTTTAAAAGAAAAATAAAGTATTTTAAATGGAAAAAAACCCTATTTTAAAACCATGCCTTCTTTCAACTTAATGAAACAGCCTGAAAGTAGAAAAGATCAAACTTAGGAATAGGTGAAAAAAAGGAAAATCATTTCCTCATCAAAGAGGCTTTAGAGGGAGAGTTGGTTCATTTTTTTTAAGCCAAAAAACCATGGAAAACACTAATAATAACTAAGGTTTATATTGTGCTTTAAATTTTGTAAAAAAAAATAACTTTACATGTATTGTTTTATTTGATCCTCCGAGCAACTTCATAGTTAGGCATTATCATTATCTCCATTTTATGGCTGAGGAAACTGGGGCTAGAAGAAATTAAGCAATTTGCCCAAACTCACACAAACACAACAGCCACATACAAACTGGTTAATAGACATCAGCTAAAAGGTTTTACATCCCTTAGTGAGTGAGGGGAGAAGCATTCAGCAGGGTTAAAAAAAAAAAAAACAATTAGGCTGGCTGCAAAATATCCCCATTACCTGAGTTTAGAGGCGATAATCTTTGAGAGTAAAATAAGCCAAGAAGCATCCCTTTGGTGCTCATCAGTCATGGTCTTTGGAATAGCAAATGCCCTGTCAAATGGTGAGTCACACACATCTGTGAAAATGGGTGGAGAGGTAAATTCTCAATAGGCCCAGAGAGAAGCCAATGATTTCTCAGCCAGAAGAGAAACCAGGTGAGCTAGGCAGTAATGTGGAGGCCACCCCTCACTAGCTGCATTCTTTATGATCATGCTCCAACAGCAGAGAGCTGGCCCAAGCTCAGAATATTTATAGCAACAACAAATCTCTGTGGGTTTCCTTCCTTCCACACATCTGGAGATCAGTTGTCCACACTAGTCCTCCTCCAGACTCTCAATACTATAAGAACATAAAGGCAACACTTGATTTTGAGTCTGAAGACCACAAGTTCTAGACTCAAGACCCTTTGCTTTCTATTTCTTGGTCTCCTGCCAGACACCATTGCTTAATGATGCTCAAAAATAATTCTCAGTCAACAGGAATATGTCTGTCCTTCTTTGATTTGACCTCAGTCCCAAATGATCACCATATGAGAAAGGGATGGTGACAGAAATAAACCAAATAAAGACATCACAGAATAGGTTAGGGGTCCAAAGGGAAGAAAGAAAACTGGGATAGAGAAAAGTCTTCTTTCAGATAAGGAGACAAACACTAAATTCTCTTTGGAAGGAACTGATAATTTGAATAATCTTGATCTTGTGATCCATAATTACCAAGCACAGTTACCATTTAAAAGTTTCCTGATTACTATGGTTTTAATCAGTTGGTTAAATTGATTCAGTCTAATTAAACTGACTAAGCCTAATGGCTTAGTCTAGCCCTTGGGATTAATACAACTAGCACTTTCCACAAAAGACTTCAAGGATTTCCTGGTTCAAAAGACTTAATTTTTGACCATGGAACAGTTTTTCCAATTTCAAAGGGAGATACGAGGAGAATGTAAGATGCAGTATGTTTGTTTGGATCATTTCCCATGTGATTATCATTCCAGAGGCAAACGTAAGAATTTTCATTTCCAATATAAACTTACTCCAAGAGGTTCTGCGTAATTTCACATGTTCAGCCTGTATTTGATTGCTTGTCCTTCCAGTGGGGGTGGGTGATGAGGGAGAAAGAGAAAGAATCTAGAATCTAAAGTTCCATAATCAAATGTTATAAATATATATCTATATATATATGCAATTATTATTATTATTATTATTAACTACATCCAACTGGAACTTGAGATACACAGGCACTGTAGTTGAGAGATCCATCCTGCCCTACTGAAAAGTCAGAGGGGTGAGGGGGGAAGACATAGGAGAGAATAGACTGGGGGAGCGGGGGATACACTGGAATGGCTGTTTTGGGGTGGTGGGTAGGGGAAAGATGGGGAGAAAATATGTAACTCAAAATCTTGTGGAAATGAATGATGCAAACTAAAATAAAATTTTTTAAAAAAAGAAAAAAAGAAAAATAAAAAATAAAGAAAAATAAAAAAATAAACTTACTCTTAAAAAAAAAAAAATCATTGAATCCTGGATTGGAAAAACTGGGTATCAGATCAGAAAACAACTTGGGGAGCTAATTGTTTTTAGACATATATAAAACCAGCAACCACAACTGATAGAAACTGACAGAAAAGTAGCTGAGGAACCAAACATGTTGCAAAAAGAACTTGAATACAAGTCTGTGTTTGTGGAAAGTCAAGGTTTTCGAGATTTCTCAAAAAAAAAAAAATGCCCTGGGGGGGGGGGCATTCCTTTCTCAGTAGTAGCAAATAACTTTATAAAGAATAACAATTCACAAATTTATATAGTAATTGAAAGTCTAAGAGTGCTTTCCTTTGTAACAACCTTGTGAAGCAGGTAGTGGAGAAGCAAGAAGCCTTAATATCCCCATTTTACAGATGAATGAGTAAATGAATGAATGAATAAACAAATGAGTGATTAAAAAAACACGTGCAAAAGCACCATGCTAGGCACTGAGGATACAAAAAAAAAGTGAGACAGTGTCTGACCTAGAGAAGACAATATATATAGAAGGTTTCATCTATAAGTTTGATGGAAAGGCCCCACTGTTCTTAGAGGAGCAGTTCCCAACCTATGGGTTATGTTCAATTTGTAACAATGAAAATATATCCTGTATATCAGATAGATTCATAACAGTAGCAAAATTACAGTTATGAAGTAGCAATGAAAATAATTTTATGGTTGGGGTCACCACAACACGAGGAACTGTATTAAAGGGTCGCAGCATTAGGAAGGTTGAGAACCACTATCTTAGAGTGTAGCAGTAAAGCAAATGTTAATGTTTCTTCTTTAATGTCATTTCCACTAATACAGTCATATCAGTTTCCAATCCTGAACTATCTGATGGTGCCAAGACTTCAATAATGAGAACTTTCTTTCCTGGGTCTTTAGTAGCTATTGCTGCCATACCCACAGAAGCAAGTCTCCAGGATGAGATATGTTGCTTTCAGTATCATGACCACAGGGGCTGGGCTGGGAAGCAGGACTGTGGTCTGGGTGGTGCTACCAATCCTAGCATTCTGGGGGCAATGTTTTGAGACATTCAGAAATGGGTGGCAAGGTAAAGCAGACTGGCTCCACCAAAAAAACACATTTGATATAAATATGATGATCTAGATGTGAAGAATATAAAAGCCTTAGAACAACATGTAGAGAAAGATCTACCATTTGAAATAAACAAATATCAAAACAACCAAGAGGCTCCTTGGTGTAGGGCAGGGGTGCAGGGTCTACTAAACCATACCTAAGGCCCTGGAAGCCTAATACTAACTTAGAAAACCACATATTAACATTATCTATGTTCTATTGTGTTTTATGGATTTTTTAAACTATTTCCCAATTTCATTCTAATCTGTTTTTGCACTCAGGAGCTTTAAGCTGCCATGCACTATAGGTCTACTGTCTGACACCTCCATAGTGGATGGTCCCTAGAGCCAATTCAGCTTCTTCATCTGACAAATACTGGCTATATGACAGAGCCTTCCAAGTTCTCATTAGTCTGATCAGTCACAGTGGGACACGTACTTTGTCCCCACCATAGTGTGTAATTTTGGTCCTCTTCCAGAAGGAAGGATGACAACCAACCAACCATATGACCTTGGGCAGATCACCTAACTCATCTGTTCTATGCAACTTTCTGAGACAATAAATATCAGAGAAGGTATGATTTGCATTGGTTGAGGGAAAGGAAGGCTTTCTATAAAGCCTATTATGTAGAGTTTCCTATGAAGGAGTTCCTTATGCTTATGAAATTGCAAGAACAAGACCTACCCAAAACAACTACCAAAGAGAGTAAAAAGTGAATGGGAAGAGAGTCTATCATAGGCACTGATTGTCAAACTTGGTTATAAAGAATCTTAAACTGGCCATATGTACAAAAATATTTATTGCAGCTGTCTTTGTAGTGGCAAAGAACTGGAAATTTAGGGGATGTCCATCAATTGAGGAATGGCTAAACAAGTTGTGGTATATAAATGTAATGGAATACTATTGTGCTATAAGAAATGGGGAGGAGATGGGCTTCATAGTTACCTGGAGAGGCTAATAAAGACTGATGCTAAGTGAGAAGAGCAGAACCAGGAAAAACTTGTACACAATCACAGACACATCGTATGTGTGATGACCAACCTTGATAAACTGGACTCTTCTCAGCAACACACAGCCATAAGATAACTCTACAAGTCTCAGGATGGAAGGAGATATCTACATTCAGAGAAAGATCTAGAAAGACCAGAATTTAAATGGAGACTGAAGCAGTCCACATGCTATCATTCTTTTTCATGTTTGGTTTTCTTTCTTTTTTCCCCATTGTTCACTCCATTGGTTACAACCCTTCTATACAATCAGATAATATTGTACAATGTGAAAGTATTTGCAGATCCTATACCTGACTGCATGCCACCATGGGGGGGGGGAGGAGAAGGGAGGGGAGAAAATTTGAAACTCAAAGGATTGTGGAACTGAATCTTGTAAACTAAAAGTAAAAAAACAAGTCAATAAAAAAAAGAATCTTAAACTGGGCAAAGAGGTATATTCTGTAAGACAAATTTGGTCATAGGGAACTTTACACATAGTGTAAAAGAAAAATCTCAGAGAAATCAAAACTGTACAGAAAGTCAAAAATGGAGGCAAGATTTGCCTAAGCAGAAGTAACTAAGAAGGTCACATTTCATCCTTACTGTCTTCCTTCCTTCCTTCCTTTCTCTCTCTGTTTCTTTTTATTGACTTCTTTCTTTACTGATGCTCATTCTAAGGGTTCTGGGATGGGAAAATTTCTGTTATTAAAAAACAAGGAGAATTTGGATAAAATATTCACCAGACTTTTAAAAAAATCACTAACATATGCCAAAGGAATACAACCAAATAACCTTAAGAGCAATAATGAAGCTTTCTACATTTCTGAATAATCTACCAACATCAGGGGATACATTACTCAGACACGGGCAACACTATGCCCAAGGAAGACTATTTGTGGCTATAAGACTACCACTGTACTCAAATGATAATTTCATTCAATTCACCAAACATTAGTACCTACTATGTACAGAACACTGTGATACACACTGAGGAAATCAAAGATAACCCTTTTGGAGCACAGGGATTTGCGGGATTTGCACATAGTACAACTTAATAAATTATTAATTACCTTCCATGTATTAGGCATCATGGCGAATAGAAAAATTGAAGAAAATCTGATCCTTGCCCTTAAGGAGCTTAAAATCTAGTGGGAGTAGCTAAAACATACACAAATAAAAACAAGACAAGTCAGAATGTAAAAACTGCTGTAGGTGACAAAAAAGTCAAGTACTATAGGACCACCCTCATGATAACATTAATGCCTCATATTTATATGACACTTTAAGACTTACAAAGTGTTTTCCTCACAACAGCCCTGGGAGACCAGTAGCAGAGGTAAGAGGAACATGGAAAACTTCATAGGGGAATGTAGCCTCTAAGATGAGCATTGAAGGATAGATTTTAGCAGCAGAAAGAATGGTGTGAACCAAATTGAGGAGGTTGAAAAGCAAATAGCATGTTTGGGGAATAGAGAATAGTCCAAAAATTTTAATAACCCCCCCCCCAAGACTAATAAGGTTAAGTCTGGAAGCATTAAATTTGTATGTTCTCAAATCTTTATCCTGTGAGCCTTGCCTCAGAGTGATTGTATTTATAAAACCATAAAAGCACATTCACAGAACCTGAGAAAACCATGACAAATGTTTCATAAGTAACCAGTTCACCAGACTCCCTTCCACAATGACAGCAGTTCTAGGCCTAGCTGGTATATTATCTATAGCTGACACCTGGCACATAACAGCATCTGGAATCCACGGTTCTCCTTAAAAAAGAAAGGGAAAATGATACAAACATTCCCCAAGAGAGAAGAGATTAGGAGAACGCCTCACTGAGCTATTCTAATGAGGTGTCACCAGACTCAAAGACATTGCAGATGCATTCAGGTTCACTAGTAAACCATTCAGGCATGTTTCAACGGAAGAATGAAGATCTCTAAAATGAGCTCAGAAGAATTTGGGAGGAGTCTTTAAAGAATCTAAAAGAAATAACTGCTACATTGTTTTTGTTTTTTAAACCAGCTGACAAATATTGAGAGAAAAGGAATGTTTCTATATCACAAGTTATACAGTATCACAAGTTTGTAAGATCAGTAGAATCCCTCTCACCTTGCATTCTTTCCCTGCTTTTCCATCAAGAATCAGGACATTATTTTAGGAAGGAAGTATTCTGTGGTAAACAAGTGTGCAAATAAATAAGCAAAATGGAGTAAGGAATAGTTTACTTGTCAGCAAAATGGAGTAGAAAGGGCCGGGAGTCATAAAGCCTGGGCTCCCATGCTGCCCCACCAGGATGACCCTGGGCAAGTTTCTCCATTCTCTGGATCTCAGGTTTCTTATCCATGAAAGGTGATAACACCATCTCTCCTTAAGTGATGGGGTTGTTGTGAAGTTCCAATGAGATAACAGAGAGGAAAGCACTTTACAAATTCTATGTCCTAAATACATACTACAGATCAGAAGTGTCACCCACAGCCTGGGTGGCCCAGGAATATGCAGCTGGAGGGATCCTCACATAGTCTTCAGCGGCTCCCATTGCTATTAGAGTTTGACACCACTGCTGTAAGTTAAATATTAGCTGGCAAAACCATCTTTTTTCACTTTATTTTTCTTGCCTTTTTTCCTGCAATATGGCTAATATTGAAATATGTTTTGCATGATTTCATATGTGTGATAGGTATCATGTTTCTTACCTTCTCAATGGGTAGGGATTGGAGGGAGGGAGAGAATTTTGAACAGAAAATTTAAAAATGAAAGTGTTACAAAAGAGAATCTAAGTCAGGTTGGGTAGAAATTTGTGTACAAAAATAAAAACATTTAAACAACAACAAAGAAAGAAATACTCTTTGGCAATAATGGATTCTGACTTTAAGATTCCAATGGCCGCCCCTAACCTGACCTTTTAACATCAAACAAGCAGGTTTAGTGATATGTACCTATATAAGGCCTTCTATGCACATACATCACAATAAGAGAAGCAAATAAGGGAAATCTGGTCATTCCTTATCACTTTGCATGGCAGAGTGGGAGGAACAGACTTCTGAAATCAGAGGGTCTAGGTTCAAATCCTACCTCTGACATTTACTACTTGAACTTTCTTCAATTTTCCTTATCTGTAAAATAAAGGAATTGAACTAGGTGGCCTTTCACGTTCCTTCCAGATCCAGGTCTATGAAACTATGATTTAGAGACAGAATGAAGCATACAATAGAATCTTTACCTGGAACATAAGCTTTCAACCTGAGTGTTACCCGACTTCTCAGTCTCTCTCATCTCCCCATATCTGATCAGTTACTAAGTGCTATTATTACCACCTTCATAACATCTATCATACGTGCACCATGCCCTCTTCCGATACTGCTGATACTCTGGTTCAGGCCCTCATCATCTCATGCCTAGACTACTTGCAACAGCCTAAAAGTTATAATATGTCCCTGCCTCAAGGCTCTCCCCACTGCAGCCCAGCCTCTCCTCAGCTGTCAAAGTAATCTTTGGAGTACACATCTGAGCAGGTCACCCCTCTAGTCAATAAACTCCAGTGACTCCCTATTACCTCCAAGATCAGATATAAAACCCTCCAGCTCTTAAAATCCTTCATAACTTGGATTCTTCCTGGTACTCTGTAATTCAGCGACATGTGGTCTCCTTGCTGTTCTTCACACCTGAGCCTTGCCCATAGTAGGAGCTCAATAAATGTCAGCTGAATGACTGACATGATCACTCCGTCTCCCAACTCCATACATTTTCACTGGCCAGACCACACTCCCTCCTCATGTCTACCTCCCGGCTTCTCTGACTTCCTTCAAGTCTCAGCTAAAGTCACACATCTGGCAAGAAGCCTATCCCAGTCTTCCTTAATCTCAGTGCCTTCTCCCTGAGACTACTCCCAATTTATCCCGTGTATATCTTGTTTGTATCTCTTTATTCGCATCTTGTCTCCCCATTAGATTCCACGAGGGCAAGGACTGGTTTTTTATTTCGTTTGGTTTTCGTTTCTTTGTAAGCTCAGTGTTTAGCACAGTACTTAGCGGACAGTAGGTGTTTAATAAATGCTAGCTGACCTGGCACACCTGTACTTGCTACATTCATTAAATTAGATCTCATCCAGCCTGTTAGAGGAACTGACATGTGAGTCAGAGTGGAGGGAAGCACACTCAGGGTTGGGGTAAGGAATAGCCCACATGGCAAAAGGTAAAGCGAGAGTGCCCAGAAAGATATTTAAGGGTTTTAAAATTCTAGAGAGGCCTTGTGACGTAATGGGGAACATGTCAGACCTGGAGTCACAAAAGATCTGGGTTCAAACCTCCGACTCTGGACCTTAACACAGGCTAGTCATTTTACCTCTCTGAACTTCGGTTTCTTCACCTGTCAAATGGAAGTAATTATTATGATATCCACTATGCAAAGTTGTTACAAGGGTCAAATGAGGCAACACATGTAGTGCTTTGTAAACCTGAAAGCACTAAGCAAATGTCAGGCCTTTCTTTTTTTATTTGACTAAGCAGCCACATCATCAATAACCATAATAAAAAGAATTTGACCTTTGTAAAGAGTCAATATCTTCTGACTTCTAGACATGCAGCTGGGGAAAGAAACACACCAAAGTGAAATCCAAACCTCAAACCTTTTAAAGGGTCACAGACTGAACACCCAATAGGTGTGAGAGGCTGGATACTCAGTGTCCTGTCCCTAGGACAGGACATCACACTAACTGGTCTAGACAACAGGCTGGGGAAGGGGGGAGGTGGAAGGCTGAGAAAATCTGGGGAGAGGGTTGGGAGGAGAAATGAAGAGGGGAGTGTTAGAAGGGAGAAACATGAATGAGGGAGAAAGAGAGAGTGGAAACTGAGCGGATGGAGCCACTGTGTCTTGCTGGCAGCACATCTTTCCTTACCAAGTTGACTTTGTTGCTGTGAATGGTGTTCAACCAGTCACAGCATCCAAAACTTGCCAGAATCTGAGCAGTGGGGGGGGTGGAGTCCTGCAGACACAGCAGATTCCCATCTGTCATCAAGACCAAGCTGTGGCTGTCAATCCTACAGGCCTGCCAGCTTCCCGGGGAAACTTGAGTGTTACCAATCAGCTCAGCCTACCGCACACACGCCACTCCAGCTACGCACCATAAAATTAGAGGTTTTACAAGAGCTATGGATTTGGAGCTGCCCTACAAGAAAGTAGCACTGGAGGGCTCTGTGACCCCCCAAAATGCATGGTTGTGGGATACTTAGTGCTAAAACCTCTGTTTCGTGGACACAGAAAGACCACTCCAACAAAATGGGGATCTATTTTTATATGTAAACAAAATTTGCCCCAACACAAAAATCAGGCACATTTCCTTGAAAAAAAAAGGCAGCCGGGGGAAAAATATTTCTGCTTGCGTAGGTAGAAAAGAAACAGCTGGAAAGAGAGTTTCAATCCCTTGTGTTTCATTCATGCTGTTTCTGAATCCCAGTCATGCCCAGTCATTTTCCCTTTAGGAAATGATACTTTTTTTTTTCTGGGAAAAAAAAGTAATCAACAAAGAAGTAACTTAGAACATTAAATAGTGAATTGGAACAATAAAAACTACCTTAGATTTTAAAACTAAAACTCCTGCAGAAAGCTTGAAAGGTTTCTCTTTATATTTCTTTGTTCATCTTCATGACTTACCTGTTAGTTTGGGAGGGCAGGTATTATTATATTCATTGCACAGATGGCTGACCTGCCCAAGGTCTTAGAACCCAGACCTGACAAGGACAGGACCCCAGCAGGATTCACCGGGTAAGTACAGTAGGCACTTGATAAATGCTTTTTGGTGATAATGGTGATCCTGCTTTCCAACCCAGTGTTCTCGCTCTTCAGATGATTCACACAAGGCAAAAATATCTGCTTTGGCTACAAAGAAAGAATGTAGACTTGCAAGCTGCCTAAAGTGACAGATCCCAAGCACAGCGACAATGTGACAATTTTCCCGCAGCTTGGGTGAATTTGGTAAAGAAGCCAAAGACTAAACTCAAGAAGACTGAGTTAAAGATAATCTACCCCATTCTCACCATTCGCCACTTTAAAGTGATTAAATCTAGGTATTAATCCATCATACTTGCCACTTCTCATCCAGAAGCAGAACTGGGGAATTGTAATGAGCTACTTTCCTCCAGTTTTCCTACAATACCACCCAGTTCTCTTTCACCATTTAATAGATTTCTGTTATGATGTACCAAATTATCACTGTTTCCTTTGTCATTCATTACATAAGCCAGTAATTGCATGTTAAAGTTACCCTGATTCAATAGCAACCCTATTTAAACAATTGAAATTTACGCCTTTTATAATCTCTTAGCCAGAGGTATGCAGAAATACTGTCAGGTCCTGTGGCCACCTGGATGATCAGAATCAATCCTAATTCACTGATAAAAGCAAATTTAACATTTATTTAGCATATTCACTGCTGATGATAGGAACTAGCTTCTAGTATATAATCTTTGGTTTCCTGACAGGTGAGGTACAGAAATCCTTAAAATTCTCAACTATGACAGACTTAATCTCTTGCCTTTTGTTCACTCCCTCAGAGGATGACATATCCTTCCGGACTCCAGAATTCAGTTATCTCAAGGCATAGCTAGCTAATACAATGGTTTTCCTAACAGGCAAAATGGACTTGCCCATGAAGATAGAAGAACACCAGCATTTGTTTTATACCTGCCTCATGATCCTCTCACTATCTACCGCACAAGATTTTTAACAAGACAAAATAAGCTGATGTGTCTAAGATGACGTATAACAACAAAGTGAGGTACAAATGTAGGCTATCGATCACAACTCTGGCAAGAACAGGGATACTCCAAATTCCTTCTATCTTCTGACAGCTCATTCCATGGAGGTCAAAGCTGGGCAGATGATCTATTGACATGAAAATGCAGAAGTCATTCTAGGTCATTCTAGGGAACTAACGGATTATGTTAACAATAAACAAATATTTATTAATTACCTACTATGTGCTGAGAGATCAGTTTAGTAGCTAGAGCCAGCCTCAAAGTCAGGAAGACTTGGCTGTGTGACCCTGGTTGGGCAGCTTGCTTAATTTAACCTCTCTGTGCTCTAGGCAACTCTCTAAGATTATAAATTTCATAGAAAGTGTTGACTGGTAGTGGTAAAAAAAAAAAAAAAAAAAAAGAGTCCTGACCCAGTAATTCCCTAGATCAATGAAATCTCAGGCCCAGTCCCTATTCCCTCTCTATATCACTGTGTGCAGAGTTCTGTGCTATCGCTCCTGAGGGGGATACAAAGTCTAGATAAGATATGGTCTCTGCCCTTATGGAACATAACATCTTGCCTCAAACTGAAGAATTTACTAATCTTTTTTTTTTTTCCTCCCTTGGAGGGCAACTTCTTCAGAGAGGTCATATGTTTTTGTTCAAAAAGAAAGAAGAATTAAGAGGATACTCTTGTGTCACTCCTTAAAACAAAACAGGAACTGGGAGAGTTCTAAGTTATATAATCAGTGAATAAGCAGTTATTAAGTACCTACCGTATGCCAAGAACTGTACCAAGCACTAGTGATATAATCCAATAATAGTCCGCTTATGGTAAGAAGACTAGTAATTTCCCCCCACCATATATGAATGTGTCTGCCTTAGATATTTGTATATACAAATACACAATATAGCATACACATACAATATGTGCATATGTACACTATCATATGCTTAGATATGTCTATGTATATATACATAAATATATACATAAATGTTTTATATTAATGGAAAGAAGAATGTGGAAATATATCTCTTTGTTAGACAGTTTTATTGTCAAACAGCTAAATTGTTATTAAATATAAATATGTAATTATATTTAGTAATGATTAAGCATAAGTTTATAAGATTACATTTTAAGTATAACTAAGTACACATTAAGGATATGTATATAAGATTTAAGAAGCTGCTAGACAGTTCAGTGGATAGAATACTGGGCCTACAACTCAGAAGACCTGAGTTCAAATCTTACCTCACACACTTTCTGGCTGTGTGACCCTGGACAAGTCACTTAACCTCTGTTTGCCTTAATCCACTACAGAAGGAAATAGCAAACCATTCCAGTATCTTTGCCAAGAAAATTCCATAGACAGTGCTGGCATGCTATGATCCAGAGAGCCATGAATAGGTGGAGTGAACAACAATGGCATAGAGGAAAAAGAGATGGCCTAGAATCCAGAAAGAACTAGGTTCAAGTCTTTCCCCTATCACATTCTGAGTAACTTTTGACAAATTATAGTGCTCCACTCAACTTTCTAAGTGGAGAAGGCACTATCTTGGTAAAAGAAATCTTACCTGGGAGTCCCCTAAACCAGTAAAATCACAGATGTAGTCCCTATCCCTATATAAGATCATCTCTTCCCCAGAGGTGATGATAATCTACTCAACAAGAGAACACAGCTGCTGATGACTTTAGGATGAGTGCTCAAACAAATAGTTGTTGATTTCATTATTTTGGGTTTTTTTTAAAGTGAGATCACTTTATGTGGTTACTTCAGTTCCCAAGTATAATTCCTGTGATTTCTGGAAAATCAAAACAGAAGTGCACACACATACACACACACATACACAGAGCACACAGACCTGCCGCCTCCTCCTCCCCACAAAATTTTTTGGTGTTAATAAAAATAAATTAAAACAGTAAACTAAAAATCAAACTTTATTTACAAATAAACTAAAAGCACTCTTTGAGAAATTCATCAATTAAGAGCTATTACTATACTAACTGTAGGTCAACCTTTGTTATCAAAGATGATGCTACTGACTGTGATTTAATTTGTATACAGTTGGCACATATATTTATATGTTGTTTCCCTGGGGAGAATGGAAGTTCTGTTAGGGTAGGGATTGTTTCATTTTTGTCTTTGAATCTCTGGCACCTAGAACAAGGTGTGACACTTAATAAACTCTAATTCAGCAGTTCTCAACCTGTGGGTTATGTTCAATTTGTAACAATGAAAATACATCCTGTGTATCAGATATTTATATTACGATTCATAACAGTAGCAAAATTACAGTTTTGAAGTAGCAACGAAAATAATTTTATGGTGGGGGTCACCACAACATGAGGAACTGTATTAAAGGGTCACGGCATTAGGAAGGTTGAGAACCACTGCTCTAATTGATTGACTGCTCTACACCTATAAAACAAAAATAGATATATGTTCAACTCTCCTTACGGTATGATGCATTACTGAAGTTTTTCATTCAGCTTTTTTTCGCTCTTTCATGGATGTCTACAACCAGAAGAACATAGTGTTCTATGTGTAGGACTTGTCAGAACAACCAGTGTTAAAGACAGGTAGATGCCCATCTCTGAGCAGCAGTATGTAACATAGCATCTCTCCAACTCCAATACCTACTTGTCAGAAAAACCTCAATCTAAATTCCAGACTAGAACCAGGGGTTTTATATATGTATTTTTCCTTGAAGGTATTTTGTCATTCTGTTCCTTCTTCACTAGATCAACAAGAGAGGAAAGATTTGCATGGAAATACCATGAACGCTCTTTCTATGCCTCTTTATTTAGATTTCCCCATTTAGCCATTTATTATCACTGGCACTGTTATAAAGGGAATGGGGGAGGAGGAATCCAGGATACAGACAAGCA
The DNA here is from genome assembly GCA_028646515.1 of Pseudochirops corinnae. Classification (NCBI taxonomy): domain Eukaryota; kingdom Metazoa; phylum Chordata; class Mammalia; order Diprotodontia; family Pseudocheiridae; genus Pseudochirops; species Pseudochirops corinnae. The sequence goes on along the minus strand of CM053589.1, from coordinate 127,265,939 downwards.
AGGAAAGGACTGCAGAGGATGCTTTATGAGTAGGACAGACATGCTTCCATATGAAAAAAGCAGATTAGGAGGTCACATGTCTTTGGGATTTTTAAAGAGGGCAACAGCCAGGGACTCTCTGAAGTTTGTTTATTTGTCCTTGGGTCATATGAAAAGTCAAAGTATGTGTAATAATAACTTACTGCCAGGAACAACTGCATTTGGGCATGTCACTTTGATGGTGTGAGGCACACTCTTAACTCCTGCATGTCTACTGTAGAGCTAACTTATACCTAATAATGTTAGCACTGGATGTGAGTATATGTTAATAATGCCTGCCATAAACAAACAAAGCTGACTCAGGAAATCCCAAAGCTACAAGAGTAGGCTAAGCGCCCTTATCTGAAAGAAACTAGATACGGAATGAGACTGCCTGATTACTACGAATAACATTTGCAGCTCTATGATTCTATATCATCCTGAACACAATTAACAGACACAGTGAACTAATCAGTGGAGAGACTGAGGCAAGGGTCCTACAAATGCTACTTAGATCAATAAGACCATTTATCTGATGTCCATATCAGATTCTGTCATGTAGGGAATCAGTATAAATTGAGCATATGTATAGTAACATTTTTTTTAAATACACAGAAGAGAACAGAAGGAAATTTAGTAGGGAGCATAGATAAGACATTTAAAAGTAACATTTAGAATTTACATAGAATTATTTTATACTTGTTTTTTAAAAATAAAAAGCATGAAACAGTGAGTTGTGGTTTCATGTAGAATTTTTGCATTTTGCTATGTGTACAAAAAAGGTAATTTTGGGTGTCTAAGTTGAGAATTTAAAAAATTAAAAATAAAAAGTGGGAAAGGGAACGTAAAAAAGTAAAATATATTGGATGTATAATCCAAATATGTAATGGATGCTTATAGAGTCATAGATACAGAAGTTTTTATGATTATGGAACCTTAAAGATCATCTAATCTAATATGCTCTTATTTCATAAATGAGGAAACTGAGACCTAGAGGAAGAGAAATGACTTGCTCAAGGTTATATAGCTAAATAATAACAGAGCTAGGAGCTAGGTGGCACAGTGGGTAGAGGGCTGGGCTTGGGCTCAGGAAGACACACTTTCCTGAGTTCAAATCTGGCTTCAGACACTCACTAACTGTGTAACCTTGGGAAAGTCCCTTAACCCTGTTTGCCTCAGTTTCTTCAACTTTAAAATGAGCTGAAGAAGGAAATTACAAACCACTCCAGTATCTTTGCCAAGAAAACCCCAAATGGGATCACAAAGAGTCAACCACTACTGAAATGACTGAACAACAACAACAAAGGACCAAAATGCAGACATCCTGATTTCTAGTATAGTGTTCTTTCCATTGTACCTTGATAGTTCTTATATCGAGTTCCTTCGAGTGCCATTTATATCAAGTGCTTCCAGGGGAAATGTTCCTAAAACAAAATGAGATTTTTTTTTTTTTACCCAGAAATGAATGCACAGGGAAGCAGTACAGGGAAAAATAATAGCTTATTATTAATATTAGCTCTAAGAATGGCTTACATTTATATTACAATAATTCCTATTTCTATGTAGCACCTAGTATTTACAAAATATTTTAATGTTTTATTGCTCTTTTGATTTCTTATATCACTGCATCAAAAAAAAAAAATCTAAAAATATGTGCACTCTACCACATTTGTAGACCTCCCATGTCTGCAAAGGGTAAGGGTGGGAATTTTCTTCCCATATATCTTCTTTCAAGCCATGTTTATTCTTTATATTTCTGTATCATTCAATTTTGATTTGTGTGTGCATTTGTTCTTTACACTTATGTTGCTGTAGTTCTATAAATTGCTTTTCTTGGCTCTGCATTAGTTCATGTAGATATTATGTATTCTTCACATGTTTCATTTCTTATAGTATGGTAATACTACATTATTATTATGGAATCTGTAATATTGTAAATTGTTAAGAAAACACAAAATGGCATCTAATAGGAGAAATCGGTCATGAATTCCAAGACAGTAAGAAATAATGGAGAGGCACCGACTAGGTGGCACAGTGAGTAGAGCGCTCGCCCTGGAGTCAGAAGGACCAGAGTTCAAATCTGGCCTCAGACACTTAACACAAAACTAGCCGTGTGACTTTGGGCAAATCACTTAACCCCAATTGTCTTACCTTCCCCCTCCAAAAAGGAAAGAAAGAAAGAAAGAAAGCAAGAAAGAAAGAAAGAAAGAAAGCAAGAAAGAAAGAAAGCAAGAAAGAAAGAAAGAAAGAAAGAAAGAAAGAAAGAAAGAAAGAAAGAAAGGAATAGAAACATCCACACTTATCAACATCTGAAAGCTTTGATAAAAAATACCTGACTTTGCCCACACTATGTTGTGTTCTGTCCTGTATGAGAATTATAAAGACACAGACTTGCCCCAGAGAAGGTGGTCTGAAATGCACTAGCATCAATACATGAAATTAGTACAGAAAGTTCCTATTTATTCAGAATACAAAAAATTGGAAAGATCCATGACCAAAATTTTCTTCACATTCTAAACTCTGTTATGTGGAAAAAAGCAAATGACAGGTCATTTTTTTACTTAATGTCAATTTATTCCAAATTCCCATGATCAATCTTGGGTTTAACACAGTTAAACCCAATCTCCAACACCTTCCTCACTTACAGTCATTTTTACAGTGATAACTAATGTTTAGAAAGATGACCCTGAGATTCTACCAAACACCTAGAAACTCTCTTAATCATTATGTTGGATATAATTTCAGGCTGCATTTTTTAAAAAAATCTTGGAAAACTGATCTCCCTACAAAATAAATGGAGAAGTATCATTGTATTAGTGGACAGGAAGTTGGCCTCAGAGTCACAACAACCTGGGTTCAAGAGTTGTCTCTGACATTGTGGTTGTGTGTTTCTGGGTAAATCATTTTAACCTCTCAGTGCCCCCGGCAAATCTCTAATTGCAGAAGAGTTACCTATCTGCCTTAGCAGAGCGGGTTTCCACACTGAAGAACACCTGACTTTAATGAAATCACAAATAGAAACAAACAAAAAAAGGCAAATACTCAACTATATTATCACTCAGACACATGGTATTGAATTGATTCAACTACATTATTCCCTAATCATTTGGCTTAAAATTCAGTTAAATGTGTAGGACAGTGAACTATTTAAATTTATCTGCTTCAAAACCTTTTAGTAGCGCTTCTTCAACTGTGGGTCGCTACCCTGTATCCAGTCCTGTAATTGAAAATGAGGCTCATGAAATTTAGGCAACAGTAAAAGGTTTCTCAACCAACACACGGTGACCAAAAATTAATTTTAAAAAAATTTCATCTATTAAAGACTAAAGCAAATTTGCATCCTAATGAGATGGAAGTACTTGTTTATTTTTACATAAAGAATTAAATCAGAGTTGATCGATATTTTGATTTTATAAGCATCAATGCTGAGAATTCCACTTCACATAAATAATGAATCCCAAGTCAAAGTTCATTTAAGGATTTTGTACGTACAGTTATGAATTGCAGTATTTTTACTCTATGCACAAAATCTTTAAGTGAATTTTGGCTTGGGATTAGGACAGAATTTCCAGCAATTGCTGAAATGGCCCTAAACATATTTCTGCCATTTTGTACCCCATATTTATGCAGAGTGGCATTCTCAGCATTGATGATTATAAAATAAAAATATCAATCAATTCTGAAAAACACTGAAGATGCTTTACCTCCTACAGTATTAAATATTCCACCAAGATTTAATAACTTTTTCATTCAAGATTTAATTCTTTATGTAAAAGTACATCCATCTCACTAGTATGCAAATTTGCTTTAGTTTTTAATAGATGGAATTTTTTTTTGGAGGGGTAAATGGTAAAATGGTATGGGTAATGTGTTTTAGCATAAATTGGATTTAAGTGAGGCAGAGTTGCACAAAGAAACTGGCCTTACTCTCTCCTCCAGAGCCATTACAGTCCAGTGACAGGACAGAATCAAGACTACTGATGATGGCTCAAGATACAGCGGATGACCTTGGCATCTTTGATGTCTAACCAAGCTCTAAACGTTCCATGGCACCTGCTTCTGCTGTCTTCATGGCCATTGGAACAAATTGTTCTCATCCACCCATTTCACCAGGGGATGTCTTCACATGCCTGGGGGGAGACGCCCCCCTAACTCACCAATGGGTTTGAGACCCTTTGATTACCCTCAAGCTGGTTTAGCCCATCTGCTGAAATGGCTTACGGTGTTGGCTGCTGTGCGTGCTACAGTTTCTTGGAGCCACAGGTGAGAGTTGGGTAGAACAGGTGGACACCAAAAGGTGGAAAGCAGCCCTGAAAAGGGTTCAGCAGCCTTCACATTGAGGTACCAGTCCTCCCTGAACATACCCTATACTCCAGATGGTAAAATTATATGCATACCAAAGAATTGTTTTAAGATAGTATCAGAACATGTGTGATTTGTGTACCTATTTTATATACCTATATACATGGGGTCACATAAAAATTTCTCAGGCAAAAAAAGGTCATGAGTGGAAAAAGAAGCCCTGCTCTAGAGGATTGTTCCCCATACTATTAATTGATTAGTAGTTCTGATTCATAGGGGTGCTGGTTTTTAAAAATATTTTTGGTTTACATCATTCATTTCCTCAGGATTTTGAGTTACAAATTTTCTCCCCGTCTTTCCCCTACCCACCACCCCAAAACAGCGATCCCACTGTTTAACCCCTCCCCCAATCTGCTCTCTCCTATATCCTCCCCCATCAGTCCTCTGACTTTCCAGTAGGGCAAGATGGATCTCCCTCCCAGTGCCTGTATATCTTATTTCTCAGTTGCATGTAAATAATAATAATAATGGTGATGATGATGATACATACATATATTTTAAACATTTGATTTTAAAACTTTAAATTCTAGATGCTTTCCCTTCCTCCCTCATCACCCACCCCCACTGGGAAGACAAGCAATTCAATAAAGGCCATATATGTGTAGTTACACAGAACATCTACACAATGGACATATTGTGAAAGACTGACTATATTTCCCTCCATCCTATCCTGCCCTCCACTTGTTCTATTCTCTACTTTGTCTTTGTCCCTTTACAAAATTGGGTGCTTCTAACAACCCTCCCCACCCAACCTGCCCTTCCCTCCATCATCCCCCCTCTCATCCCCTTCCCCCTACTATCCTGTTGGGCAAGGTACCCAATTTAGAGTGTATGTCGATCCCTCCCTAAGCCAAAATCAATGAGAGTAAGGTTGACCCATTCCCTTTTGCCTTCCTGTTCTTACCCTCTATTGTAACAGTTATCCCATAGGGGTACTGTTCAAAAAGCAGAGGATTTGGTGTTTAAAGATCTGGGTTTAAATTTAAGTGTTGCCATTTACTAGCTGTGCCACTGAGTCAAATCATTTAATGTCTTTGAATTTGCTTCCACATCTGCAAAATGAGGATAATCATTACTGTAAAATATCAGTTGAGTGCAGAAACAGATTTGTTAATATTGAGATTTACCTATACATAGAAACAAAAGAGGGAAAATGAAGTGGAGAGTACTTGAAATTCCAAAAAGGAAAAACCAGAATAATTTCATGGTTGAAATAAGCTATAAACCATCAGGCTTTTCAGGAGAAAGTAGTTGATGCAGATAACAATTCTAGCATGTAGACAGAATATATAGCTGATAAGATGCTTCAAAGACATATACTACATATCGTCCTTATGATAAACATAGACATATGTATAGATCTCTCTTTGATAAAAGTGGAGCAGCTGATAAATTCTTGACATGTCTTGCTGGTGCTTCTATCTTTTGGAAGACACAGGAAGTGAAATATCTATTCTGGAACTAATTCTGACCAATAAGGGGGAAAAATGGCTGATGACAATTCCACAGAGAATCTACCTAATTCACTAGTTGCATTTCTCTTGTTATTTTTAGATCATGATGATACAAGTAAATATTCCATTTACATTGATCTTTAGTACTTACCACATGAAATGGCCACACTTCCTTGGATTGTTGCCAAAGCAGAATAGAGAATTGATACAACTATCCTGAGAAATAGAGTCAGAAACACGATTTGCCTAAATAATGTAGGCCAAAGCAAGGTTGAGGGCAGATAGGTGGTGCAGTGGATAAAGAGCCAGGTCTGAAGTCAGAAAGACTTGAGTTCAAATATGACTTCAGACACTTACTAGTTGTGTAACCCTGGGGAAGTTACTTTAACCCTATTTGCCTCAGATTCCTCAGCTGTAAAATGTTCTGGAGAAGTAAATGGTAAACCACTCCAGTATCTTTGCCAAGAAAACCCCAGATGGAATCATGAAGAGTTGGACATGACTGAAAAATGAAAAATGACTAAACAAAAGTAAGCTTAAGAATAAGTTTACCTGAACTATCTGAATAACTGCCTCACTCTTCCACCCTGGCTAGAAGTTTATGCACTTTGTGTAGCAAGAGTTCAGGAAAGCATACCAGCCTCTTCTTGTAATTCTTTCACTCCTTTTACAATTCTGGTCATTTCATAAGTATTGAGAGAGTACCAAACTGATTATATTTTGCATTGTGACCAAGATATCAACAAGGACTAAGTCTGAAGTTATTTACCTACATAATTAAACCCAGGTCTACAAAAATAGTAGTCTCAACAACCAGTTCACCTAAGAAATTTTAATACTTCATTAGTTTCATAGGGGAAGCATAATCAATTTACAATTTTAAAAAATTTAACTGCTAATCAAAGACTGTCGTCCTTACGATAAAATGAAGATCTAACATAGTATTTCATGTCAGACTTATGCATGATTTAATGCCCTTTGTTTACAAAAACCCACTGAATATGCTTGCCATAAATAGCACTCTCTACAATGGCCAAATTAAGTCCAAGTTATTTCTTGAACTTTGCTAATACTGTTTAACATTCTAGCCCTGTATCCCAATGCATTGGAAACACTGTCTATTTAAGATTATTAGGGATAAGGGGGGAAAATGAGAATTGATTTACTTCTATTTACAACACAGAAAACAGTTCTTATTAACCCATTCTTTAGGATTACTTTGTTTTATGGGCTGCCATGGTCAAAGAATTCATTACCAACTGGTCAACATACTGGCTATGAGTCTTTCTATACTTGACAAGGTAATCCTCAGACATTGAATTCAGTCTGTCATAGGATGATGCTTTAAGCCTCTGAATCTTGGAAAAAACTACCACAACTTGGACTCTATCAGCATAACTTTCAAGAACTTAGGGTGCCACACTGAGACATTCAAAGCAGGACTTGTGTGGAGGGCTGGATTGCATTCAGAAACTATGCAGTACTTTCTTTTTTTTTTTAATTTTATTTTAGTTTGCATCATTCATTTCCACAAGATTTTGAGTTACATATTTTCTCCCCATCTTTCCCCTACCCACCACCCCAAAACAGCCATCCCATTGTATAACCCCTCCCCCCAATCTATTCTCCCCTATGTCCTCCCCCATCACCTCTCTGACTTTCCAGTAGGGCTGGATGGATCTCCCTACCACAGTGCCTGTGTATCTTAAGTCCCAGTTGGATGTAGTTAATAATATTAATAATAATAATTGTGTATATATATATATATATACATATA
>CM053589.1:127246356-127257828 GCA_028646515.1 Pseudochirops corinnae | reverse complement strand
TTTTTCATTTGTTTGGATCTGTTTAATAGTATCTTGATTTCTTATAAAGTCATTCGCTACCATTTGCTCCACTCTAATTCTGAAGGAATTATTCTCTTCAGAAAGCTTTTGAGATTCTTTTTCCATCTGGAAAATTTGACTTTTTAAGGCATTCTTCTCCTCATTGGCTTTTTTGGGCCTCTTTTCTCATTTGAATTAATCTATTTTTTAAGGTGTTAATTTCTTCAGTCAGGTTGTTGACTCTCTTTTCATGATTTTCTTGCATCATTCTCATTTCTCTTCCCAATTTTCCCTCCACTTCTCTTATATGGTTTTCAAAATCCTTCTTAAGGTCCTCTATGGCCTATAACCAGCTTACATTTTTCTTGGAAGCTTTTGGTGCAGGAGTTCTGACTATGTTGTCTTTCTCCTGTTCCATGCTTTGATCCTTTTTGTCCCCAAAAAAAGGAATCTAAAGTTGGATTGCTGTTCTTACTTTGCTTCCTTTGCCTGTTCATGTTGCCAGTCAATTACTTGACTTTTTAGCTCTGTGGAACTCTGCTTCCCTAGGGGAGAGCTTTGTCCCAAATTGCTGGGGTTTTTGCAGCTGCCAGCGCTATGAGGAGGCTGCTGCAGCCCCCACCATCTTTGGCTCACTGAAAACGCACCTCAGGACCACCATCCAAAACCGAGATCTGGATCCAGGTTGCTCAACACAAAAGCACTTAGCTTCTGAATGATTGCTTGGCCCCGCCAGGAGCTCTGAAGCAGCCATGTGGAGACGGCTGCAGGGCTGCCGCTTCTGCCGCTTTCTTGCCCTGGAGGTGGACTGGTCCTCCCGCTTTTCTCCCCCAAATTTAGCCAAGTTCCACTAACCTTTCACTTAGTCCTTGTTTCTTATGGGTTGAGAATTCTGGAAATCCCCACAGCTGCCAGTGATCCACTCTCCTGAAAGCCCCAGCCGCAACTTGTCCTGGCCGCCCTGGGGGCCAATCCGGGGTTTAAGGTTGGGCTGGTTTGATGAGCCCTTTCTGTCCCGCCTGCTGGGCTGCCTACAGTGGGAGCTTTGTTTCTCTGTACTTTTGTGAGTTCTGGAGCCCTTGTTTAGAGTACTTTAAATATTTTTATTTATATACATTTTATAGGTATTTGAGGTGACTGTGGGGGGAGCTGCGCAGTTTTCCTGCTTCTATGCCACCATCTTAGCTTGCCCCCTGACAATTAGTTTTAAATACTTAGGAACCGACCTAGTTTACCAATTAGTAAAATTAGGAAAATGAACTAGATATCTTCTAAATTCCATGTTTTCAGTCACAGAGCTCTCTACACCTCAAATGTCTATCGCTTCTTTCTTCACCCATCTCATTCTGTTGAAATAGTTATCCTTCAAGATCCTGCTCAAATACAACTTGTTCCATGAAGCTTTCCAAATCTGGCATTATGAGGACACAAACCTTTCTCAAAAGGATTGCAGCACTTTGGGTCTCACCTGTCTTATATACTTATGGTGCTTTATTTTTTAATTCTATTATTTCTGTAAATGTCTCTCCTCCCTATTTGATTATAAACTTGAGTACAATGACTATAGCTTATCAATGTCTAGCGCCATCTAACGGTGAGAACAGAATTCCCCTAAGCTTGCCTTCAAAGGCTGGGTCCCCCAGATGATGACTCACTTGTGTTCAAGGTACTACACTGCAGTTACAGGACTACACTACAGCTTTCTAGTGTAGATCAATAACTACAAAACATTTCCCTTATAAAGCTGGAGAAGACCCTGCCCCACTAACGACACAGCCTCACAAACTTAGAATATACAAAGAACACATAAGGCCAAGGAAACTTCTGCTTCTGGGACTATAGAGCACTGGTGACCTTTTTCTTACTATGTTGTCTTCAGGCTGGTTCCCCCAGGTGCAGTGTGGCTGATGGGAAGGTTTCCCAGCTAAGTTACCTGGCTTTGCTCCTCTCTGTAGCTACACTGCCAACTTCTAGGGCTAACTCTCAACTGAATCCTTAGTTGGCTCTTTTCTCTGATGCTAGGAGTACTATTTCTTAGAACGTTCTCAAATGAATCTCTGCTCCCTGCTTGGCAGTGGCATCTCCTGCAGGCAGAGTAGATCTAATACAAAGCACCACTGCAAATGGGAGAGAGGTAGAAGAACAGAGGAAACAGGAAGAACAGGGAGAAATTCCTTTTTCCTCACTGTCCTCTGGTAGAAGTACAAGGGAAAGGCAAAGAACTGAACTCTTCCTCCATAGCTGGCCAAAGGACACTCTTTGAAGCTCTTCCCTCCCTCAGTGGAATCCAGATCTGACAAGCAAGTCTTTTTAAGGCCACCTGGGGTAGTGCTTTAGCCAAACAATGGTGACTGTCTTTCTAAATTTCATCAAGTTTGACTCATGGCTTTTCAATACTTTATAAAGGGGTAATAAAAAGTATGTTGTTGTTCCGACTTCCTTCAAAACCCTAGGAATGCATTTTCTCTACTGTTTGCCCTTTACTTTCTGTGATTATGACAACAGGGTTAAGGGAAAATTAGTTAGGGGTGTTCCAACCAAACTCTCAACATATCTTTTCATTCTCCACAGCAACTTTTCAATTCATCAGGTATTGCTAAATATCTATTATATGCCAGATACTATGCTACATTTTATATATAAAGACCCAAAAAAGTCCTTGCCCCCAAGAAACTTACATCTTATGAATTCACATTTAAAAAAGGCAGATAATATGTGTCTGTTGAATGTAACTGAAGGCCCCTTCCAGCTCTAACACTTGGTAATTCAGTGAACCAACAGCAAAATTGAAGAGTACTTTACGTTAAACCTTCCTGATATTTTTACCAACAGGGGAAAGGAGAAGAAAACAGACAAGAACTTATGCATCTCTTTTGGACTTATATGCTAATAATATCATGTGGATGGGGAAGAACTATATAACTGGCTCATATTATATGAAAAATTGCCTCAGCTGTCCAAATCCTGCTGCTGTGGCTCTGAAAAAAAGCTATTTTTTTCTGTACTCTTGAAATGATCTCCCACTAAGTTTTTTACTTATCAATTTCAAGCCCACAAGCTCCCTTTACAACTGTTAATGCATCCACCAGGAATGAAACACAATTTATATGGTATGCCAGGCTTGCTCATAGCAAGGCAATCCAGCTTAGAAGATTTTCAGATTATCAGGCAGTGATAGCAGGAATGTCACAATCTCCACTGCTTGGTGTAGGGGGCACATTTATCAAAAAGACAGCTGCCATGAAATTGCCATCTCTCCCACTAGAGTGGTATGGAGCTAGTATGTGCACGTATGTAAGTGGATGATTTTTGTTGGAAGAACTCATTTCCCATTATTCTATGCTAGAAAGGAAAGAAGGACCTAACCTGAATAATGGGTTTATGGTCACTTTCAACACTCAATCTTCCAATTAGAAGGGCACAATAATTCACGACTCATCATGAACTCCCCAGTTCACATAATTTCTACTGGGTACATAATTCAGAGAACAGTTTAGTACCAGCAGTCCCAGATGCCTTCCAGACAGCAGGAAATGAGTATAATTTTTTTTTTTTGTAAATTCAAGGTTTTAAGTCTAGTGTTCCAATACAAAAATTCTCCAACATTCTTGGACAAGACTTAGACCATCAGGTGACGAACATACAATCCCATCTTGGGGTACTACCAAAGAGGAAGTCTGGCAGATATCTGGTAGGTTCTAAAGTCACCAGTCTTTGAAGACAGTGGGAGGGTAATTGAACTTTTTTTCTTTTCCATTTCACTACTAACCTTGCTGAGTAACCTCAACCCCTTGTGCCTCAGTTTACAAATTTAAATGGCCATACTTCCAAAACATGCAAAAAATTGCTTCAAAACTTCACTATAAGTTCCACTGCTGAGGGACTGTCTTCTAAAGACTTTCTATCTCCCCTCAGTAATAGTCTGCATACAGAATGCTTAATAAATGGTTTGTTGAATTGAGTTTAATGGGAAACAAAGTCATAGCACCTTTCCAGTCTAAGGGAGAAATGGAGATAATAATTTTTCTGGCATTCCTCAGGTGATATACCATCCAAAAGTTCTCCTCCTTATCCTAAACACTCTAACCATCAACTCATTTTGAAAAAAAGAAAAACAGTTGCTCACATTTAGGCATCACTCTTAGATTTACAAACCAATTTATTGACAGCGACCATGTGAAGTAGGCAGTATAAATATTTTTGTCCACATTTCAAAGATAATGCAAGTGAGACTTACATTAACTAATGTGTGCAACAACAGACAGGAGACAGCAGGACAAGAACTCAAACCCAGATCTTCTGGGTTCAAGTCAAGCACTCTTTCCAAAAGACCTATCCCCTAATAGTCCAATAATTTTCAAAAGATCTCTCCTTTAAGAATTTACATGGCTAGCAAGGCCTTATAAAAGTCTTAGCTCTAAAACTATGACTTTATTTTAAAAATTAAGACATTATCATTAATAAAATTGAAATCCTATGTCAAGTCATATCAACAAACATTTACTATGCTCCTTACTATATGTGAAGCACCGTGCTAAGCATCGGATACTGAGAAAGACAAGAACTGTCCTTACCCTTAAGGAGGGCAAACTAGATAGATAGGTAGATAGATAGATAGATAGACAGACAGACAGACAGACAGATAGATAGATAGATAGATAGATGTTGGTGACAATTACAAAGGAATGGCATTAGCATCAAGGGGAACTGGAAAAGGCTTTTTGTAGAAAATGGGATTTAAGCTGAGACTTGAAGAAAGCCAAGTTAGCCAGGAGGCAGATATGAGGAAGAAGAGAATTCCAAGCATGGGAAATAGCCAGTGAAAATGCACCAAATGGGAGAATGGAGAGTCTTGTGCAAGAAACAGCAGGGAGGACAGTTCCTCTGGATCATAGAGCACATGGTGAGTTGCAAGGTACAAGAAGATGGGAAAGGTAGAAAGGGGCCAAATTATGAAAGGCTTTAAATCTCCAAAATTGAAGCTGCAGTATAAGATGCCTATTACCTTCAGCGTAAAAACTGAATCTATATCTTCAAAATACTATAAATGAAACCTTATAGAAATTTGATCCTACCTTGCATACCTGGAAAGTAATAATAATGATAACTTTTAGGTTTTGAAAACATTATTATCTTCATTTTACAGATAATAAAACTGTGGTTTGGAAAGGTTAAGGGATTCTCAATGTAACACACAGATAATAAACAGCAGACATAGGATCCCTGCCTAGATTGTCTAGCTCATAGAGAATTCCTATTCAGGAAGTTATTAAGGGATGGGAGAGGAAGGAGAAAGAAAGGGGGAAGGAAAAGGAGAATATGCTGCAGAAAAGAAACAGAGAAAGAAGGTAGAGAAAGAGGGGATAGGAATTGAGGAAGAAGAGAAAGGGGAAAACAGATGAGGAATTTCTCTTGCAAAAAAAAAAAAAAAAGATCTTTTAAGGACACTCCTTAGCCTTTTAAAAGCAGCAGACTATGAATAAAAAGCTACTGTGTGTCTGAGCTCCATCATCAAATAGTTCTGAAAAAGCCAAAACCCATCAGGGTAGCTCACAGACGTGTAAATTACTCATGGGTTTTTTGCCTTCACTGTGCATGACTTGGCCGTCTAAAGCATATTTTACAACAGCTTAGGTTCTGACATTGTATCATGCTCCCTTGTCCAAAACTAAGCGGTTCTTTGAAACTGGCATGCCAAATGGCATATAACAGAACCCCAGTAAGCTAGATTTTTTTTCCCTTTAGCAAACGTCATTAAGTTAAGGATTCTTTCTGCCTTCCCAATTAAGGTTTCCTGAACCCAACCTAACCCCAGGATTAGACTGGCTCAGATAATTACCTTCAGACAGACCAATTTTCAACAACAACAGAGACCTTTTTCTGGGGCCACCATATTTTGAGGCATTTGCAATCATTTCTTTCATATATCCCAAATCAACATATATCACAGCAATCATATTCAGAGTGAGAATAAAAAAATTCTGCAGAATACAACAGCAAACTCTTCTGCACCTTCGGAAGGGGTCCCTAAGTATTAGGGGCAGGAGAGATGACCCAGGGAAAGAGAAGCCAGAGTCTATTTCCAATCTGGATCACAAGGCCTCTTTAGGTGAGCTGACAACCAAGTCAGTCCCTGTCACCCCCAAGGGACTCTTGGGAGTGAGATGGATTGTAAGGTGAGAACCACTAAAAAGCCTCACATGACACCACTTGGGATGCCTGAAGCCCTGCAGTTGCTGCTTCTCTAGCCTCACTTGTGGGTGTTGCAGCACATACTTGGAAGATGGGTCTTGAAGGGCATTCATGATACTGACAGGCAAGACTCAGTTCTTTTTCTTTGAAAAAAAAAAAAAAGGTTGGCAAGTTAGTAGTCCAAGGGCTTGCTATTATCTCTGGCCCCTAAATCCACTCTCACAGAAACAGCTTCTTCATGGGATTCTTTATCTTCTAATCCAATTGTCTTCTAGTGTTCTAATCCAATTGTCATCCATTCATTCATGTAAATAAGACAATATTTACTGAACACTTACTGTATCCACAATCCCCCTTAATCTGGGAGAATACAAATAATTATAAGGTAAGGTCTCTGCTCCTCAGGGACACACATGAAAAGTTCAATAATACAAAGAATTCTATGCTGTTATCTTGCTAAATTCCAATGGGTGGCACAGACAAATATTTGAGGAGCAAAAAGGACAGAGAGCTCACAGGAACCTAGCAGTGATAGAGAGACAGGCCCTTGGAAATTTTCTAGCCCAGCTTAATCTCACAGATTAGGAAACTGGGGCCCAGAGACATTCAGTGACTTGCTCAGTATCATTCAGATGGTATATTATGGGATTTGGAATTCAAATTGACATCTTCTGATTCCAGATACAATGCTGCTCTTTCCTCTACACTCCAGAGCCACCCACCACTCTAATCTGGGGGTAGTCAGGGAAAATTTCATGGAGGAAGTGAGAACGAAGGGTGACTTTGAAGGGTGGCTTGGGATTCACAATGGCAGCAAAGAAAGACAAGAAAAACCAAGGCGTAAGCAAATTCCCAGAGGCTGAAATGCTCAAGACTTGTTCAGTGGACAAGTTAAGAGAAAAGTCTGCTTGGACTAGAGACTGTTTTGGGAAGTAGTGGAAAAAGACTGAATAGGCAGAGTGGAGAGAGGCTAAAGGAGGTGAGCTAAGGAACTCAATTAAATTAATTAAATGAGCACCCAGTTCAAAGGGCTGATATACTAAAAATGGGAAAAAGTCAATGTGAACAAGCCCTTGATTACAATTAAGACCAATTCTAGGGCAGCTAGATGGCATAGAGTGCCAGGCCTGGAGTCAGGAAGACTCATCTTCCTGGTTTAAATCTTGCCTCAGACGCTTACTAGCTCTGTGACTCTGAGCAAGTCACTTAACCCTGCTTGCCTCAATTTCCTCATCTGTAGAATGAACTGGAGAAGGAAACGGCAAACCACTCCAGCATCTCTGCCAAGAAAACCTCAGATGAGGTCACAAAGAATCAGACACAAGCAAAAAGACTTAACAGCAACAACTGGGGTGAATAAATATGTAACTTCTAATGTGCTCCCGCAAATATAAAAAAAAAGTTGCTATAACCTACACTGTAGAAAGAACAGTGCATTTGTAGTCAGAGGACGTAGGTTCAAATTCTAGGTATGATACTATTTATATGACCTGGGTTAAGTCATGTCCAACTCATTAACTCAGTTTCTTCACCTGCAAATGGGGGTATTAATCTAACTGACCTATGAAATACCTTCCAACCAGAGACTGTAGGGTTTACTAGACTTTGAATGAGAAATGCATGAGATCTGTCCAGATGTATGGTACAATCATCTGGATAAGCAGAGATTTGTGACAAATTTTCCCTCAGTGTCTTCCTCAGGTAGAGGGCTATTATACCATATAGATAGATATATATACAGATATACACATATATATATACATACACATACATACATATGTCTGTATATGTATATATATGTGGGTGCATATATACACATATGCATTATATATGTATATTTGTTATCTATCCCTTTTTGTTGGAGAAATTTCAAGATTGTAGTATCCTGGAAAATATTGGTAATTCCATCAGTATTAAGTAAATATAAAGTGAAATTATTATTATTATTATTATATTAGCTAGAGATGGAGGGCTAGATCTTCCCTCCCCCTCTAAAAATGAACTGGTGTTTAGGTTAATGAGCAAATTAAGTCATACAACACAAGTACTAGCAAACCTCATACAGATAACTTATAATCACAGAATTTTAGATCTGGGAGGAACCTTAGAGTCCAATTGTTTTAGCAAAGGACATCCAAAGAGGCCTAATTATTTGTTCAAAGTCACATAGCTAAGAAATGTTAAAGACAGAATTTAAATCCAGGTTTTCTGACTCCAGGGGTTCATTCTACTCCACCAGGTGGCTTCTTCCAAATGTCTACCAAGATGATAATTCCTCAACCTCCTTCAGCCATAAGATTTATTCACTTAAACAGTAATAACACATTTATACAGTGCTTTAAAGTTTGAAAATGCTATGCCACGTCAATAGTGAGTTGTTGTTTGTTGTTGTTTATAAAAGAGAGATCATGGAAAAGGGGACAGCCAGCAGTGGAACAAAGTCAACAAGGGATCTTGCCTGAAACATAACCCATCACTAGTCACGAGCTGTGTCCCTGTCACAACATATTCAATTACAAATGATGGGGCAACAAAAATAAAGGGGTGTTAATGTGCTTATTTTGGGTAGCCTAGAAAGACATTACATATATTCGCTGTAGCTGTATAGGGGCTCACTTAGTCTCCAATACTGATTTTCTAAACTGCAGGTAAAATAGCACCTCAGGTTATCAATAACAAAAGAACACAGGTAAAGTAGCTCATTGGTCACAGCTTCAGTAAAGGAGACCTACATTCTAGCTGCCATCTGATCTGGGGCATAGCATATAATCTCATTATCTCAGTTTCTCCATGAACACTAAAAAGATGAAATCTATAATATGCACGAAAATATCTTGAGAACTAAAGATATTCTATAAATCCCAATGTTCCATTCAGAAGATATTATTCCAGATCCTAAAAAAGCAAGGCCAGAAGAAAATACCATAAGAAGGGCATTTTTATAGTTAGCATATAATTTACAAATGTAATTCATTCAACAAACATTTATTAACCACAGACTGTAATGGTGTCACATCCAAATAGAAACAGGGACCACTAATCCTTACATAAGAATTCCTACAGGCCACATATTGACTTAGTTTTACAGTTTAATATTATCTATTTTTTATTGTATTTTATTTTGCTAAATATTTCCTCATTACATTTTAGTCTGGTTCCAGCTCCATGTAGCCTGTGGGCCAGAGTTTGATACCTCTGAGATACTACATGCAAAAAACTATGTTAGATGCTAGTTGGTTATACAAATTGAAAAGTGAGGCAATCCCTGTTCTCAAAGAGTTTTTATTTTATGAAAATATGGAACAAAATTATCTATAATCACAGCTTCGGTACATTGTAAAATATTTTAATGAAGACACTCAAATCCTAGGTATCTTCTTTGTAAAGTTATTTTTCATTGACTTTTGTTCAATAAAGAAAATAACAAGCTTCATGTCACTTTCTCCTTTGTCCTGGTGACTCAATTCTGTTTAAATAAGAATAAATTCAAATCCTGAATTTAAATTTAACCAAATATTTATAAGCTTTAGAAAAATTAAAATAAAAGTTATATTTTCAGTTAGTACCAAAGCATCATTAGAATATATCCTAGAGAAATATTCAGTGAAAATGTGCTTTGAGCAAAATTTAAATTAATAACCTTTGAAACACTGACAAGATGCTATGCTAGAGTACTTTCCAAAGGTACACCTGACACTCTCTCAAAAAGTTCACAACTTACTTGAGATCTTTCTTGAACAAGGTAAAGAAAGGATCTTAGAACCTGTTCATCAATCAACATGAAATGGCATCTAGCTTCTTCAGTCTGTAATAACAAGATTTAAAATGAAATGAGGTAGGCTTAGAGTTTTAACAGAACCTGTGGGGTTTTTTTAATAGTAAGTTAGTTTCTTGCCACTAATTGTCCCATCAGTAATGGAAGGACCTTTTAAAAAAATCACTGAGTGCCATTCAAACGACCCTTCTTAAGTCATAAAATTCGGAGCTCTTTTTCTTTTCTTTCTTTAATAGGTGTTTTGTGGTGGGTTAAGAATGTATT
The DNA here is from genome assembly GCA_028646515.1 of Pseudochirops corinnae. Classification (NCBI taxonomy): domain Eukaryota; kingdom Metazoa; phylum Chordata; class Mammalia; order Diprotodontia; family Pseudocheiridae; genus Pseudochirops; species Pseudochirops corinnae. The sequence continues at coordinate 127,247,597 of CM053589.1, read as the reverse complement.
TCAAAATGATCTGTGGTGATAATACCAGTGCTTCTTGCTCCCATGTCTGTTTTTGAAATTCTTGAAACTGAATTAAATTGTGAGACCAAAGAAGCTTATATCTGAGCTTTCTTTAAAAAAAAAAATCATTTTATTCTGTATTTAACAAACATCAAAATAAAATTTAGCATTTCCATATGCACAGTAGAACAGAAAAAAAGATGACTGCCTAAGAATCTGCAAGCCTCTATTACATACTGCTTGCTTTTTAAAAAGGTATATAAATTCACGTGTTATTTTCAAAGCTGTCTTGCCTGTCTTTGATTCCTTATGAATTTCCATCTGTTCTCTTCTGTGCATTTTCTTTTCAATGCTTCAATGACCCTCTTTTCTTCCTTTTTTTTCTAGGCAACATTATCACTACACCCCTGTTCCCAACTAAAAATAGAAACAAAACCTTTGTAACAAAAGCACATATTTGCACAAAACGAATCTACACACTGGCCATGTCCAAAAAGTCATGTTGGTTTCTGCATTTGAGTACATCACCTTTCTGTTAAGAGGTAGTTAGGGCAACGCCAACCACAGGACTCTCAAACTATGTTTGGTCTTTCTGGTCTCTTTCCAGAGTACAACGATTAGAGTTCTATTTTTCTACATTCCACCAAGGCAGTAGGGGAGGATTTTAGTTTTCTGCCACAACTGCCCAGAGAAGATTCTTACGCCACAAAAAAAGTTTTCTTTTCTGTCTCCTTATAATATATTCTGGGAGGTGAGATGTCCCAACTTCCCATAAATTCTTGTGACATTCAGTTCAACACAGTTTAACTCACATAGAATAACCATTTTGGAGTAGGAAGGGAGCTTAGCAATCACCAAATCCAATTTTCTCATATTAGACATGAAGGAAATGAGGCCCAGAGAAATTAAAATATTCGCCCAAGATTACCATGCAGGTGTAATCACAGACATAGAGTAGGGAGAGACCGTAGATGTTACAGATTCCAAACCCTTCACTTTACACTTGAGGAGACTGAGGCTGAAAAGATTATTGATTCACCAAAATTCACATAGCTGGTAAGTAGCAGACACAAGATTAGAAGGTCGGTCATTTGCCTCCAAATTCAGCACTTTTCTCCATTTTACCTGGCTGTTTTTAGGTCAAACAGGTGATGGACCTCAATGAACACAAATATCATACACTTTAAAATTATTTTATTTTTAATATATACATTTCAATTAACTCTAGTATATATTAACTC
>CM053589.1:127222389-127246256 GCA_028646515.1 Pseudochirops corinnae | reverse complement strand
TATATATATATATATATATATATATATATATATATATATATATATATATATATATACACATACATAAACACATACATATTGCTATCTAATGGGAGCCATCTTGGGTAGGGAGGGAAGAGAGGGAAATAAGGAAATTTATATGATAACTTTAAAAGGACTTACAAGTTGTACGTAATAGATTTGCAGTTTCATATGCAATCATTTTTATTATACTATTATGGAAATGTTTCTTTTATCCCATAAATTAAAATAAAATAAAAAATTTTTAAATTATAAATCTGTGAATGATCTTGATTCATGTTTCAGCTATTTTAAACCTCCAAAATTGTATCTATAGAAGGAACAAAAGATGAAAATGTTTTCAGAAAATATTGCTCTGATAGCTAGCTTATATACTTTTTGTCCTGACTCACGAAAAACACTAATGCTAAGGAAATTCCTTTTTTTTTTGAGTGACCAACTAGTCAACAGTTAATGGGAGCAATTATTTCCAACATGAATTTCAGTCTAAATTTTTTTAAAGCTTTTCTTAAATCACAAGTTTTGGGGATGGATTAAATAATCTGATGAGGGAAAAGTGACAGAATGTCTAAGAAAATGAAACTCAATCTATTTTATACAAAAAAACAAATGAACCTAACAGGTAAAGACACATATAGAATGGAAATGAAAACCTGAAACAAAATTTACTTCATATAAATTAATATAATAAAACAGGTGCTGTAATCATACTAGCAGTCAAAGAAAATTCTAAAACTCACAATATCAAGGGAAATGGACCAGAAAACTATATAATATTGAAAGAAACCATAAAAAGTAATAAATATAAATACTAAACATGTGCATTAAATGTTATAGTAATAAAGTAATAAAGGAAAAGTTAGCTCAATTTAAAAAGTATACAGAGAATAATACAATAATAAGAGACATCAATGTTCCTCTCTCAGAGCTGAAGAAATCTAACAAAAAAAAAACTGAACAAAAAAATATACAACTGAAAAAACCTGAAGAACTTATATCAAAAATACTTATGGCATCATCCAAATGTGAATGATAAAATGCTTATGGAGAAAAAATTTATAGACAGTGTCTTGGATAAAAGTCTCATATCTCAAATATATAGAGAACTTTGTTAAATTTATAAAAATATGAGGCATACCCCAATTGATAAATTGTCAAAGGAAATGAACAGGCAGTTTTTGTATGAAGAAATCAAAGCTATATATATATGTGTATATGTATATATATATATATATATATATATATACACATATATATGTTCTAAAGTATCATTGATTACAGAAATACAAATTAGAACAACTTTGAGATATCATCTCACACCTATCACATTGGTTAAAATGACAGATGGGGAAAATAACAAATATTGTAGATAATATGGAAAAATCAAGACACTGTGGAACAATTGGTGGTACTGTGAATTGATCCAACCATTTTGAAGAGCAGTCTGGAATTATGTCCAAAGAGTTACAAAACTCATTGACTCAGCAATATCATTATTAGGTCTGTTTCCCAACATGATGAGGGGAAAATGGAAAAGAACTTATAATGTCTTAAAATATTTATAGCAGCCCTCTTGTGATGGCAAAGAAGTGAAAATTGAGGGGATGCCCATTAACTGGAGAAGGGCCAAAGAAATTATATGGAAGGTATATTATTATGATGGAATACTACTGTGCTGTAAGAAATGATAAGCAGGTTGATTTTAGAAAAACATAGAAAGACTTGCATAAAATAACAAAGAGTGAAATGAACAGAACCAAGAGAACATTGTATACAGTAACAGCAATAACTGTCCAATTGATAATTGGGAACAACTAAGCTATTCTGAATATTATAAATATTCTAATCAATTACAAAGGACCAATGAAGGAAGATGCTATCTACTTCTAGAGAAAGAACTGACAAATAGAAGTATACATAGTATGGTTTTACATATATATGTATATATGTTTGTGCCAAATCGTGGCCTTCTCTACTGCAGTGTAGGGAGGAAGAGAGGGAAACAGTTCAGAAACTTAAAATGTAACAAAAAGAAATAAAATTAAATGTAAAACTAAATAATATGCTTATTTTTCAGGATCAAGTGGTACTTTTATAAACATACACCATAAAAGCTATAAACGAATATGAAAAGCTAGAATACTAAAGTTGTCCTTACAGACCATAATGCAATAAAATAATAATTGATAAAGGGAATGCAACAAAAAAAATGCAGCCCTAAGTGGAAACTTAATAACGACATACTAAGTAAAGAACTGATAATGAGACAACATACCAAAATTTCTGGGACACAGCTAAAGTAGTCCTCAGGGCAAAATTTTCATCTCTGAGAATATTTATTAACAAAAACAAAAAAAGAGGATTAAGGAACTGAATATACGATTTTAAAATTAGGAACTCAACAAATAATGTTTCAAATTCTAGAGCTGACTCTAGAATTATGTAAAAATGGAAATATTACCACCATGACTTACAAACAGTGCCTTATGCTTTTTCAGAGGTGAACAAATGGCTATAACTTACAGACTGACACCAACTGAATCTACAAAGCTTCAACATTAAACAAAATAAAGATTTACTATTACATGTGAACTTAGGACAACTGAACAATGCATGTTCCTGTCTACTGACTTTCATCTTATGAAATGCTTCACATAGAACAATGCTGTGAATTTCTAGCAAATCTATAAACAAAATTGTCAGAAATAATATAAATATAATTCTTCTTTTCACTTTTTAAAAAATTGGTGAAAATATTTTGAGATAATAGTTTGAAAATCTATGCAAAAACTGTAATTTTATCTTAGTTCATTCTAGTAAGTAAACCTGATTCAGTCTTCAAGAAGGAAATTATATAGAATTAAATAATAAAAATAAATATTTGGCATGTCAATTCACATAAAATTGAGTTGCATGGCCAATGCAAAAGTCTAAAAGAAATGAAAATGCTTTTACATCTTTGGCTACAACTCTCAGATCTGGAAGCTCCCTTTATTTCTCAAAGCAACACTTAAGTAAATACATTTCTTATTCAGAAAACTGGACGTTCTTTTTCAAACCTTTGCTCTGGTGCACACATTAAATATCTGGAAGAATGTGAAATAAAGTCATATTGGAGTCTTCACTGACAAATGTGTCTACTAGTTTTATTTTCTCCAATTCAATTATTACATAGAGGTCTAATTTCAGTTTCACACACTGTAGCTGTGGCTTTCTTTAAAGATGCATAAATCATCAACTACTGTAAATCAAATTTATGCTTGTTGTATTACTCAGCACAGTTACTTAGCAATAAATATATCATATGTAATTTAAATCACATACCACTAATGTGGTTCCACATGGCAGACTATTTAACCCTTTGTCTTTAAGCAAGATTTATATTTAATCAAAATTATAAGTTTGTGAATAGTCCTGATTAATATTTATAACTATTTCAGACCTCTAGAAATGGAATGTATAGAATTTTGTGCTATTGAAGAGAAACAATTTGTGACCCTGAAGCTTTTGAGTTAAAAGCTTGTAAAGATTATCTACTCACCAATTAAATATCCCTGTTTGGCTAATAACTTTGCTGTCTCTTTATTTTAGCTTACAGTACTAGGACTAGAATAATAAAAGAAAGAAAATATTTAGCTAATCCTAAATGGAACACAATTCAATATTCTGTCTTATAATACCAAACACGTATACAAACAAACATTCCAGGTAGCTTGAGCATCAACTTTATTTGATTATACTGACTCTTCATCAGTAAAGCCCCAATAAGGTTCCTCATCAGTAAAAGGAAGGTATTAGACTAGATTAGGAGTGTCAAAACTCAAATAGAAAGGGATCCCTGTAAACCACATGTTGACTCAGAAAATCACAAATTAACATTATCTATGTTGTACAGTATTTTGATGGCTTTTGTTAAACATTTCCCAGTTGCATTTTAATCTGGGTCAGGTGACTCTGGGGACTTTTGCTGGCCACAAGGCAGCAAGTGTGACACTTCTGGGCTAGATCAACTCAGAAATTTTACTAAATTTTTTAATGGTGTATTTCAGAATCTATCTGTTTGGCACCATTGTGGCAAACCTAAGATAGAAGAAGCTAAGAAGCAGAAATCAGCTGCAGAAAAGGAAAAATTTCCTAACAATTAGTTAAATAAAAATGGAATAAGCTATCAGTGAGGGATCCCTCTCCTCATCAAGCAAAGGTTGATTAAGCATCTGTTGGGCATTTTTAAAGAGGACTCTTGTTCAGGTATGGGCTGGAATAGACTCTGGGGTTCTTTCCAACTCTGACATTTTGTAAAAAAGAATAAATTAAGAAGCAAACAATGTTTGAGTGAGTTCTCTGTTTTTACTCGGAACTCTCTTTTTTAAAACTATCAATTGCAATAATAACTGAATCACAGGATTTAGAGCTGAAAGGGGTCTTAGATATCACCTCAACAATGTTTCTCATCTTAGACGGAAACCCTGAAATCTAAAGAAGTAAGCACCTTCATTAGATTGTAAGCTCCTTGAGGGCAGGAACTGTTTTTTGCATCTTTTTCTATCCCCAACACTTAGCACTGTGCCTCAGACATAGTAGGTGCTTAATAAATGTTTAATTAATTATTGAAGTGACCAAGGTCACACTGATACCTCATAGTAGGTCTGGATCTGAACAATTATGCATGTTCAGTACTTTGTAGTTTACTGAGAACTTTCACATTCATTCTCTTAACTGATCTTCACAACCACATGAAGTTTATAAAGACAGATGGACATCATGCCTACTTTGAGGAAGAAACAGCCTCGATGAGAAGTGGCTGGCACAAGATCACCTAGCTACCAAACGTGAATACAATAGATGGTAGACGTAAAAGCCTGCTCATTCCTCAGGCCAATGAATGACCCACACTATATATATGGAATTTTCTAATAAAGTATTTGCCTATTTAAATTGCCGATAAGTGTGTGCAGTTCTTAATTTCCCATCATATTGCTACATAAAAATGTTACTCTATTTTGAAAACAAACAAGGACTCCAAATAAAATGAGAATAAAAAAAACTAATTTTCCAACATGTGAGTTTTTATTGCTATAGCAATATATGTAAAATAGAGTTGCTGGCTTTGAAAATATGCTTCTCCTCTGGCATTTCCCTCAATTATTTATTGTATAAAACCATATATGCTGTGGGGATACCTATGACCACCCTTTATTTTCATTTTTTTTCCTTTATATAATTTCTTCTCCAGGAAATAGAAATCAGCAGCAACTGAAATCTTCTTTTCCGTGGGTCCTGATGACACAATGGTTAGTGATACCTTGGTTTATGACTTCCCTGCATCACAGTAGATTACATGAAGTTTGCTAACTAAAATAGCAAAGACAAATAAATTACACATTCTCTTATCTAGGTGGCTAAATACCGAAGCTATCTGCCTTCTCATTTGCCTGTGACATGTCAGGGATAGAGACAGTGCTGTCAACAGATGGGTGGGGGTGGGAGTGAGGGGGAAAATGGAAAATAGAAAGAAGGAAAAAAACAGTAGAAGTGTCTTTGGCTACAGCTCTTAACCTGACAAAAGGCAGGGCTTGTCATTGGTCTCAGTGTCAAAAATAGATCACCCACTTAGAAAAGAGCAGCACACTTTTCCACACTTATCTCATAGGCAATCAGTTGTTACGTGAAGTGCATTAAGCACTTGATATAATGGAATCCACAGTCAGTGTAACTCATTTGAAAATAGCTTCTTCTCTCTAACATGCCCTTGGAAGATCAGGATTGCCAAGGACAATCAGACCCATGAGGTCATGCATGTATGACAGGAGATTTCCATGCTTATCCACAATAATGAAGAGATCATAAATGGTATGTTTATGCTAAAATTCCTCAATCCCCATCGTTACCAGACGCAAGGGTATTTTAAAAGAGGAGAGTGAAGGAAGAAATGGAAGGAGAATCAGAGAAGTCTGAAGTGGGAAAAAAAACTTAAAGATCATCCATTCAAATGAAGTAAAGAAATAAAATAAAAATAAGGAAAGAGGGCAGCTAGGTGGTACAGTGAGTGGAGCACCGGCCCTGGAGTCAGGGGGACCTGAGTTCAAATCTAGCCTCAGACAACTGACACACTTACTAGCTGTGTGACCTTGGGCAAGTCACTTAACTCCAATTGTCTTGCCTTCCCCCCAATCTGGGGGGAAAAAAAAGGAAAGAGAAATGACTGGCCCACACATGTGGCAACAAAGCCAAACTTAGGACACAGAGTTCTTGTGTCGAAGTCTTTAAACTGATAAATAAAACTAGACACTCTCCAAATTTTTTAAATTTATAAATAAACACAAGGTAGAATGTGTGATGCAAAATAATTTAATATGAGAACTATAGGCTCACATACTAGAGAACTGTGAAAAACAACGCGCTAGGTACCCTCCATGGACAGTGGCTCATCTTCTCTGGTTGAGGCCAAGCCTTCTCTTTATTAGAAGAAAACTCCATTGAGACGCTGGCATAGGAATGGGTCAGTGATTGACAGGGAGGTAGCTCCTCCATGCAGACAACTTACAAATCCCTTTCTCCAGTTCTGACCTCTCCTCTGAGCTACAAATCTGCACAAATACCAGACTCGGGGGCTGGGGACAAAAAAATTCCATGTGAAAAAGACTTGGGAGACTGAGGTATCATTTCACACCCTGCAAACTGGCAAAGATGACAAAGGAAGGGAACAGTTAATGCCAGAGGGATTATGGAAAGATAGGCACACTAATTGTTGGTCAAGCTGTGAATCAGTACAATTAGAACGATTTGGAATTAAGTAAATAAAGTTATTAAAATGTCCATACTTTTAACCCAGAAATTCCACTATTGTACTTTTGCGCCAATTAGATTATTAATAAGAAGTAACTTCCCACATACACCAAAATATCTGTGATTTTTTTTATATTAAATTTACTTATTTATTTTCAGTTTTCAACATTTACTTCCATAAAATTTTGTTCATATTTTCTCCCCATCTCTCTCCTTCCCCCATCCCAAGATGGTATGTAATTTGATATAGGCTCTACATTTACTGTGATTTTTTTAAATTGGAAGTGAAATACATGTCCATCAACTGGGGAATAGCTAAACAAACTGTGGTAATGATGGAATAGTACTGTGCTTTAAGAAATGACAAATATGAAAACCACAGAGGAGTATGAAAATTTACATGATTAGATGCAGAATGAAGTAAGCAAAGCCAAAAAATACATATACATAGTGTCTACGACAATGTAGAAGGGGGAAAAAACAGCCACAAAGCTATCAAAAATAAATACTGCAAAGAACAAGAATGTCCCCAAGGAAGAGATGAAAGAATAAATGGTATATATGCTAAAATTCCTCAACCTCCATCATTACCAGACACAAGTATATTTTAAAAAAAGGGTAGTAAAGGAAGAAATGGAAGATCTGGAATCAGAGAACTTTAAAGTAGGAAAAAAAAAAACCCTTAAAGATCATTCATTCAAATGAAGTCCTTAAAAGTAAGGAAAAAGAAGTGACTGGCACACACATGCGGCAACAAAGCCAAACTTAGGATACAGAGTTCTTATGCAGAAGTCTTTAAACTGATAAATAAATAAAACTAGACACTCTCCAAATTTTTTAAATTTTATATCTTATTTTAAATATTTAAAGGGGTAGATCCTTTAAAGGGGCAGAAGAGCCACATTTGTAGTAAACTTGCATATATTTCCAGACTAATTCTGATGAGCTGATCAAATATGCTGCTTTTTCTCTTTTTTTATTTTCTTTAAAATTGTATGGAATAGGGGTGGCTGAGTGGTGCCATGAATAGAGCACCAGCCTTGGAGTCAGGAGGACCTGAGTTCAAATCCGACATCAGACACTTAACATTTACTAGCTTGTGTAACCTTGGGCAAGTCACTTAACCCCAACTGCCCTGGCTTCCTCCCTCCAAGAAAAAAAAAAAAAGCAAAAAATAAAATTGTGTGGGATAGCTCTCTGGGAGAGGGCAGAGAAGGGATACTGGAAGAAATTTTGGTGATATAAAAAAACAATAAAAATTTATGATTTTTTTAAAGAAAAAAGATCTGGGCATTTTTAGTAGCTTGCAAGCTCAGTGTGAATCAATAGTATAATAAGGATGCATAGTGTTCAGAACAAGGTAAGTTGTAGTGCTACTATACTCTGCTATGGTCAGACCACAACTATTGTAATATCTTCATTTCTGGATATTGTACTTTAGGAATAACATTGACAAGGCCTAACTATATTTGTTATTTACTTTAAATACATATGATCATGGCACATGTTGTCTCCCCTCATAGAATGTAAGCTCTCTGAAGGCAGCAACTATTACATTTGTATTTTTGTAACCCACATGCCTATCAGTTCCTGAATAGAATAGATGGTTAATAAATGCCTGCTGATTCACTGACAAGCTGAAAGGCATACAGAGAAAGACAACCAAAAAGGTGAATAAACTTGAAACCTCACCAAACTGGGAATATTTAAGGATCTGTGGATATCAGCCTGCAGAATAGGCAATACTGACATCATTTTTTTAAAGACTCAGTTTTACTGATGTGTTTTGTCTTAAGTAATTACATAAAACTAATAATATGACCTCAACTAGAAGTTCATACAGAATTTCAACAGATGTGAATTTATGCAGAATTTCACATCTATTGACCCCCTACATACCTATTTTTTAAATTAACAGAAATTTATTTTCTCTCCCTCATACTTCCCATCCTACTGGGGAAAAAACAGGGGGGGAAATTTCTTGCAACAAACACGTACAATGAAACAAAACAAATTCTCCCCATATGCTCTCCACAAATATGTATAATACATACGGTGACTCGTATGTATGTCATATAGATGCCTGGATACTCATCCCACATCCTAAGTCCATCGTTTCTCTGTAACGGATAGCATATTTCATCATTGGTCTCACGAAGTGCTGGATTTGGAATTAGAGGTCTTGGATTTGAATTCTATCTTTGTCACTTAAAACCTGTGTGATTTTGGCCAAATTCCTTTGCTAATCTGGGCCAGGACACTTGCAAACATCAGGATTGGTCTGACAAAAATGTGCCATACCATGTCATGCCACATCACATGCCATGTCATACCACATACATGTCACATCACATCAATGTGTCATAGCACATTGTGCATGTGGTGCACCATGTCCATCCACACTAACGTGCCATGTCATGTGTGTATGCTGTATACTGTGTGTATGTGTATACTGTATGTGTGTGTATATATATATATATATATATATATATATATTTATATATATATACTGTACACTGGTATACCATGCCACTGCATCATTCTACATCCATGTGTTATGTTACATCATACATGTGCTACACTATCACACCATGTCTCAATGTTGTGTCACACTGTTCCAACCATATCCCATGTGCCATGCTATGTTGTACATTGTCACGCCATGTCGTACCACATCACACATATGTCACACCATGTTTCACAAACTCTGCTTTTTTTCTTTCTGTAAGGTGATCTGTAGTATTCTCATGACAATAGCATTTATGCTTCTTCCTCTATTGATTTATATCCAAATGCTGTCTAGTATGTACCCTCCATCTCAGTTACCCTGTGCAAGGCATCCTGCATGTGTTACTTCACTTATGTGCCCTGGTTTCCTGTGTTCCCTACATGTGTGTCCCTCCACACATGATCCTTACCAATATCTACTACTTTAACTTATGATGCATGTATTTGTGGGAGACTATGCACCATATTTATAGAAGAAATCGTCAATTGTTAAATTTTGTTACTCTATTTCATTTGCACTGAAATAACAGTTCGCTGCAGTTGAGGATCAAACACATCAATGCAGGCTCACAAATAATGATTCTGAGTGGATTCAGATCTGCAGAGTATCTTGAACCTGGGATAGCTTTTCTGGGGGTTCATATAAGAATGAGAAAAGGTTCAGGTGGTATGAAAATATAAATATGCAAATATATACATACATAAATATATGCATATGTGTGTGCTATATACATATGTATATGTATACACACATACCTTCAAACATTGTGTGAATAATTTTCCTAAAGCAGACACCAAACTCTGTCTTTAATTAATTTATACAACTTCATTATTATTCCCAGGGCTCCATAAATTTTTTTTGAATAATATCAATAATTCATACAGTTTTTAAGGTTCAAAAAGTGCTGTCTTCATTACGAGCCTGGAAAGGGGGAAGTTTCATTACCATTTTACAGGTGAGGGAACTAAAGTTCAGAGAGGCTTAGTGACTGCTTGAGGTCACACAGCTTGTCAGAGTCAGAATTTTAATTTAATCCAAGGTCTCAACTCCAATTCCAGCATTCCATCTACTACATTACAATGCTACTCTTAAGAAGTCTTTATTATTGAAGAGAGTTCCCAAAAGACCCGGTCAAATTTTTGGCTTTTAAGAAAACAAAAAAGAGAAGGAAAAAATTAAGATAAAAAAGCAATACTTTGCCAAACCTTTAATGGAGAACCAAATTAAGATATGTATTAGTCTCTAAGGATCCTTTGAAAAGGCTTTAAAAGGTTGGGGTAAAGGATGGGGAGGGTTTGAACGGCATGGAAAAAACACTAATCTTTGTAGCCAGATCTAGGCTCCTTCAGTTAATCAATCAATAAGCATTTATTAAGAAATTACTATGTGACAATCATAGTGCTATATGCAGGAAATAAAAATACAAGCTAAAAGAAAGACAGATCCTGCCTTCAAGGAGCTTACATTCTAATGGAAGAAGACAATACATAAAACGAAACTGACGAAAGTAGGTTGGGGTGGGGCAGAAAAGGCTGAAGATATCTTCCAGGATGAGAAGTTTTCTGGAGCACAATGAAGAAAGGAGTGTAATCTGGTAAGAAACGGAGAACTGAAGTCCTGGTTTCACTATTTACTAAGCTATATAACCTTAGAAGTGTCCCTTCCACTCTCTAGATCTCAGTTCCATCATCTGTCAAATAAATGAGTAGTTTGGCTAGATGATCTCTTAAGGCCACTTTCAGGGCTAACATTCTATAATTCCTTAATCATAGGGTAACTGAAGGTTCCTGCCTATTTTGCTTCCCTTTCCTTAGAATAGAAACAGAAAGCAGAACTCAGTTCCAAGCTAGAAGATGCATGGTAGGAGCTGTGAGAAGCCCAAGAAACTGCCTAGTAGGACTGTCCACCAGTGATACTGGCTGGCATCAAGTCTAAGAGGGAAGTGATCTTCCACAGCCTGGTATCGGCCTCTTCTGCCTTCCCCAAGCCTTATCAGTTTCCTTTTATGTGTTGTCTTCTCCTATTAGAACGCAAGCTCCTTGAGATGGGGGCTTGTTCTTTCTTTTTGTTTGTATTTCTATTTCCAGCACTTAGCAATTCTTTTCTTTTCCTTTAAAATTTTTTTAGCAGACATGACCATTTCCACATACAAAGAACATGGGTGGGGGTGGGGAAGATTACTGTACAAAAAACTAGGGATCTCCATTACATAGAGCTTGTTTCTTAAACCATATAATGTTTACAATTTCTTTTCAAGCTATTGTGGTAATCAAACTTGAACACACAATCAGGAAACAAGAAATGCACTTCAGTAGTCAGAAGTGATATTATATCCAAGGCTCCACATCAGGTTCCACAGTGACCTGGTTTCTAGCACTTGTCCACTCTGGTTTACCTTACCCCAGACCCAATGATTCTCCTCTAAACTTACTTTCCTTAATTTAAGAGATCCTTCAAAAGTTCTTAATTGGTAAACAAAAAATGTAAAAACCATATATACTGTCTGTTTGCCATATGTGCCACTCAGACACACAGAAAACATTAAACTTTAAATGCAGGGAGAAATTAAAGTTTCTTCTATTTCAAAAAGCATTCTCTTTTTATGCTTCAAGTTAAAAGCAGAGCAGATGGCTTATTCCATTTAAGTCTTCTGGTCTTCTACTTGTAGGAGCCCACTACAAAAAAAATTAATTTTTTTCTTTTATCTGGGAATGTTTATATAAGAGGAATGAAACTTGTGTTAATATAGACTATCCAAACAGATCTTCTCCTCCCTCTTTAAATAAAATATTTAAGATAATTCTTACAGTCAAATTAATGCTGTTATTCTATAAAGGGGAAATGCTCTAAGAAGCAGGAAGCAAAAACCACAAAAACTACACAGGTCACATTAGCATAATACCTAGAAGCTGCCCTCTAACATTAAAGAAAGTGAATACCCTCTTCATACTCCTTCAGATCCACATTAACTGAACTGCTCTCTAACATAGTAGATTCCAGGATGATTTAGCCATTTGCATTTGAGAATCAGGGTTTTTCTCAATCACTGGGTTGAACAGAGGTGATCAAGCTTTCTGAACAAAATTAATAAGGGTAGACACCCATACCTACTGGATCTGAGGCCACCAGGTGGCACTAAGCAGACTATGAAGTTAAGAAGAGAGTGGACAATTGGAAGGGCCCAAATAAATCAGGAAGGAGTGAGGATTGGCTGCTGCTTCAAATACTGCAATTAACTCATTAGTCCAGAATTCAATCTGAGATCTATTAGGAGATAGCAGCAGCAGCAGCCTAGGTCCAGCAGCAAGCTATCTGTTTTTGGCTCTAACCTTCACTGGTTTTTCTTAAAGGGGCTTAAGAACAGCTGTGTAAACAATTCCAAAAGCCAATGACCAAGAGTGTTTTAGTTCCAGTGGTTTGAAGGCAGCCAAGGTTAGTGGGTGTGGGATTCCTAACCTCAAGTAATACTGCATATTTTTTAAATCTATTAGCTCCTTTGGGGGCTATGCTTAAATTGGGGAAATTAAACAAGAGACAGCATCTAAACCTCTCCCCTGTCATTCTTGTAAGCATAAAACTATCCCCAAAAGGCATGAAGTCATGCAATATTCCGTTGAAAATGCTTCCATGAAACACTGTATGGACTTTCATATCTGACTGATTTGCTGGTTAGCCTCCTTGAGTTTTTTTTTTTTTTACTTCTTTTTTAATTCTTTATTACAAGGGATGGCTCCTTGGGTAGAGAAGGAGGAGAAGGAATATATTTGTAAATAAAAGTTATATAGGAACAAAAGATATCAACAATTTTTTAAAAAATAAAATGTTTTCATGGGCAAGTCATTTATAATCCTACAAGAGGACTATTCAAATAGAAAGAGGAAAGTTAGAGAGAAGAGAGACAGTGCCCTAAAAGATGCCTATAATTTTTCATTGGTATCAGAGAAAACAGGAAAAGAATGACCTTAAGGTAGGATAGAATAGTGTTCCAAGAGAACAGTGAGGTGATGAGTGACATTGTACTAATCAATTATCAGAATCCTTTAAGAGTCAGATCACATGACAACTCTTACACAAAACTCCTCAGATTTCACCCAGATAGCGGTCCATTGAGCTCATATAGCAATGTATCCACCCTCTTGTGCAGTGATCCGACTAGTCTATATTTTAAATATAAGACTGTAATCTCCTAAAGAACAGGTATTATTCACTGACATAACCACGTCTACTCCCTAACACTGAGAACAGTGCCTTACACTACTAGAATGTGCTAAATATTAGCTAGATGACTTATTACTGAAAGCAAAGGTGTGCTGTGCACTGAACCTCACTATCTCAATCTGCCAACATGGTATTATTATCTTGTCTCTTTGAAATATGTACTCAACATAGGCAAAGTTCTCTCCAATACCATCCAAAAAGAGTTACACAAATGCAGGTGTGTCTACTGTTGTTGTTCAGTCATTTCAGACTCTTTGTGACTCCATTAGGGTTTTCTGGCAAGGATACTAGAGTGGTTTGCCATTTCTTTCTCCAGCTCATTTTACAGATGAGAAACTGAGGCAAACAGGATGAACTGACTTGGCCAGGGTCACATAGCTAGTAAGTATCTGAGGCCAGATTTGAACTCAGAAAGATGAATCTCTCTCACTTCAGGCCCAGCACTCTATCCGCTGTGCCACTTAGTTGCCTACAAATGTGGTCTGTGGATAGACTTAATTTCTCATGTCTTGGACTACTATGTCTTGTACTAATAGAATCCCAGCCGTGTGGGGGATTTATCTGTAGTACACTTTCCAGAAATCTTATGGTCCACACCCTGATTGGGTCTGGTGTTTGTTTAAGCTAAAAAAGTCTTGCAGAGAGAATGGCACAGGGCAGTAAAGATGGTGGCATTAAAAAGAGAAGTCATGGGATAGGCCCAGGCATAGCATCCTATATCCCATGTGATGGTTATGAGAGCTATGGCAAGAGGCTTAAGTGTCAGTCTGGCTCCTGAGAAATCAGTGTTCATTAACCTGCTGTGCTAAGATAAGCAAGAAGGGATTAAAACAAGCAGCTACAGACTCTGATTTTCAACACCAGTGTTGCGAACGGTCTAAATATATCCCTCTTCTGCTGTATTGGGGAAAATGGGGGAATTCATTGGAGAGATGATTAGCATTCCCCTGGAGACATTTGGCTGTGGCAGCCATTCAGTATGAGTGCAGAGACTACACTGATCAATTCAATTCTTTGTTATTTACCTTGCTATCCTGTTTCATTAAATGCCTTTTGTTCTGAATTTATGTGTCATCTTTCTTGTATAGTCTGACATATCACTACACTGACAGGGGCTCAGAACTGTGTATTTGGAAAGATCATGACCCAAAAAAATACTCCAAATGTTATATCACCAAGTGGCATATTCTCTTAGTTCTAGTCATCCTTATCATCCCTTTACTAAAGTACTTCTCCAATGCTTCAACATGGTATAGGAGTAATCAAAGATAGTACCAATAGTGCATAAGCTCTGTTAGGTCCTACCAACTGCAAAGGTCCAGTGATAGGCTTTGTGTCTGGGGACTACCCTAGCTAAGTTCAGAGACTCATTGTCTGAAGGTTGGCTATGAGGTGATGAATTTTTCTGGCCACAGAAACTTACTAAGACTGCATATGCTGATGTAGAGAGGTTGTGATCTGCATTGGTGGAAAGAGTATCCACAATGGTGAAATACTGTATCTTTTGTAGTTCTTTTTAAGCATTAATAAATCTTATGCATTATTATACTTGCTAATGCCTTCCTCAGTCTAATGTGGATGTGTACAAAGAAATGACAAAGGTACATGGAAGTAGAGAAGAGAGACAAGAGAAAGAGAAGAGGGGAAGATAACAAAGGGAAGGGAGGATGACAGAGTGTGGGGAAAGAGCATGGAAGGAGAAACATGAGGGAGAGAAAAGGAAAGAGATGATCAAGTGTTAGCTTCTTGAGGGCAGGAAGCATTTCGGTGTTATCTCCATATCCTTACTATTCAGCACAGTGTCTTACATATAAGAGGTGTCTAATGTTATATCAAATTGAGTCTCAACAGGAACCTTGAAACAAATAATGAATGAAACAGACACACAGAGACACGGGCAAAAGTGAGTGACAGAGTCAGAGAGGCTGCAGGCACAGAGTGAAAGAACAGCAAAAAGGCAGCAAATGATAGATGGAGAGGGGCAGACAGGAAGAGAGACACAGAAAAACAGACAGAAAGATGGATAGACAGGCAGATAAAAACGTGACAGAGAGAGGCAGAAAGTCGGACAGAGACAGAGATGGAGCTAAAAGACAAAGACTCTCAGAGAAGCAGACAGGTAGAGACAAATGAGAAGATGGAGAAGCAGGCAGTGATGAATACAGAGAAGGGAAGTACACACAGAGGCAGGGAAACAGGAAGAGGGGCAGACCAAGCTCAAGGGTGAGCAAAAAGGCTGAGGCAGAGGTAGAGGAGGAAGGGTGTGGGGCAGGGCTCAGTGTGAAAGAAGCCAACACAGAGGTAGAGAGGCCGGGATGGGGAAACTCAGAGGACAGATAAAGAAAAAGAAACCAAGATAAAGACAGAAGCAGAGGCAGGGGCGGGTATAGAAAAGAGGCAGCAACAAAGACAGTGTCAGATGTGGGAACACAGAGATCTATGAGAAAGAGACAAAGAGGGAAAACGCAGAGTGAGAAAGAAGGAGAGAAAAGGAGGAGAGTAAACAGAGTGCGTGGAGATGGGAGGGAGTTGAGATGAACAGAATCATGGAGAGAAGGATCTAGTACCAGATAGAAAGAGATCAAGGATCATAGATTCAGAGGGGGAAATGAGAGGAAGAGAGACAGACAGACAGAGACAGAGACAGAGAGAGACAGAGACAGAGACAGAGAGTAAGACACAGAGACGGAGAGAGAGGGGGAGAAAGAGAGAGAGAGAGAGAGAGAGAGAGAGAGAGAGAGAGAGCGCATGTGTATATGTGGGAGAGGGAGCGAAAGACAGACAGAAAGAGAAATGGAGACATTGAGTCATGGGGAGGGGGAGGGAAAAGAGTCATGGAAAGGGAAGAGTAGGAGAAGAGTTACTGAGAGAGGAAGAGTGTCAGAAAGGCAAAAAAAATAAGGCAAAAAGAGAAATGGAGGAGGGTGCAGATTATTTCTTCATTAAGCACCCATAAAAAGAGATCTTGTAAAGAAAAAGTTTTGGAGGGTGCCCTATGGGTTGGTGCCCTATAACATAAGAATCATTCTTCTCTGGCTTGCTTTTTTCCTAACAAACCCATCTGCAGACTGAGCCCTTCAAATCTCACCTCAGGTAAGGATCCTTATCTACATACACAGTTCAGTTCAGTTCAGTGTTACTGAATACAGGTGCCTATGTGCTTTTAACTACTGACTATCAGTTCCTGGAGCTGACCAAAGACCTTTGCCAGGGTCTGGATCACATAAGACCTCCAAGTAATAGTGGGTACCGAAGTCATTTATCATTTGGATTAGAAGGAAAGACGATGAAGCCCAGAGAATCAAGATCCTGCTCAGTCCCCATTCTTTAGCTGGAAGCCTCTCCCCTTTGGCTCTCAGTTACCTCCTGTGTAATGAATGGGCTGGTCTAGGTGTCCTCTGAAGTCCTTTTCTGGTTCTAAAATTCTAAGATTTTTATTTGCTTCAAGATGGGTTGCCTGTAGTTTGAAATTCAGAGGTGGACAAATGCCATGTGGAAAGGGGAAAAGGGGCATTTTATGAATGAGCAATTTGGCCATGGAAACAACCTTTCACGGTTGTTTCAGTGGCCAGCCCCTTCCTTCCCCTATTTTGAAAATAATTTCAGCCTTTTCTGTATGAAGAAGCCAACATACCCAATAACAAAGCTAACCATCCGCTCTGGGTCTCTTTCCAAACCCACAAGCATCCTAAGCCTTTGCCAAACACAGTAATTTCTTCCCCAAAATAACAGCCTGATACACAACAGTATCAGACTAACTCAACAATTTATATTTTCTGGTATTATTTTTTAATTTTCCTTTTCTCTTATGTATCAGGCTTCTAGGAGAGATGTGAAGAGGCAATGTGGCATACGATAAAAAAAAAAATGCTGGCCTAAAACACCTGGATTCTAACTCCAGCTTTTCTACCAACTTGCTCTGTGACTTTGAGCAAGTCACTTTCTCTTTGCAGGAGAGTTTCTTCCTCTATAACATCAGGGTTAGGGTTAATAGTAATGATAATGATGATATAATAATAAACATTTATATAGTGTTTATTATGTACCAGGCACTGAGCTAAGTGATTTACATTATCTCGTTTGATCCTCACAACACCTTTGGTGGTGGCGTGAGGGGGTGGGGGCTATTGAATACTATTATCATCTCCATTTTACCGAAGAAGAAACAGAGACAAATAGAGATTAAGTTCTTTGCCCAAGGTCGAACAGCTAGTAAGTATCTGAGGCTGGATTTGAACTCAGGTCTGACAATGATGATGTCACAATTTAATATAGTACTTTAAAGTTTACAAAGGGCTTCATTAACAACCGTTCTGTAAGATAACGAAGTATAAGCCTTAGTCCCATTTTATTTTATTTATTTATTTTTGGAGTCCCATTTTATAGATAAAGAAACTGAGGGGTATAGTGACATGGTCACACAGCTCCATCTGCTGTGGTGGCAGCGTGTTATGTCTCTGCATCTTACTCTCAGTGCCAGAAAGTGCCTTCATGTTCCTTCCATCCCTGATAATCCACTCCCTCCATCACCATGGGCTCAACTTGGCTGGGGAAGATCTCATGACTGAGGATAAAGAAACAACATACTGAAGATCAATTGCCACGGAAATGTTTCAGAAACTCAGTATCAATCCTACCAAAAACTCAACTAAGGAGATAGAAAAATGATACTCCATGTTTTCTGATAGGTGTCATTTAACTCATAATTAATTTTCCTTCTCTCCCAAGACAGTGTGTAGTCAAGTTTTTTTAATTAGAACCCAGTATAAAACAGGTCTCATTAAATACATGGATTCATATGTGGCCATTTTGTCCCCCAAAATATAACTCCAGATAGTTCAGGTTTGATATAACTTGGTCAGCTTCAATATAAGATTTTTCTGAGACATGCCACAAGCATGAGCTTTATTGGTTTGTAACACTGGGAAAGGAGGCAAGGCAGAGATGCTAGCCGTGTCCCCAGATGTCAGACTCGCGCATGTATTTCACTATAACTTTAAGTAACTGGGATAAACTTGCTCTCAGGAAAATCTACAATTAAACATGCCCCAAATTTTTCAAACACACATGTTACATACTTGGTAGCAACTGCCACGTCAGTCAGTCAGTCTTGGAAAGGAACTAGTTTTGACAGGGCATACTCCCATGTACCAAATGTGAACAATTCACAAACTCATTTCTTTTCATTCCACGTGCCAGAATCACCATCTTCAAAAACAACAATAACAACAACAACAACATCATTACTGAACTCAAAGATTGTCAGCTGCAGGCAGGGAACACAAGCCCAAAGTCCAAGACATACTACCAAGAGTCTGAGATCCCTGATTTTAAAAGCCACTTTTGATACATTTGGATTTGTTTAAACAAATATAGTATCCTCAGGTGACTGGCATTCTAACTACCCATGAAAGGTTTTACAAAATCTCCAAAATCTCTTAAGCATTTGCTGTTTCATAAAACCAAGGATTTATAGCCCAACCTGCCATGAAAAATCCAAGATATATTATATGTATATCATATGCACTGAGTACCATTTGGTTGGAACAGGGGAGGCAAACAGCTTGATCACATAAAGCAGCCGGGGGCAAGAACAAAAACTTGTTAAAACCAGAAAAGGGGGAGATGAAAGGGGGAGGGAAGAGAATCTAGAAGCCACAGAAAACATATGCATCCTATAAATCTAATTTTTCCCTCTCCTGCAGCAATGTTTTGATTGTGGATTATGCAATATTTTAAGGAAACAGTTGGGAGGAGGCGTGTGGAGAAGAAGGGTAAAGTCCACAACATGGAAATGTCACGCATAAAAAAACCATCCTGTGAAAAATCCAAAGTTGGGAGTGTTTAGGAATTCAGAGTGTGAAAAGCCTTGGGTAGGTTCCCTTCATAAATTATGAGGGTGGTGTTCCTAATTAGTATTTTGTCTTGCTGCACTGCTTTTCCTTATAGTGTTACCCAAAAAAATTCATTCTTTGTTTCATTTCTTCTGTCCTGGAATTATTTCATGCATTGCTGAACTTTATTTTGAAGCCCATTAAATATTCTGCCTTCAAAATATAAGTGTATATGCTTTCCCCCACCCTCTGCTACACTCAATATAATTAACTGTGTTCAGCACCATTACTAAAGAGACCCAAGTAGGAGAATAGCAAAACCAGCAATTTACATGGATCCTGATTTCTGCCAGCAGAATGCAAACACAGCACCAGATGTTATAATGAATTTCAAACTAATGACAGCGCCCTGGTTTTACCTTCTCAGTTTTGTAGGAAACTCAAAATTAAAGTAGATTTAATTAAGCATATGTTAAGAATCTAGGTAAACTATATTTACTATTTTTCTCTGATCTACCAGCTTAGTAAAACTGTCAAATAAGAAATCTGGTCTATCATGACATGAACTAAATGAACTCCATGCTAACTTTTTACAATAACCTATTTTCCCTATCTGATCATTAATGCAGGTGGTCTGTAGGATATTACAATTATAATATACTTTACTATTATATGCCCTGTTTCTATCCTTCCCTCCGTTTTTCCTATTCTGTTTCTTCTGAATTAATTATTACTATCAAGAGTCATATTCCAGTTATGGACCTCATTTCATAAAATCTCAGCTTGTGTAATCTATAAAGTCAAATTGCTTCTCCATTTATGTATCAACATTTCTGATTCTTTTCTTGGCTTTTGTCTCTCATAAACTTCTGCTTGTCTCAATTCCTATTATTCTGACACCATAGCTACTCATTCTCTAGGATCTAGCTAGGTGAATGTTGGTAGGCACTTTTCAACCTCCCCTTTTCTTTCCATTGTAAAGCCTTTTTTGACCACTAGCTTTTGCTGGGTATACTTCATCCCTGACCAGGAACTTGTCATTCCTATACTTTATATCCTTACCCAGAAATCCAAATCCAATTCTCAGATACTATCTTCCTCTCCAGATATTCACTTCACAAATGTGCCTCTCTCTTCTGAATCCCTTATCATCAATGGGCAGTAGGGATGAAAATCTGTACCCCTAAGATATTCCATTTCTTGCCCAAGACTGTATAATTTTCAGCAGTGCTTTCTTGTTCCTTCTGGAGCATCATTCATGTCCACATGAATCAAAAGAATTACATACTAGTCATCCAGTTTGAAAAGTCTTGGGAGTTTGTTGAACAAGTCATAGGTCCATACCCTGGATAAAAAACAGACTTCATTATAGTTATCAAGTGACTGTCAAACTGCATGAGAACCCATTAGCAGAGAGTCACTACCTACCACTCCTCTTCTTCTCATCTATACTTGATGTTTCTTTCATATATATCATCTCACATTTTTATTCCCTAGGGTCAGCAGCTCTTTCCTCTTCAGCATGTCTAGTTCCTTTCTCTTCAGAAAGAAAATAATTTGCTTCTTAGTTCCAAGCATTTGGTGGTTTTTTTCTTTAGCTTCTGTGTGATGTTCTTCCACCTTTTGAATTCCTGAAGAATATCTTTTCCTTATTTTCACAGTGAAGAATTTTTTTAAATGAATCTTTGTTTTGCTTTGTTTTTAAGGAATATTTTACAATCCCTGTGAACGGGGGGTCAGGAAACAAATTATAAGCCTGATATAAGAGTGCCTCATGGAGGGGAGTGTGATGTTGGCATCCCTAAGGTTACAGGTATTTGGAATCAAGGGACATTGTGGGGCTTATGTTCCTCACATGTCTGTGGCTCCAGTGTCTCATTCAAAAGTCTACCCTTGCCACCCAAGACTGCCTTCTCTGAAGTATCTTCCCCATTACGTAGGTATGTAGTTCACAGGTTAAGTGGTCTCTTAGCCAATCAGGATCATGTTTCCTTGAAGACAGTCCCATGGCTAAATGCTCTAGGCATGGGAAGAAGTGGATAACATTGTGACCAAATCAATACTCCCACTGCCTTTGGAAAGGGTATGTCAGTGGACTGCCCTCTTGTTCCACTCATCATGTCTGTGGCTTCCCAGAACAAAATTCCCTTCCCCAGTCACCACTCTCTTTCCTACTGTTATCTCCTCCTATTGGACTGTAAACTCCTGATGGTCAGAGGCTGTCTCTAATTTCTATTTGTATTCCTAGCATTTACCACAGTGCTTGGCACATAATGAATGCTTTTTCATTCATTCATACATGAAACTCAAGAATCCCAACAGGAAATTACCTGGAAGAATTGAATATAAAATTGTGTGAAATTTTTTAGACTTACTAAATCTTCAGCCCATTTTAATGTCACTATAACACATGTTATATATACTTCGTATATACATGATATTTAATTTCCATGTTACAATGTGGTTAGGAGTTGACCTGCAAAGGTGGTAAAAAGTTTTTACAGCAAGTATCTCTAATAAAGGTTTCATTTCTAAAAATATATAAAGAACTGAGTCAAATTTATAAGAATACAAGTCATAAAAAAGAAAAAAAAAAAGACTACAAGTCATTACCCAAATGATAAGTGATCAGAGGATATGAACAGGCAGACAAAGAAATCAAAGCTATCTTATAGTCACATTAAAAAATGCTCTAAATCACTACTGGTTAGATAAATACAAATTAAAACAATTCTGCAGTATCACTTCATACCTATCAGATTGGCTAATATGACGGAAAAGGAAAGTCATTAAAGTTGGAAGAGATATGGGAAATCTGGAACACTAATGAACTCTTGGTGGAGTTGTGAACTAACCCAACCATTCTGGTGAACCATTTGGAACAATGCCCAAAGGGCTATAAAATTGTGCATACCCTTTGACCCAGCAATATTACTAGTAGGTCAGTAGCCCAAAAAGATATAAAAAAGGGGAGGGAGAGGATCTTTACTACCAATTAGAAAAATAAAAATGAGAAGGCATGTGGTACAATCAAAATAGATCGACCTTGACCTATTTAAACTAGTTATTGACACTGGAAAATAGTTAAGGGAAGGGACAACAACCCAGATTCTAATGATTTCTTAAAGAACTTTTACTGATTATAAAGAAATCACTATAACAAAGAGTTAAAAGAATCTAGAAACTGCTTCAACAGAACAGAACTAAGGCAGTGGATTAGAGGAAGCAGCCCAGCTCAACTCACTCAACATTCCCCTCCAAATAATTTACACTTCAAATAAAATTTTGGAGCAGCAGAGCCAAAAAATGCTTAGGGTGAGACGTTTTTCCAGCCTATGACATCTTAGGAGGTCTGTGGGAGAGGTCTGTGACATCAAGGTGAGGGCTGGCCTGGAAAGAACACAGTGGCAGCACTAGCAGGCCTTGGAGATGGCAGTGACAGCAGTAGCAATAGTAGCTTCAGGAACTCTGAGCCTAGACATGATAAGGGAATCAGATAACTGATCATAAAAAGCTTTCAGAGGACCCTTTGCTAGTACTGGCACTGACTAGCAACTCTATTGACCATATATAGCTCTGGGTCACAATTTCAAGGCAGAAAGAAGCTCTAATCACACGAGAGCAAGGGTCCTGGCTCCAATCCCAAGATAGAAAAGAGCATTAGCACTTACAGCCTCAGGAAAGCAGGGGACCTGGTCACAGTTCCAGAGCCAAGAGAGAAGCACTAGTGTTTGTGGCTGCAAGGGAACAGGAGCCCTTCCTGGGTAAATATGTGAGGGCAGACCCAGAAAGCAATGACTTCACTTCTCCCTGGATCACACCACCTTGGAAGCACCAAAAACTTGCAGACCCTAGAGCTAGCTCTGAAAACAGCAACATGAAAAAGCCTGAAGCTTGGGACAGTGCTTCCCCACCCCAGGTAAGCAGAGTCCAACTATAACATGAAGTTCAAAGTCAACAAACAAATTGGAAAAATGAGAAAACAACAACAAAAAAGACCAAGACACAAACTCAGAAGAGGACAACAATATGAAAATTACTACAACCAAAAGCTCAAAGAAAAATGCTAATTGGACACTAGCCCACCAAGAATTCCTGGAATAGTTAAAGAAGGGTTGTTAGAGTGATAAAGGAAAAACTGGAAAAGAAATTGGAGTGATGCAGGAGAATTATGAAAAGAGAATTAACACATTGGTAAAAGAAGCATAAAAAAAAATTCTGAATAACACTTGAATAAAAACAGAATTGGCCAAAAATTAAAAGTTACAAAAAAAGGAGTTCTAGAAAAGAACTCCTTAAAAAGCAAAATAGACTAAATGGTAAAGGAGATAGAAAAGCTCACTTAAGAAAATAATTCCTTACTATTGTGCTATAAGAAATGGGAAAGAGATGGACTTCATAATTACCTGGAGAGGCTTATACGGATTGATGCTAAGTGAGAAGAGCAGAACCAGGCAAAACCTGTACACAATTACAGACACATCGTACATATGATGACC
>CM053589.1:127194234-127221889 GCA_028646515.1 Pseudochirops corinnae | reverse complement strand
AATTCCTTAAAAATTAGAATTGGGCAACTGGAAGTTAATGACTCCACGACACAATAAAACAAAGTCAAAAGAATGAAAAAAAAAAAAACAGGCCAAAATGTAAAACATCTCTTCAGAAAATAAATGCCCTGGAAAACAAATCAAAGAGAGATAATTTAAGGAAGATTGGATTACCTAAAAACCATGACTGAAAAAAAAAAGAGCCTAGAAATCATCTTTCAGGAAATTATCAAGAAAAACTGTCCTGATATCTTAGATACAAAGGACAAAATAGAAATTGAAAGAATCCACCAATCATCTCCTGAAAGAAAGTGAAAACTCCTAGGAATATAATAACCAAATTCCAGAGCTCCCAGGTCAAAGAAAAAACATTACAAGTAGCCAAAAAGAAACAATTCAAATATGGAACCACTATGAGGATCAAGAATATGATGTTCCAGAGTAACCAGAGCTAGGGTTGCAACCAAGAATAACCTATGCAACAAAACTGAGTATAACCTTTTGGGAAGAAAAATGGATATTTAATGAAACAGAGGACTTTCAAGCATTCCTCAATGAAAAGACTAGAGACAAACAGGAAATGTGACATTCAAACACAAGACTCAAGAAGAGAAGCATAAAAAGGTAAACATGAAAGAGAAATCATAAGAGACTCAATAAACTGTTTATATTCCTATATGTGAAGGCAATACATGTAACTCCTAAGAATCCTATCATTATTATGACAGTTAAAAGGAATCTACATAGACAGAGGGCATGAGTGTGAGTCAGTTATGTTGAGATGATCTGAAAAAAAAAAACCTTAACAAGTGAAAAAGAGGGAAACACTGGAAGAAGGAAGGGGGAAGGAAATAGTAGAATGAGGTAAATCTTTGCACACAAAGACGCACATGAGAAAGAGCTTTTAAAACAAGGGAGGGGAAAAAAGGGATGGAGGTAATTCTTGAACCTCATTTTCATTTGAATTGGTTCAAACAAGGAAATATGTACACACACACACACACACTCAGTTGAGTAGAGAAATCTATCTTGTCTAATAGGGAAATAAGCGGGTTAGAGCCCTACATGTCCAAAAATATTTATAGCACTTCTTTTTTTTGGTGGCAAAGAATTGGAAATCAAGGGGATGCCCATCAATTGTGGAACGACTGAACAAATTGTGTCATATGATTGTGATGGAGTACTATTGAGCTGTAACTAATGATGAGGGGGATGGTTTCAGAACAGTGTGGTAAGGCCTATATGAACTGATGCAAAATGAAGAAAGCAGAATAAGGAGTTGTTGTACACAGAAACAGCAAAATTTCAAGGATGATCAACTTCTAAAGATTTAGCTCCTCTAAGTAATACAATGAGCCAAGAGGGCTCATGATGAAAAAATGTTATCCACCTACAGAGAGAGAACTGATGAACTATGTGTGCAGACTAAAGTATAATTTCCTGACTTTCTTCACTGTTTTTGCTTTTTTGTGATATGGAAATATATTTTGCATGACTTCACATGTATAATTGTCACCATATTGCTTTTTTCCTCAGTGAGTGGGGGAGGGATAAGCGGAAGGAAATGAGGGAGAGAATTTGAAACTCAAAAAAATTTTTTTTAAGAATATTAAAAATCAGGGTGGCTAAGTGACACAGTGAATAGAGCACCATCCTTGGAGTCAGGAGGACCTGAGTTCAAATCCAGCCTCAGACACTTAACACTTACTAGCCGTGTGACCTTGGTTAAGTCACTTAAACCCAATTGTGCTGCCTTTCCCCCTCCAAGAAAAAAAAAGGAATGTTAAAAATGAATAAATAATTTTTAAACAGCTTCAACTAGCCAGCACTTGATCCTGAAAAGTGACAAGGAATGGCAGCCAAGATCAATATCAGTTTTCATTTTATTTTAAAAATCATACTGATGACTTTTACACCAAAGTCATTTTCCCACTTATCTGGCATGGATATGACTTTATGTTATGATATGTCTGTATGATTATGACCGTATGTTATGATATTACAGGCATGATATGTATGTCACATGATGCAGTGTGAGGCATCAGTCACATGATGTATCATCACCTAGAAGTATGTCACATGATGTGGTGTCTGTGACATGAGATGATGCTTGTCACATGGTGTAGCATGTCTACTGCACAGCACAACTGGTGCATGGTCTTCTGTCACGTGACATGGTATTCTGTCACATGACATTCTATGCTACATGGTCTTCTGTTGCCTGACATGCCATGTCTGCAACATGGTATTGTGTGTCAACCACATGGTATACCACATCACCACAAGGTGTGGCAGGTTGCATAGAACGGAATAAACAGATAAGCAAGCGCTAACTCTCTGAAAAAACCTGGATGGCGTGTAGTAGGAAAAGTAGCCAGGCAGGAAGCAGATAAGGGAATAAGGAAGCATTTACATGGCGCCCTCTGTGTGCCCGGCATCGTGCTAAGTACTTCTGCAAATACTATCTTGTCTGATCCTCACAACCCTGGGAAGTGGGTGCCATGATTATCCCTCTTTAACAGCTGAGGAAACTGAAGCAAAGAGATGTTAAGTGACTTGCCCTGAGTCACACAGAAGTAAGCGTCTCGGTCTGGATTTGAACTCAGGTCTTCCTGATTCCAGGTCCAGCACTCTATCCCCTGCTCCACCTGGCTGCCCAGTAAAGAATTTTAGCAAAAATAGAAAGCATAACCACAATCCTGCATTTCCTGGTGCTGCCTGGCACCAGACGCCGCCCGGTTTCTTGGAGTGGACTTGTGGATACTTCTTGTCCTCTCTGCAAAGTTCATTTAAGGGAACAGTCTGTCGAGGGGACTAGGTTAGGTGACCTTTAGATCTTTCGCTGGGCTGGTTCTTTGGCAGCCAGCCTGCTCTCGTGTCATTTTGATTCAGGAATACCACTCAGGGCTGCTGTAGCACTTGCAGAGGGACAGAGAATCATCATTTAAGGCATAGGAGTTCAGAGGAAAACTCAGGTCTCAGGAAGGTGAAATGAGTGGCACGAAGGAAGAAAATTTCAGAGACTCAAACTGAGAAGAGTCCCTGAAGCTGACATGGTTTACAGTGAAAGACCAAAGTGACCAAAGGGGGGCAGCAGCCAGCTCAAAATAAGTAATGTACAGAGGCAAATTCTGAACATTAGGCAAATGGAAGAAAAGAGTTGTAAGGATCCTTCCCATCTTATTACTCTCTCAGGTTCTGTGGAATTATGTAGACACACACACACACAACTAGTCACCTCAGTTTTCTAAGCCTGTTTCCTCCTCTGTAAAGTGATGATAATAACCGTAGTATCTCACAGGATTGTGGCATTTTGCAAGCCTCAATTCATTCTTTAAATATTAGCAAACATCATCATAACCTCACTAGGCAGAAGAATGGTAAAGAAACTAAAAAGGCCAAGTGTTGCAGTAGAAAAAACAATGGATTAGGAATCAAGAGAACTGAGTTCAAATAATGCCTGTGACAGTTATTAGCTCTGTGACCTTGGGTGAGTCATTTCTCCTCTAGAGAGTTATTTCCTTATTGGTGAAAAGAAGGAATTGATTGAGATGTCTTTCATCTCTTAAGATGCTGTACTTCTAACTAAATTATAAAATATGAAGTGAGATGCTTTCTGATTCCCTGGCCAAGCTTGAATGAAAGTAAAAGGGTGATTATATTTAAAATTTTACTATCATACTCAGATCCAAGAGCCTCAAACATTTATATCCCAAATAAAATAACAAGGCACTGGTTTAAAGTCAGAAAAAGGAAAGAGCATGATGGTTTCATTTCATTTCATTTCATTGTATATGAATGATAATAAGTGTAAAATAATATTTGTTTCTTCTTAAATAAGAAACAAAATGAAAATAGACTTTGAAGCATCCTCCCCCTAAAAAGACAATTCCCTCTAGGAATACAGGAGGAATTAAGAGTATTTATGTAGCCTTTTTGAAATTGTATTATTGATAACTAATAACATATTTTATTTATATGTTTTATTTACTCCTAGAAGAATATTACAGGTTAACCTCAAAATTATGCTACAGTTATCCCTGAAGAGTTACATGTAATATGAATTTCTGCTCATCACAGCCCATTTTAAATCCACAGTATATAACTATTTAAATCAGTCTTGCAACAAATCCTTCTGTAATATGAATACTCTCCTAGTTAATTGCTATTTTTTAAATTCAAAATTTTAATATACTTTGTATTCACGTAGAACACACGTTCATTTTTGTTGGGTAATTTAAAAGTAAGTCTCTTTTAAATCTTTTATTTAAAGATAAATGTTTTCAAGCCTATTCATATCCAAAGTTCTTTATTACACAGACGCAGAAAGTAAGTAATGTTATTTCTGGTTTTTTTAGCTTAATTCCCTGAGAACACATGTACATTGACTGCTTTAAAATAAGGAGACACAAAGTTAGTTCAGCGGGACTTACCACCACCATTTAATGTTTACAAATTATAGGAATGAAAATTTGAACGGAAATAAACAGAGGGGGAATTCATAGCCACACCAGCAATTCCAGGAATCAAAGTAGAGGGAAAAGTCTGGAGCTTTTCACATCCAAATAAGTTACAAAAACAAAGCTAATCCAATTTTGAAAAATTATAGGTTTGGCCCAAACAGAAACACACCGTAACTATAAGTCTGCTCTCTACGTCTTCATTTCCCCCTTTTTGTAGTTATGAAAAATAGAATGCTAACCAAGAGGGTCTTGAAAATGTGAATGATCTTTGCTATTTTTAAAAAATAAAACTATTCCCTCCCCTGAGCCGAGTACGTCATTCTCACTATGGCAGAAAATAAAAGCAAATTGTGAAAAAATAAAATAATTTTCTATCAGTACTATAGATACTACCACCCTTAAATTACCCAGGAATAAACTGTTTCGAAGAGATACCACAACAGAAGGTCTTTAATTCAGAAGCTCTCCAGCATGAAAAGTTGTCTTCCTTCACTAAGATCAAAAGAACCAGCTTACCCAGTAACCACTAAGTGCATTTTCCCAATGCTTTGTTTTTTTTAAGGAATATAATCTATTACTTTCCCCTTCACTTTCCCCATCACTTTTTTTAGTTAGATTTGAAACTTTTTTTTTTGCCGTAACCGCCAGTCTCTCCAAATTGATTGTATCCAAATGAATGTGCAAATTTTTAAAACCTGAAAACAATCTTATGTTTCCAGCACTTCTGTAATTTAATCCAATTTTTTATTGAAGGCCATGTTAAAGCATGTAAATGGTTTGTTGAACTACTAGCTAAAGCCAATAGATTTCTCAGACAGATGGCAGATGGCATGGGTCTGTAAACACTTCAAACTTAATTTTGATGCTTTTCTGAAAAGCATTTTGATGAAGGTAGTTTCAGAAATATTGTTCCTGGGTACAATCATATGAAGACCTCCCTCTCCTCCCCCCTCTACAGAAGTGAGTTGGAAACATTTCCATTACTGGCCATAAACAACCTCACTGTCAGCGGATTAGCAAAAGTAATTGGCATTTTAAATTAATCTTCCGCTTATCCTCAAGGATGGCTTTCCTGCTTCACAAAAATAGAGTGAAATTTTTGCATTGCTTAAAAATGACAAGCATTTGGATAGGGAAAACTTTAAAGTTATATAAAGTGATGCAGAATTGAAAACAGAATATATACATTTATTTAAAAGTACATCTAGTCATACCTCTGAAGCATAAAATTAATTAAAATAGTTGTTCTGAGACATATTTTCCAAGTCAAAACAAGAACTATTGTAGGAACTTATGCTTACAAACAAAAGAAAAATTATCCTTCGAAGCACATCTATAAGGAGATTTTTGAAGAAGGCAAAAAAGAGAATTCTGAAAGTCAACTGCCTTTAAATGAAAATTTAGGCCAGAGTCTGAAGAAGTGGGATAAGGTGTGTCTTCTACTCTGCCTCTCTTCACATCTTTGAAAGAACACATTAAAAGACCTGAAAAGGGAAATTTAAGAAGATTTCTAAAGGTTTCCTTCATTGATCTCATCAGTCATCGCTGGCTCGAAGGACAGCAATGACACTTGTTTTTTTTTTTTCTCTCTCCCCACCTGTTGTCACTAGTCTCCTGGTATTCTAGGGGCCATTCTCACTTTCTGCTTGAATGACAAGATCTGCTTTCAATATGTAGGTGGTAAAATTTTCCCAAGGGTTTTTCTTTCCTTGAGACCACAAAGAAGAATGAGAGAAGAATATCTGTCAAAACGGGCAACACTTCACCTTTAACGATTACCAGAAGTCCAAAGATGAATGTACATATTTTAACTGGCTCCATCTTGCCATTCAGGAATAGAGAAATACAAAAGTGCATGGATACCTACAAGATACAACATTACATGTACTTCACCTGACCCTTTCTAAGGCTACCACATGTTAGGTAGATCTGGCTACAACTCAAGAATTTGGAGAGAGAATATTCTGAATAAGTAAGTAATTGAGTTAAGAGAGCGCTAAAGAAAGATTTCACACTCACATTCATATGCTAAAGCAGTTTAAAAATAGACCCCAAGAAGGGCCTGACTTCACTTTTTAATTTTAGCCTGGTGATGGGCATGCCCTAAAGACAGAAAAGTCACCGGGCATTTTCCTGAGCACAGTGATCTTCATATTTTTATAAAAAGGAAATGCAGCATGTTCTATTAATAAAACTGCTGTAGCCTCAGTTAAATCTAGACAGTCCGTAAATCAGGGCTCCCTTCAATTTAACTTCCCTGGCCCACTCACACTCGAGTCAAAGGCATGCCCACAAGTCACATGCCACTTGGGGAAAAACTGAGCAGGGTCATTCCAGATGGTCCAGAGAGATGAAAGGGAACATTCTATAGCTTTCTGATCTTACATCACTACAAAATAAGAAATTAATTTTAATTCACAAGCATTTATTATGTACTCATTATGTATAAGCTACAATGCTAGGGATGGAGATGCAAACACAAAAGGAACAACAATCCTTGCCCTGAAAAGACTGACATTCTTCACATTCCAGACAATTGTCCACCCAGAATATTTTGCCATCTGTTGTGCCACCCCTACACCCTTCTTTTCACCACCTGGACCAGGAGTCTACACACTGGACCTCCAGAATCCATGCCCCTAGTCTCTGGGGAAATGAATCTATTCAGTTTGGTTCTCCAATCTAGGACTTGAGCTGACTAGTGATGGAGAAAGCAAACTTGTATAACTCATCATATGAAGCTAACCCTAAAAGAGCCAAGATTATACATCACATCTCTTCTAGTCATCATCCCAGGCTATCTTGCCAGCACTCATACCAACACTGACTTCTTCCACTTCTTGTTCTGAGTACCATAACCACAAAAGTACAATTGCTTTCAGAAAAAGAATGTCAATTGATTTCTCTACAATTCACTTCTCCAAAACTCCATTCTCTGGCTGCTACCCCTTAATTTACATTGTATTCTGCTTTTAGAATATAAACTCAGGGACTCTTTCATTTTGTATTTGTATCCCTGACTGGCATAAGTCAAGCCCCTAATAAAATTTTTAAAATTCATTCTCCTGGGAGAAATCTGCAGCTAAGTAAATATCAGATAATATGAGGAAAGAGAACAATAAC
The DNA here is from genome assembly GCA_028646515.1 of Pseudochirops corinnae. Taxonomy (NCBI): domain Eukaryota; kingdom Metazoa; phylum Chordata; class Mammalia; order Diprotodontia; family Pseudocheiridae; genus Pseudochirops; species Pseudochirops corinnae. The sequence continues at coordinate 127,214,303 of CM053589.1, read as the reverse complement.
AAGATCAGGAAATTTTTCAAATCAAAAAAGGGTTCCTTAGCGAGTCCTCCCAGAGTTGAGCCCAGAAGAATGTTAAGGATTCTTTGAAATTCTATGAGAAGAGAGTATATTCTACACATGCCTCTGGAAAAGTATGGACAGCCGGAATGCAGAATCACAGAACAGCAAGTAGTTAGAAGTAATGTTGGTGAGGGAAGGAGGGAGGGCAAAAGGACTGGGAAATGACTGTCACTAGGAGACAAAGGGAATCAATGGCACTTTTTTTTTTTTTAGATTTAAAAGGTAGAACTGACCAGATCTGTTAATTAATTCATTTTGGAAAGGGGAGAGAAAAAAAATTAAAGAATGACTCTGAGGCTGTAGAGTTGACAATGACTTTGAGGTTGTGAATCTGCATGACTGGAAGAGTGAAATTACCCTCAATAAAAACTGGAACTTGTCTCTAAGTGACTAGGCGACTCACTTGAACTGACTTCATCTAGAAAGGATATATGTTTGGAAACTAGTCACACTTATAAAGAGATACAGATGTGTGAATGGGGCATGGGAGACAAAGGACACCAAATCTTTAATATACATACAAATAGAGTATCTCCTTTCCCAAAGAGAAAAACATATGTTTCATCAAAAGGAACACATGAACAATCTAATTCCAATATAAAGACTAGTGATGAAAAGTAGGACTCTAGCTGGTTGTGTAAAACTGAGTGTATCTAAGGAGTCAAGAGATTTGAGTTTTTACGTTTGGCTACTACAGAGCAAGTCACTTTAGGCAAGTCACTTAGACTCAGCTCTGTTCTGGATTTCCGAATTTGCAAAATGGAAATAATGATTTCTTTTGGCCTACTTCATAGCTTTATTAGAAGAATCATGAAATAACATATACCAAATAATTTCTAAAGTAAAAATTTCACATACTATTTGGCAACAAAAGAGTGCTTTGGGGTTTCCCTGATTTGATCATGATGAGGAAATAGGTACACATAGGCTAAATGGCATGCCCAAGATTCCAGAACCAGGAAGGGATGAAACTGAGCTTCAGTCTAGGTTTCCTTACTCCCAAGTCCAGTATACTTTTTAATAAACTGTAATGTTATGCAAATGTAAAGGAATATTATGTTAAGGCAATCAAACTGTAAGACCTTATAATACCTTGTTTTAATCATCATCCCCCCAAAAAGATGTTTTTCAAGATTAAAAAAAAAAAAACTTTAAATACCTTAAATTTCAACAAACCCAACCATTTCTTTAAAATTATACCATTATGGGAGGGAATTCATGACAAATTCTTAACATTTTGGTCCTGAAAAGTGTTCCTTCAGTTATCTTTCACTAACCAATTCCAAATATTAAAAATCAAACCAAACCCCTGGAACCTATGCAAAAATTGACCATGTATTATTAGGGCATAAAAACCTCACAACCAAATGCAGAAAATCAGAAATACTAAATACATCCTTTTCACATATTATTGTAATAAAAATTACATTCAATAAAGGGCTGTGTAAATGAAGATGAAAAGTTAATTTATATTCTAATATATTCTAATCTTAAATATTATTTAAATATTCTAATCTTAAAGAATGAGTAGGTCAAGAACAAATCACAAAAACAACAATTTCATTAAAGAGTATAATAACACGACAAAATTTATGAGGTGCATCCAAAATAGTACTTAGGGGAAGATTTATATTGTTAAATGCTTACATATTAAAACAAAAAAGTTGTTCACATCGAAGAAGTAGGCATGCAATTTTAAAAAAAACTAGAAAAAGAACAAATTAAATATCCCAAATCCTGATTAAACACCAAATTAGAAATCCTGAAAATCAAAGAAGAGGTTAATAAAACTGAAAGAAAAACATTGAACTAATAAATAACAATGGAGCTGGATTTATTTTTTAAAAAAACAACAATAAAATAGGTAGACTGTTGATTAATTTGACTTTTAAAAAAGAAATCTAAATTACAGTATCAAAAATTAAGAGTGAATTCACCATTAAGAAGATGAAATTAAAATAACTATTAGGAGTTATTTTGCCCAATTATATGCCAATAATTCCAGTAATCTAAATGAAATGAAAGGATATTTACAAAAAATATAAGTTGTTCAGACTAACAGAAGAGGAAATAGAATACTTAAATAACCCTATCTTAGAAAAAAAATTGAACCAGCCATCAACGCGCTCCATAAGAAAAAATTCCCAGGACCAAATGGATTCCCAAGTGAATTCTACCAAACATTTAAAGAACAATTAATTCCAAATACTATGTAATTGATTTGGGAAAATAGACAAAGAAGGAGTACCACCACATTCCTTTTACATCACAAATACGGTTCTGCTACCTAAACCAGGAAAAGCAAAAACAGAGAAAGAAAACTATAGACCAATTTCTCTAATGAATATTGGTACAAAAATTTTAAATAAAGTACTAGCAAGGAGATTACAGCAATATAGTTCACAAAGATCATACATATGATCAGGTGAGATTTATACTATGAATGCAGGGATGGTTCAATAACAGGAAAACTAGCAGCATAATTGATCATATCAATAAAAAAAATGATTATCTCAACAAATGCAGAAAAAGCTTTTGACAAAATATAACACTCATTCCTACTAAAAATGTAGGAATAAGTGGAGCTTTCCTTAAAATGCTATGTGATATCTATCCAAAACCATCAGCAAGCATTATCTATTACAGGGATAAGCTAGAAGCCTGCCCAGTAAGATCAAAACTGCAGAAAGAATGACTATCATCACCAATATTATTCAATATTGTTCTAGAAATACTAGCTATACTAGCAATAAGAGAAGAAAAAAATAAAGGAATTAGAACAGGCAATGAGGAAACAAAACTAACACTTTTTGCAGATGATTAAGATGGTATTCTTAGAGAACCCTAAAGAATCAACTAAAAAACTATTTAAAATAATTAACAACTTTAGCAAAGCTGCAGGATAACAAAATAAACCTACATAAATCAACATTTGTATATATTACCAACAAATTCCAACAGCAAGAGATAGAAAGAGAAATTCCATTTAAAATAACAAAAGACAATATAAAATACTTGGGAGTCTACCTGCCAAGACAAACCCCAGAACTATATGAACATAATTATAAAACACTTTTCATACAAATAAAGGAAATCTAAACAACTTAAAAAACATTAACTACTTGTGGGAAGGCCAAGCCAATATAATCAAAATCACAATTCTACCTAAATTAACTTACTTTTTCAGCGCCATACCAAACTATCAAAAATTAATTTATAAAGCTAGAAAAAATAATAACAAAATTCATCTGGAAAAACCAAAGGTCAAGAATATCAAGGGAATCAATCAAAAAAATGTGAAGGAGGGGGGCCAGATCTCAAACTGTATTACGAAGTGGTAATTATCAAATAAAGGGTACTAGCTAAAAAATAGAGCACTGGATCAGTGGAACAGATTAAGTAACACAGCACACATTAGTAAATGACCACAGTAAATTAGTATTTGATAAATGCAAAGATCCAGGCTTTTGGGACAAGGATTCACTATTTAACAAAAACTACTCAGAAGACTGGAAAGCAATTTGGCAGAAACCAGGTATAGACCGATATCTCACATTGTATGCCAAGATAAGGTGAAAACGGATGCATCATTTAGACATAAAAGGTGATACCTTAAGTAAATTAGGGGAGGATGGAATCATTTATCTGTCAGATTTACGGATAAGAGAAGAATTTATGACCAAACAACAGCTAGAAAGCATTAGGGGATGTAAAATGAATAATTTTATTACATTAAATTTAAAAGGGTTTGCATAAACAAAATCAATGCAGTCAGGATTAGAAGGAAAGTAGAAAAATGAGGAGGGGGAATTCATATCAGGTGTCTCTGATAAAGACTTGATTTCTTAAATATAGACAATTGAGTCAAATTTTATGAGTCATTCCCCCACTTATAAATGCTCAAAGGATATGAACAGAGAGTTTTCAGAAGAAATCAAAGCTATCTATAGTCATAAGGAATAAAAATGCGATTAATCACTATTGATTAGAGAAATATAAGTTAAAACAACTCTGAGGTACCATCTCATAGCTATCAGAAATAACAAACGCTGGAGGGGATGTGGGAAAATCAGTACACTAATGAATTGTTGGTGGGGTTGTGAACTAATCCAATTCTGGAGAATAATTGGGAACTGCACCCAAAAGGCTATAAAACTTTTTTATAAAACTTTGACCCAGCAATAACACTACTAGGTCTGTACCCCAAAAAAACAAAAAGAGGGGGAAAGGACACATTTATACAAAAATATTTATGGTAGCTCTTTTTGTGGTAGAAAAGAATTGGAAATTGAGAGGAAACCCATCAAATGGAGAATGGCTGAACAAGTTGTGGTATATGATTGTGATGAAATACCATTGTGCTATAAGAAATAATGAGTGGCAGGGCAGCTAGGTGGTGCAGTGAATAGAGCCCTGGCCCTGAAGTCAGGAGGACCCGAGTTCAAAATCAACCTCAGACACTTGACACACTTTGGGCAAGTCACAACCCCAATTGCCCCTCCAAAAAGTAAATAATAATAATAATAATGAGTGGGGCAGTTTCAGAAAAACCTGGAAAGACTTATATGAACTGACACAAAGTGAGGTGAACAAAACCAAAATAACATTGTACACAACAGCAGGATTGTAATGATGATCAATTTTTAAAGACTTAATTAATCTGATCAATACAATGATCTACAATTCCAAAAGACCTATGATGAAAAATGCTATCCACCTGCAGAGAGAGAACTAATGAACTCTGAATGCAGATTGAAGCAAAATACTTTTTTAACTTTATTTTTCTTGTTTGTGTGGTTGTTTGTGTTTTCTTTTGCAACATGGCTAATATATAAATATGTTCTGTATGACTTCATCATATGTATAATCAATATCAAATTGCCCTTCTCAGTGGTTTTGGGGAGGGAATGAGGGAGAGAATTAGGAACTCAAATTTTTTTAAATGAATATTTTAAAATTACATGTAATTGGGAAATATTTCACAAAATAAAAAATATATTTTTTAAAAGAATTGTAAATTAAGGGGATGACCATCAACTGGGGAACAGCTTAACAAGTTGTGGTATATGATTGTGAAAAAAGGAATACTATTGTGCTATATGAAATGTGCTATGAGAAATGGTTTCAGAAAAAATCAGGAAGCCTTGTATAAACTGATGCAAAGTAAAGTGAAAGAACTAGGAAATCACTGTACACAGAAACAGCAAACACTGTACTGCTGATCAACTGTGAGAGACTTAGCTACTTTTATGACTATAATAGTCCATTCCAAAGGCCTCGTGATTAAAAATGCTATCCACCTCCAGAGAGAGAATTGATGAACTCAGAGCACAAATAGAAATATAATTTTTCACTTTATTTTTTTGCCTTTTATGGTATGACTAGTATGGAAATGTTTTGTATGATTTCATATACATAACTGACACATTGCTTGTCTTCTCAATGGGAGGGACTGGAGCGAGGGAGAGAATTCAGAACTCAAAAAAATTTTAAATGCTAGAAAGAAGAATACACAATAAATACTCTATTTGAGATGTCACTACAATGAATGAAAGGGTAGATCCATGTGCAGGAGAGATTAGGGTTGATTAGTTTTCTGTCATTCTTAATAACAAAATGCTTACTGAAAACTAGGAGAAATAATAACACATGACACGTTTATACAGTACTTTAAGTTTTACTAAGCACTTTCTTTACAAGAACCCTCAAAGGTAGGTAGTACAAGTATTATTACTATTTTACAGAAAAAGGAAGTGAGGCAAAGGAAGATGGAATGACTATGTTGTCATTCAAGAACTTCAGTCATGTCTGACTCTTCATGACCCCTTTTGGGGTTTTCTTGTCAAAGATACTGGATTGGTTTGCCATTTCCTTCTCCAGCTCATTTTACAGATGAGGAAACTGAGGCAAGAGGGTTAAGTGACTGGCCCAGGATCACACAGCTAGTGTCTAAGGCCAGATTTGAACTCAGGTTTTCCTGACTTCAAGTCCAGCATTCAATACAGTGCACCATTAAGTTAACCTAGGATTATATTAGAAAGTTATCATGTAAGAACTAGAATTGTGAACCTAGGTCTTGTGACTACAAATGAATTCAGTACTCTTCCTACTCCACTGATATACCACACTGGTGGAATAGCTTCACTGAAGAGGTGATGCCTGAGTTTAGTCTTGAATGAAGAAAAAAGGTTTAAATGATTAAAGAAAGAATTGATTCCATTCCAAATGAAACACCAGTTCAGGTGTTATTCCCCCAACTCACTGTCACTAACTGCTTGGATTCCCAAAGCAGTAATTGCTACCCAAGGCTCTATTGGTGGTTGTCTTCCTCATAAAGTAATGAGCCCCCATCAGTGAGCTTTTCTTTAACAATCAATCAATAGACTTAATTAGCTCTTAGAAAAGGCATTGACTCAAATAGCATAATAAGAACAAATTGTTGTATATGAATATAATGAAATATTATTGCACCATAAGAAATGACAAAATAAACAATTTCAGAAAATCCTTTATAGTACAAACTGCTGCAGACTGGAGAGAGCACAACCAAGTCATAATTTATACAAGGTCAGCAACATTGTAAAGAAAAACAATGTTGAAAGATTTAATTCTGATCAAAGAAAAACTTGCCATGTTTCTAAAGGACCTATGATGAAGCATGTTACCCACTTCCTGACAGAAAGGTGAAAAACACAAGGTGCTGAGATATATTTTCCAGGACATGGCCACTGTACATGGCATTTTTTTTTCTTTCTTTCTCTGTTTTTCAATTAAGGTTAACAATAGTAATACCCTCCAATGGGGAGGGGGGCATTGTAACATTTTATAAGCACAGAAAACAAAAACAAAAGGGGATTCAGAAGGAAGTACAAACAAGTAGGACAGTTTTGAAAGTAGTGAGTAGAAGTTATTGCATACTTTTTTTAAAGCCTGCAGTATGAAATGGATATTCAGTGCTTCATATAGAATTCTTCACAGAGTGCAGCTAGGTGGCACAGTGTGTAGAATGCTGGACCCAGAGTCAGAAAGACTTGAGGTAAAATCCTATCACAGATACTAGCTGTGTAACCTTAGTCAAATTATTTAATGTCTGTCTCAGTTCCCTTATCCCTAAAATGGGGCTAATAACAGAATCTATCTCCCAGGGTTACTGTAAGAATAAAATTAGATAGTATTTGAAATATACTTTATAAACCTTAAAGACCTATATAAATGCTATTATTATTATAATCCTCTTTGTGTACATGAAATGTTCTTTTTTTGTGGTATTTAAGTTTTGCGTGTTTAAGTGCAGAATATCCTCCCTCCCAAACGGCAATAACAGTATGGTAATAACAGTAGTTACAAAGCATTTCCTTAAAAAAAAAAAACACCTGGGTATTGAGTATGTCTGGGTATATCTGGGTATTGTGTATACCTGGGTATGTCTGGAAATGCGTATAGTGTACACGAGGGAAGAGTGAGCACAATACAATATATACAGAGTCACAGGTACAGGGAAAACACACTCCAGGATTTACAACTTACCACTGCAACAATAGGGAATCAACGTCCTTTTTTCTCCAAAGAATCCTCTTGAAGTTCACTGTGAGGCAGAGCACCAGTGCTGGTGATAGAAGAGCTACTTCACTATTGGCTGCACTGTCTCCTCTTAGGGCACAGAATCTCTGTTGGATGGGTAGCTCAGCTGAGTTTGTGACTGACTCATCCTTGGCTGGATGGGTTGATCTGCTGCTAGGTTGGATCAAGCAATTCATTTGGCTGTTGAGCTGGCTCCTCGCTGGTCTCAGCTGCTGTTCTGCTATGCTGATGCTCAGCCACAGAGCTCCTGCCAGACTGAGCCAGGCAGGCTAGGGTGTCCTACCATTGATTGGGCTCTTTATAAGGTGAGCTGTCTCTATTAAATGGGCAGATCTGCTACATTTGCTCTTCTTTAGGAAGCTATAGTCATCATCAGCACCAGCCTCTGGCTCAGCTGGGTATTATAGTTGAAATGTTACAGAGCTGTTTTTGGTGAGGGTATAAGCTCTTAGCCTAAGACTGGTGAGCATCTCCACTTTAACTCTCTCAGAGCTTCAAGAACAAGAGGTAGGTGAGGTGTAGCCTCTCTTGTTCAATAGCCTTTACTTGTGGTGGCCAACCAACTTACTTTGTCAGTTCCTGCCAACATCTTATGCAGTTGAGTGATGGGGTACAAAAATATAAAGGCAGTCTGTGCCCAAGAATCAAGCTCATTGCTGGCTAGCCTTTTCATATGCTGTAGAGCAATTCAAGCCTCAGAGTTTAAGGTGCGGGAGGCTTCCTTTCTATATGAAAATGACTCATCCTTTACATTTTAATGTCTCTATATGTTGCCTCTTCCAGTCTTTAGGTTTACTGAAGTCAAAATAAATACCTTGTTATAGATGTATCAAGGAAAGATGAGCTAAGGCACATTAGGAAATGGCTGGAGGAAAAATTGGAACATTAAATAACAGAGTTTGACCTTGGAACATATCAATGGAGGAATTATCTGAGATATGGCTAGCAGATTAAGTTGGACCCAGATAGTTAAGGGCCTTGAATTCTAGACCAACAAGTTGATACTTTATTCCATAGGTAATGGGGAGCTAATGGGGAGCTAATCTCTGCCATTCCAAACTACATGAACAGTTCTGAACATTAGATATGAAGAGGGTAATGAAGGGCAGAGTTTACCATACCACGCCAAAGGAAAGAAACAAAGAAAGGCAGGAGAATGAAATAAACAGGGATGAGTAAAAAGGAAAAAACAGCACTGAGTACCTGCTTAGACTTTCAATAAAATGTAATAACTATCATACACACTCTCTTCACTACCAATCTAATCCCAAACACAGCTGACAAAATTAGTTCAAAACTGTTAACTTGTAGAAGAAGGTCTCTTTAAAAAATGGTATTAAATTTAAAGTACCGGAGGTGGGAGTGATTTTTTTGGTTGGTGCATATAGGTTTGTTAATCCCACATATCAGATGGGAAAGTACTGAAGTAAGACAGAAAAAAAGTCTGCTTTACAATCAGAAGCCATGGATTGGGTTCCCACTCTGTCCCTTGGCTGAATTCAGATACTATAATTTTAACTTAATTGTAAAATCCAGAGCAAATGACTTAATTTCTCTGAGTCTCAATTTCTTCATCTGTAAAATTAATGCTTATTAAGATACAATGCAAAAATGCATATAAAGCATTGTGCAATTATAATGTATAAATGTTAAGTCATTACTTCTTATAACTTGATTCAATTCAACAAACATTTCATATCCGGGAGTTGCATGGAGCACTTGTCATGGAGCTGGGCTGGGCATGTACCTGTGTTCCATAACAATAACATGCTAACATAAGCAAAAACTTGGAGAAAGGTGCTGATGAAACGAACACAAAAAATCAAATAGTCCCTGCATCAAGGAGATGTCATCCTACTACAAGGAACACATCATGTACATAAGTAAGTAAATATCAACCCATGAATCAGTGAGCATTTATTAAGCACCTACTATGTGCCAAGAACTCCTTAAGTAATTTACATCAATCAAGGGAAATAATACATTTAAGGGTGTCAACTTACAAGTAAGTATGACCGAGAGTTCTTAATAAGAATCTTAATCCAAGATTCAAAATTTCTGAGATGGGCCTCAGAAGCCACCTAGTCCAACCCATACCTCAAAAAAGAACAGCATCCCTGAAAAGCAGTCTTCTAGCCTTTATGCAAAGACTTCCAGTGAGCAGAAACTCACTGTCCCCTGAGGTAATTCATTCCACTTCTGTATTGCTCTAATTAAGTCATTTTTTGTCACATCAAGGAGTAAGTGGGAGCCAAAATCAGGACTTTAAATTCCAGGCTAAGTCAGTATTTTATCCTACTGATAAACCACTGAAAATTTTCTTTGGGAGGAGGATAATGGTGGGTAAGGATATGGTCAGAGCTATGTTTTAAGAATATCAATTTGGGGGGGCCACTAGGTGGCACAGTGAAGAGCACTGGCCCTAGAGTCAGGAGGACCTGAGTTCAAATCCAGCTTCAGACACCTAATACTTAGTAGCCATGTGACCTTGGGCAAGTCACTTAACCCCAAATGACCCTCCAAAAAGCCAAAAAAAAAATACCAATTTAGCAGCTATGTCAAGAATGGCAATATTTCAATGTTCACAGAGATCCATGAACTCAAGATGAGTACTCCTTCCACCAGCACAGACGTGAAACTTATTTACATCTTCTCTCCAATGTGATTTCTGCATATGCTTTCTTGTAAATATTCCAAATTACAAATAAATTATCACTGGTAATATGCTATTACCTACTTAGGGCTACTATGTGCCTTTCCACTGCTTTGGGTCACCTACAATTTTAATATGCTATAATAAACAACTACAAATACATCTATGGTCCTTTAGTTCACACATAGCATAGACTTTGGAAGCCCCAATTCATTTCAGGATGCTCTCTTGACACAATAGACTAAGTTGACACCTTCTAGTCCCTGCTGAATTTCTAAGTGTTCAAGTTAGAATAATGGGAGCTAAATGCATCAACTAAGCATTATGACCAAAGACAGAAGGTCATCTTTCTTCCTGCCAGAAAGTGATTGTAAGCGTAAGAATTAAAGTCTCTGGGCCTTTATGCTTCACTTCTCTTATTCTATTTAAAAACAAAAAACAAAAAGGCATACCTGGCTTAGGTATACATCAAATAATAATGTTTAGCACACCCACATTTTAACAAAATAATCCTATCACAGCTTCAGCAGCAAAGTACATATGAGGAGGTTGGTGTGGATCACATCTAAGGTCACTTTCTAGCTCCAAAATGATGATTTCTAGGATTTCACTGCTTTTTAATGTGACTGGTAACTGCTTAGCACCTAAGAAACATCAACAGCCTCAATGGGCAGGATGGGGAGAAGCAAAGCAATACGAACTCCTTTAAGTGTTGTTTTTTTTTAATGAGATGTCCACAATGCCAGCCCATAAAGGAGAAATTCATTTCTTATCCTCACCACTAGCAACTTGTCCATTCTAGGAAAGTGTTGTCAGTGTAAAAATGTATCAAGTGTACAATGGGGCTACAAAACAGGATATAAAATGCCCACTCTTGTCACACAAAATATGTGTGTATATGTGTGTGGTGCGTATATTTGTGTTACACAAACGTGCATATATGTATGTATATTCCTTTTCATGGGGCAAGTCACCACTATTCACTCTCTGGGATTGGTTTACTCATTGAAACCTATTTTTACTCTGGCAAGTCTATATTCCCAGAAGTGAACTACACCTACATGGTTACATTCCAGCTCAGGGTGCTAAGGGGTAATGCACTTCTCCTACCCACCACGCTAGTTTTTGAGCCCCCATCCAATCTCTATAACATAAGCCACTCTCAGTAATGGCACTTTTATATCTTTGAGGAAGCTAGTTGTATAGTATATAGAGAGTGCCGGCCCTGGAGTCAGGAAGACCTAAATTCAGATCTGGCCTGTGACCCTGGGAAAGTTGTTTAAGCTCTGTTTACCTCAGTTTCCTCAGCTATAAAATGGGGATGATAGTAAAAGCACCTACCTCCTAGGGCTGTTGCAAGGATCAGATGAAATAACTGGAAAGTGCTTAGCTCAGTGCCTGACACATATAGTAAGGGCTACATAAACGTTAGATATTGTTGCTATAACAATATAGCCAAAGAATTAAAGATATATGTGAAAAGCAAATGCAGAAATAAAACATATCACATATTAACACAATGTAAACACACAGACACATGTATGTACATACACATGTATAAATACAATATACATATTAACCTGGTTCACACTGTTCCACCACTGCACAGAAAATTTATGGTGAAGAGTGAACGCACATTTACAGGAACCCAGCAGAAAAACACATGAGGAAGGTACACTATGTGCTTAGGGTAACTTAGAAATCTAGACCGAAGGATTCAATGTCATTGTTACATTCAGGAACATCTGTACCATATGGAACTGCTTCTGTGGTCACTGAATGACCAATGATCTTCACTACTCTTCAATTAAGGAAATCCTCTTATCTTCTCTATTCTAACATAGTATTTGCAGGCTCTTAATTAGCCATCACCCTTAAGGCATTTAAAGGGTTTTAAGGCATTTAAAAAGAGTTACCTCTTAAGGAGAACAGCCATTCTCTTGTAAGATAAAGAACTGCCAAGCTCATCCAACTTGCTGTCTCTGAACTCAACTGACAGAACCAGCCAGTTATGCATTCACACAGATGCTCCACTGCCCAGTCACAACAAAGGAGCTCAGAGCAGTGCAACTGGGATTGATTCTTGAAGCCAGCTGTAGAATACTAGAGCCCATGCAAAGTCCTCTTTGCTTTTCCTTCTCAGGCCAGAGATGGCAGCAGAGAGCAACAGGCTCTTATGAGAAGCTTCACCTTTCTCCAACTCTAGGTGGATCTGACCAGCAAGAGTTATCACTGAAACCGTTTTCCAATAAAGCCAATTATTTCTCTAACCAATCAGGAATCGTGCAGCTCAAGTCTTCTTTCAGTTGACTGTTCCTAATTGTCACAGCCCCAATAAGGCAGCTTTTCAGCTAGGTGCCTAGGTGAAGCTCCTCTATCACCCAGCTGGTTTAACCCAATTCTTTGGCCTATCAATCTCAATGGCCTAAATGAATACTTCCTAACTCTTGTTGATTAACCTTTCACTTAAAAAGTCACCTGCCCTAAATTTCATCAATCAAATTGATAAGTCTTTTTGAATTCTACCTCAGTTTCTAAATCTCTAAATGATTTCTCTCTCTTTTTTAAGTTTTACTCTCTCTAGCCGTAAAACATGTATCTAATTTTCCGATGACATTGCAAAGTGGAAAATCCTAGCAAAATCATGGTCAAATTCCAAATTTTCCAGGTCAAAGAAAAAATACTACAAGCAGTCAGAAAAGAAGAATTCAAGTACCAAGGAGATATGGTCAGGATCATGCAAGATATAGTAGGTACCAATATTAACAAACAGTTAGCCTAGAATACCATATTACATAAGGTAAAAGATAATCTACCCAGAAAAACAGAGTACAATCTTACTAGGATGTGAGGAGGGATAGGCAGGGAGGGAAATGGACCTTTAATGAAAAAATATATATTTCTAAGTATTCCTATGAAAAGAGTAGAGCTGCATAGATACTTCAAAGTAGAAATACCAGAGTCAAAGAGAAACATATAAAGGTAAACATGTCCAGTAAACAAAGATAAACTATTTACATTTTAATATGAGGAGATAACAGTCCTGCTAGTGATGACTCCCCTCAGAGTCTTATCGTGGGGGGCAGACTTATAGGGAGTATAATTATATAAAGAACATGAGAGTGGTTTTATTATGTTTTGATGATATTAAGAAAAGAATGGGAAGAAAGAAGAAAGGGAACACACTGGAGAAGAGAAGAAAAAAAGGGTGAGAAAAATTATTTCACATAATTTAGATATGCAAGTAGAAGAATAAACAAACAAGGAAGAAAAGGTGGGAAGAACAGATGATACTTGAACCTTATTCTCATCTGAAATAGTCAAAAGAAGGAAGAACACACAAAGTTGGGTACAGAAATAAATGCCACTCAACAGGAAAACAGGAAGGAAAGGGAAGAAGGGAGAAGGGGAATAAGAGGAAAAGTAGATTAAGGGAGGAATTAGTCCTAGGCAAAACAAACTCTAAGGAGGATGGATCCTGAAGAAGGATTTTAAAGAAAAGAAGAAAAGGATAAGGACCTGTGATATGGTACAGAGTGAGGGAAATGGAAAAGGGACAGAGCTGACAAAGACTTCACCAAAACTAGCATACTAGTCCCGAGCACACTCCCCTGACATCACTCTGCTCTTTGTAAAGAAGGGGCAGGAAATGAATGGAAGTAAACATATAAGAGAACAGGATTGAGGGAAAACATGGGTTAACAATAACTGCTGTCAATAGCAATGGGATGGATTCACCCATAAAATAAATGAGGACAGTAGAATGAATTAGAAAGCAGAATCCAAAACTACATTGTTTACAAGAAACACACATAATAAAAGAAACATAAATATTCACATGTAGTTCAAACAAGAGGTTAGAGTAAAATCTATTATGCTTCATCTTAAGTGAAAAAAAGGAAGGGGTAGCAATCATAATCTCAGGCTTACTGTTATTCAGTCATTTTCAGTTGTGTCCAACTCTTCATGACCCCACTGGGGTTTTCTTGGCAAAGACACTGGGGTTTGCCATTTCTTTCTCTAGCTCATTTGAGAAGTGAGGAAACTGAGGCAAACAGGATTAAGTGATTTGCCCAGGGTCACACAGCTAGTAAGTGTCTGAATCTAGATTTGAATTCAGGAAGATGAGTCTTCCTGACTCCAGGCCTGGCACTCTATCCACCATGCCATCCACCTGCCCTAGCAGACTAGGCAACAGCAAAAACAGATTTAACTAAGAGGTAAACAGAGAAAATATAATTTGCTTAAAGTATTGCAATGAATTATTATCAACAGTAAATGCATACATACCAAATTCCATAGCATCTGAATAATTACAGGAAATTTTAAATGAGTTCCAGAGAGAAATAAGTAATAAAATTATAAAAGTGGGGCAACTCAATATATTCTTTTCAGATCTAGAGAAATCTAACTAAAAAATAAACAACACAAACAGTGTACTATTAAGACCCTGAAAAGAATATTCAAAAAATAAATATGATAGACCTCTGAAGATTTTTTAAGAGAATAGAAAGGGGTGTGTGTATGTGTGTGTTTTCATGGTACTTTTGCCAATGCTGACCATGTATTATGGCATAAAAACTTTATAAACATGTAGAAATGCATAAAACAACTTTTATAGACTACAAGACAATGAAAAATTATATTTACTAAAGGAAACTGAAGAAATAATTAACACTTAATTGGAGATTACATAATTTAACCTTAAAGAATGAGTAGGTTAAAGAAAAAACACATAGAAACAAGTAACAATTTCATTAACAGTAATGACCACAATGAGACAATATACCAAGATTTTAGGGATGCATAAAAAAAAGTAGTCCCTAGGAACAACTTTTATCTTTAAATACTTTCATCAATAAAAGAAAATGAGGATCAAAGAATGGGGCAGGCAACTAAAAAAAAAAAAACCAACAAATTTAAGTCCCCCAATTACCTATCAAAATAATAACAATCCTGAAAATTAAAAAAGAGATGAATAAAATTGAAAGTAAAAAATCTATTGAATTAATAATACTAGGAGTTATTTTTAAAAGATGAAAGAGATAAACAATTAGCTAATTTGAATTTAAAAAGAAAATCAGATTACCAGTATTAAAAATGAAACAGGTGAATTCACAATGAAGAAGAAATAAAAGAAATTATTAGCAACTATTTATCCAATTGTATGCCAATAAAACTAATTATCAAAAGGAAATGGATTAATATTTACAAAAAAATACAACATGCTCAGATTAACAGAACTGGAAACCAGGGATTTAAATGACTCAGTCTTAGGAAGAAAAAAAATTAAACAAGCCATAAGTGAATTCTCAAATTAAAAAAAAAAATACAGGACCAGATAGATTTACAAGTGGATTCTATCAAACATTTAAAGAATAATTAATTCCAATACTCCAAAAACTGTTTGAAAAATAGGGAAAGAAGGAATACTATGAAATTCCTTGTATGATACCAAGATGATCTTGAAGGATGGAGAATCAAAACAGAGAAATAAAACTATCTCTACTGAATATCAATGCAAAGATTTTTCTAAGAATTAATAATAATTAGCAATTACGGTCAATCATGAACATTTGTTCATTTAACTTTCATGACTTCAAGCACTCCCGTGATTTAATTCATAACCTCATCTTCATTTTCCCATTGTCAGCCACATGGCTATGCACATCAGAAAAAAAATGAGAGGCCCAACGGGCACAAGTTTGAGAAGTGACATATCCCACTAGACACTTCACTGCTCACCAAACCATTGTAGAATAAAGAACTCCCCATTCATTTGTTGTATATTTTCACAAGTGAGAAAATAAAGGTGTTAGATAAACTTCATGCTGGAATGTCTGCAAATCACTGTAGACTGCAAGTTTGGTGTTAACATATCAATGTTTTATTATATCTGCAAAAAGAAGTAAAGTATTTATGGTACTGTAGATTTCCTGTGTTATGTAAAGTGAATATTGTCTGAAATCAAATGTGTTTTGTTTTTTTTACTGAGATGTTGACACAAAATATCACAAAATTCTAGGGAAGTACTAGCAAGCGAATGTTTTGCATGTTACCAATTTTATTTTGTATACTGCATTTTATGGGTTATTTCCTGGTTATTGTGTTAGGAAAAGTATATGTTATCAGAATTAATGTTTTATTATAAAGAGCTGTATGTAGAAAACTGTATTTTCAATAATTTCTGAGAAAGATTACAGTTTTTGATGCAGGAGCCTAATCTATTTTCCATAGATTCAATCCATCAACATTTGTGTTTTTTACTTTCACACTGTTTTCTAGAAACGTTATCCTCCACAAAAGTTGAGGACTGACTATATATAGTGCCTACTACATTTCAGCACTGTGCTAAGCACGTTAAAGAAATATTATTACCTGATTTGATCCTTACAACAACCTTGGGAGGTAGGTACTACTATTATTCTCATTTTACAATTGAGGAAACTAAGGTAGAGGTTAAGTGATTTGCCCAAGGTCATACCACTAGTTAAGTATTTAAAACCAAATTTGAATTCAGGTCTACCTAACTTCACGCCCAGTGTTCTATCCACTACTTGGCTACCTAGATTTTTAGCCTAAAATTTTAGTGAGGTACCTACAACAACATCAAATAAATTATACACCATGATAATGCTAGATTTTATAGCAGGAATGCAGATGTGGTTCAATATTAGGAAAACTATAAATATAACATATATTAATATATAATAAATATATTATATATAAAAATATAATAAAAATAGCAAGAACAAAAATCACATGATCATATCATTAGATAAATTTTTGACAAGATGCAATGCCCTGATAAAAACACTAGGAAACATAGAAATAAATGGATATTTCTTTAATATGTTAAGTAGTATCTATCTAAACCCAAAAGTCAGCATAATCTGTAATGGGCATAAATTAGAGGCCTCTTCAGTAAGATAATGGAAATGTAATAATTATAATAACAATTAATAATAAATTTAATAATTACTGTGATAAATTAAATTTTAATTTAAATAATTAAATCTTAATCTTAAACTCTATGATGATTCGGTAGAAAAGAAACAAGGGTCCCTTCCAAATTTTGGTTGTCTTTAAAGAGTATTGAGGCAGTCAAATTAGAAAAACTAAGGTCCTAGGGGTGGACTGGTTCTGTTCTAAGGGTTTTAAGAGGGTAAAGGAAAAAAGAAAGTAGAAGAGACATATATACTGAAAGGGTGAATAAGAGGGTGAAACTTGCTATTTCTCCTAATTAGGGTGCATGAAAAGATTATAGAAACATGATTAGAAGAAGTAAAGGGAGCAGGCATCACATGAACCTCACTCTAATCTGAACCAAAGGTAGGCTGAATACATGGAAGCTTACATTACACACAAAGAGTTATGTATAAAAATACATTAAATTCAACAGGGAAGTGAGGGGTATGAAGAGAAAGGATAACATAGAGATGGAGCAGTCACAAGCAAAATAAACTTCCTAACCTTGGAAAGGAGATGATGAAAGAGAAGAAAAGAAGGATGAGGAGAGGAGCCTATAAATTATTGTTGAGTTTTTTTTTTCAGTCATGTTTGACTCTTCATGACCTCTTGTGGGGTTTACTTGGCAAAGATACTGGAGTGGTTTGCCATTTCCTTCACCAGCTCATTTCACAGATGAGGAAACTGTGGGAAACAGGGTTAAGTGACTTGACCAGAGTCATACAGTAAGTTTCTGAGTCCGGATTTAAGGTCACGAAGATGAATCTTCCTGACTCCAGGCAAAGCACTCTATCCACTGCACCACCTGCTGCAGGAGCTCACATTCTCATGGAAAAGAAGCACACATAGGAGCTTTCAGTTGTAAGCCAAAGGCCCATGGTCCTTGGGGTGCAACAGCAAAACAGATGCATCTTTTTTTAGTAAGAAAAATCATGATCAGTTTCTGATGTTGAAACATTTGACGGTCACAAAGATTTTAGTGGCAAGAACTTACTTTTCTAGGTCTTCAGTAGCTATGGCTGTAGAACCCACAAATACAGCTGTAGAACCCACAAATACAGGCATCATCTCCACAGGGGATGGTTTTCCAGACAATGACTTCAAGTGTCGGGATGGATATAAGATTCATGATCTGGAGGGTGCTACCATTCCCAGGGCTCTTGAGCTTCTCAGTCAACTGATCAGCAGCTAAGATTGGAGGTATTGCACATGTGTTCTAGATCCCTCTACCAGAGCCAGGCTGTTACTTCTGCTCTTTGGAGTTTCAGGGAGTAATTATGAGGTTGGGTGTTTCTCTCCTCTATCACCATTGGCTCAAGTCCCAATTGACTACATTCCATCCATTGTTAGGACACAGTGACTAGCACCCCAGTTTCATTTAACCACAATATCAATTAGCTTTTACTTTAAGATATTTATTTCAAAGTTATAGCAAGAATAAAAACATACCCCACAAAAAAACCATGGGGGTGAGCACATTCTCCCCTACACCACCTTAAACTCTGAAGGAATAGGCTTCAGAACTTGACTCAATTCATATATAACTATAATCCCACCAAGGTCATGTCAGAATGTGGTATGACTGCCACATGAGCCTGCACTTCAACTATAATTGGCCTGGCTCTCAATTACTGCTCCCAAAGACCAATCTTTGCTCCCAAGGGCACTGATGCTATTATACTGGCTGTCAAACCTAGGGACTCTGTAATGTCAGGATGCCAAGGAACCTTCCAAACTTTCTGAACTCACAAGGCAGCACTCCCACCACTAGAAGCTGTTAGTAAAGGAATCATCAAGATCCCCCAAGAGCAACTGAGATAAAAGAGGAAGTAACTGAAGTGGACAAGGCTTTCTGAATGCCTCTGAAGCCAATCATAGAGTTTCTTCTTTAATACATGGTTAGCCAACCAGAAGCAGTTACTAATGCCTACTCATACTCCACAGTCTCTCCAAGATACTTCCTTTACATGCCATCACCATTTTCCCAGAGGCAAACACCCTAGGTTCCTCCATATGGAGAGTCTGTATCAGCTGAGCAAACTGATGGGATCTGCACATGTCCCTGATACTGATCACCATTGTGGTGAGGAAGATGGGTCCTTTCTTCGAAGTAATTAGACCCCATCCTCCAATAACGGCTGTGAGGAACAGGCAGGAAGACATGCCAGTAGTCTGGAAGATACTGCTATTCTCAACATTCTTGGGGGTCAGAGTCCTGAGCTATTTTCATCAAGGTCTGAGAAGAGGTGGTGATGGAGGTAGTGGGGGCAGTTTGATATGTCTGGCACATGAGTCCTCCTGTCTCTCCCCAAGTATTCCATGCTGCTTCAGCTAGAGATATGAAGGACTTAAAGTGCAAAAAGAGATAAATGTTTTTAGACACAGCCATTATGTAGATTTGTTTAGTTTAATTTGACTTATTTGTTACAAGAGGTTTTTTCCTCTGATTTTAAAGAAGGAAAGGGTGGGGGGAGAGGTTAATAATAGTGATTTCAAAAACTGGGTCACTGAAACATTTTTGAATGCACAAAACAGAACAGAAGAAAGTTCAGAGAGAACAATTATAAAAGTAACGTGTTGAATTTAATATATAATTTTTTAAAGAAAGCAGCATCAAATGGATATTCACGATTTCATATGCAATCCTTTTTATGTTCTGTGTATATGTAATGCCATGCACCAGCAGATTCCCAAAGGAATGCTACTGTGAACAGCTTTTGGAGTTCAGATTACAAAATATAGTGAACACTCTGTTTATTCCATTACAAATCAAGACAAACATTCAAAACATTATAATATTCACAAC
>CM053589.1:127153354-127193734 GCA_028646515.1 Pseudochirops corinnae | reverse complement strand
AATTCTTGCTTATATACACACCTCAGCCAATCCCCTTCTTCCACATCAACAGGGGCTCAGCCAATCCCCTTCTTCCACATCAACAGGGGAGTTCATGCCTTCTCAACAGTGGGACAGAGTTTGCACCTTCCCCACTTAGCACTTAGTGCTAAGTATCCTGCTAAACTAATTACTATTACAGTATATGGAAATATTGTTTTTATGTTTAAATTCCAAATAAAAATAAAATTATATTTTAAAATATCAGGCTTAATGTAAGAAAAAACAGACTGAGTTATCCAGTACTTCATATGATGACAAAATAGATTGAGGAATAGCTCAAAAAAACTCGTGGTATGTGAATGTAATGAAATACTGAAATACTGAATCTTAAGAAATGACAAATACAAACAATTCAGAGAAGCATGTGGAAGATTTACATGAATCCGTGCAGACTGAAGTAAGCCCAACTAAGAAAATAATATACACAATGGTTACATCAATGGAAACAGAAAGAACAAAATAAAATTGTACAATATATACTTATAATCACCAAGCTGGGCCCCAAAGAATCAATCAACAAGCATTTATTAAGCTCCTACTACATATCAGGCACTGAGCTAGGTTCTGGGATGCTAATACAAAGAATTCCTACTCTTGAAGAGTTCATATTCCATGAGGAGAAACGACATTTAGAATGCATACAAATTCAAGGTAGATAAGAGAAGGGATTACTAACAGTTGACAGGAATCAGGAAAGGCTTCATGTAGAAGGTGGTACATAAATTGCCTTTTGGAGGAAGAGAAGGCTATGAGGGAAAGGTCAGAAAAAAAAAACATTCTAGATGTGAAGGATGTCCAGGGAAAAGGCATGAAGAGGGAAAATGGAGGACCACGTGTAAGAAAGAATAATAAGGCCAGATTGACTGGCATGTAGCATCCTGGAAAGGGAGAAATATATAATAAGTATTTTTTTTAATAGCCTTGAGAGAAGAGTTGCAAAAATACAGCTCTCCACTTCGTATTGGGGGGGGGGGAGGGTTGTACATAGAATATTATATATTGACATACACAGTCAATGTATTGGTAAGTTTTGTTCAACTACTTTTTTTTTCTGTTTTTAAATTTTTGTTAAAAGGAATGGCTTGCTGGGTGGCAGAGGAAGATATATTCAGATATGAATGCTATATAAAAAGAATTACCAATAAAATTATATAACATGTTTTTTAAAACCTGAAAATTGTGTAATTATAATGAACAAGTTTGGCTCCTGAACATGAGTTGAGAAAAATATACTTCCCTCCTTTCCTTGAAGTGAAGCAGGGGACTATGGGCACAAAGCATTACATATACTGGTCAGAAATGGTTAATGTGTTGTTCTTGTTGAAATGATTTTTTTCCTCTCTTTTTTAGTATTCATTAAAAATAGATGACTTGCTCTGTAGCAAAACTGGGAAGGAATATATTCCAAATGAATGTGAAACAAAAACAAAAGGTATTACTAAAAAATACAATTTGAAAAAATACAGATAGGTCCCAATTAGTGCTAATGTTGAAGGTCATGAGACAGTTACATGTATTTTATTTTGCACTATCTGAAGTTATAATTTTGTGAAATATGGAAGTTGTTTCCAGGTCAATGGAATGTAAATTTGAATAATAAAGCTACTTCATTATTCATGCTAATCGAGATCTAGCTGTAGAGCTATACAATCCTGTGGGTGATGTCTTGATTTTACTCTATTAATAATTTATCTGTTTTTACTGATTAAGCTTGACTTCCTCCCCCTGCCTCCCCCAAAAAACATAGCAGTTGTGGAGAAGACATAAAAAAGTTGAGTGAAGATGAATGGAAGAGTAGTTGTACATGCCGCTGGCAATCTTTTCTGGGTCAGCAGGAAGAAATTGCTCAAAGTATCTGGTTTTCAATATTCAGCTAGTGGAGACTAGCCCCAAGCCTGCTGTACTACTGAGGTTAGCTGCCTATTGTAGCTCTGCTTTTTTCAGGAAGCACTGGAGACCAAGGAGATGTATTCCTGGTCCCTTAGATTAAAGGCTGAGATTTAAAGTCATACCAAACCCTTCCATTGGACTATATATGTCCCAAGAAGTAATGGATGGCTACTGATCAACCTGGGACCTTGGCTTGGCTGCCCACTAGTAACTCAGATGTCCCCAGGCCCAATAAAACAATGATATCCCCCTTCCCTGACGGTATAACTCCACACTGCTGATTTCAAAGAAAAATATGCTTAACTTTAGCTGATGAAGGAATGGTTTAGTGACTCTATCTACTGTACCACCTAGTTGTCCCAAATGAGGAGTAATGAGCCAGAAGACTTCAAATGTCTCTTCTATCACTAAATCTGTGACTCTATGACAGTGACGGTGGTACAGCAACTATCTACATTATTTTGTTATTTTTATCCCATTTTCATCGGTATGTTATAATATTTATAACAAATTCTTGATTTTTTAAAAATAAAACACTAGCTAAGATTATCTGCGTAGATTGTTTTATGAAAGTATGTGGGTAATCTTTTTCATTGTTTTTTTGTTGGTTGGCTGGTTTTAATGGGCCATTGTTACAGAAAATTTGGAACCACGCCTTGTGGTCTGGAGTCATATTACCTGGAATCAGACTATGGCTCTCCTACTTATTACCCTTGTGACCTAAAACAAGTCCATTCACCACTTTGTATCCCAGTTTCCTCACCTACAAAATGAGGGGATAGGGCTAAATGACTACAAAGTTTCCTTTTAGCTCTTGGATTATGATATATCAATATTCTTTACCCTTTTAACATCATGAACCCTTCTGGCTATCCAATAAAGCCTCTGGTCCCTTCTCAGAATATTTTCAATAAGCAGAATAAAATACAAAGAATTACAAAGGAAACCAATTATACTGAAATACGGGAAAACAACAAAAACAAGTTCAAGTCAAGAACCCCTGCTGTGAAGTACAATTCAGACACCCTCCACTCCTACATTTGTAACCTCTTAGACTTCAGATGGCACTGGCTTACAGTTCTCTAGCACTATTGGGTTCTGATGCAATGTACGTGTGTCTATGTGTGTGTCCATGTGTTTCTTATGTCTCTACTAAATTGCAAAGACGCCCCTCTCTTTTCCTCTCCACTTACCCACCTCATCCTGAGCACTGTGGGCACTTACCACATCTTATTATATAATCATATGATAGTCACTAAAAACAGTTTTAAAACTAAGTGAAAATGAAAATTTAATTGAAATTTGTGATCAGTGAAACTTTTATTTTTACCCTTAAAAATAAGCAAAGGGAGGCAAGAATTGCGGGTTCCAACTATGAGTCCCTAAGTAGCTGCATTGTTCTTAGGTACGTCACTTTCCTTCTTCAGATCTTGCAAGTTTAGGACTAAATGACCACATTCTACTGTTTCCTTAACTGAGGCAGAGATCTAGGGAATCTTGCCAACACTCGATTTCTGAATCAAATGATCACACTGACTATTATTTTAGCACATGCTGAGAGGATTATAACTGTTTATATACTTTGCCCAGCCTCAATTTCAGATCTTGCCAGCCATGCATATCAGATGCCTGGTTGTAACTGCTTGTGGAATTTAAAATGGGGTATGGATTTCAGCTTAAAATAAGAGCATATACAGCGAGAACCAAACACCTAAAAACAAAGGTCTTTCTTTAAGTTTTTTTTTTAATTATTTTATTTTCAAATTAGTTTCATCTATATCTCTGTGCTAAAATATTATATGTGTCAATAGTCATGTTTCATAGCAGTTGTAGAGATGGAAGTATTAAAGATGCAAGTATTTATAACAGTACAGTAACCATATTACATCTTGACTTTACATAGGATTTCCTTAACTACCTGTGCTCTGCCCCCAAAATCCAGGTCTTTTACCAAAATTGTCATTTTTATTCTCAGAGTATCACAGTCAGACTCACAGTCAGTTTGGAACAGTGAATACCTCACAGGATTTGAAGTTAGCAAACCTACTTTTGAATTATTGTCTGGGTGCTTTCTACCTATGTGAACTTGGGATTCAATTTCTTTAACTGTACAATGAGGAGCTTGAACTAGAAGCTCTCTAAAGAACCTTCCAGCTCTAAATCCCATTATTTCCAGGACATTATATTATAGGTGGGGAAACTAAGGCATAGGATTTGAATGGTTACTAGCAAAGCCAGGACTAGGATCCAACACTGACCCACCGTATGAGGCTCTTTTTACTACAGCCCCCATTGTATTCTGTGTATGGGACCAACGGTATTTATTTGGCATATGTAAAAATAGATATGTAACTTAAATCTAAAAAAGATGATCAAAGTGGGAGTCAGCAACAAGCTCCAGGACACTCCTAGATTAGGCTGCAGAGCAGCTCATCATCCATTTTTAAGCCAGCTTGAAATAGTTGATAAAGACCTTCCTCAAAGAGCAAATCCAGCCTCAGGATGCTTAAGAGGGTGTCTGAAACATTGGATGGTGATGGTATAATAAAAGTTAAAATAGCTTTAAATTATTTCCATTCCAAACAATGATGGTCTATCTGGTATATGGATATTAAAAAAACAAAACAACCATCTTATATTCCTCCTTGTTGAACTTAGCTTTCAGCAAGAGAGGTTTGGTAGGAACAGACAATGGGTACAATCCAGTGAATGGAGAACCATCAAGTTTTCATTAGAATGAATGGAAACTCTGCAAGCTTAGGAAAATATCTGTGGGCACATATGTTTTCTTTCTAAAATGTAAGCTTGTTTTATTTGCTCTCTGGACCAGTTTGTACCTCTCTTGTCCAGTTGCGTCCTATATTAGTTATTTTTATATACGCCTTATATATTCTACTAGACTGTAGGCTCCATAAGGAAGTCTATCTACTATGTCTTTCTGACTTTTGCATCCCCAACAGCACTTAGCATAGAGTTTTGTCCATAGTGGAATTAAGTAAAGCTTGATCTACTAAATTTTTGTTTTCACCATCCCAAGTATTCTGTTTCTACCATTTCTATCTCAATAGCAGGTAAATAATCCAGAAACTTACCTAAAATGGTGGGCTTTTACATTAATAACAGTTATATAAAATAGTCATTGTGAGTAGGTAAAAAACTTTAGATCGATAAATTAAATTATTTTCTTCTTAATAAAAATATTAAAAGTAAACCTTCCCTGAACACTTTTCAATGTTAAAAGAAAGAGGAGCAACAGAAAGCCTTCAGAGTGACTGAAGACAGGGTGTGTGTTGTCTGTCCATTAAAGAGATCATAACTGCATGTTCATTGAAAGCTAACCTTGGACTAGAAAGAGACAGGGTAATGCTAAATTTCTGTTTGGCAAGAGGGCAAAATTTGGAAGGTTACCTTGAGGGAGCATCTACTGCCAAGGTGTGGAAAGACAAGTCCATGATTAGGGGGACCTAAGAAAGGCAAACAGTTGATTGGAAACACAGAAAAGCACTTTGCTGAATGATGATGGGGGAAGTCTGGCAAACCAGAGCTAAAAGGATCAATGACTAATTCCATAAACAGGTTATGTTCCTTTCCCTCTGTTTCTAGAAACCCTGAAAAGCACAGCATAGTGTTAATCATGTGGGTCTAAAATTCCAGAGATCTAGGTTTTAGTACTAACTCTGACACTGACTCCTAGCAGGACCTTGGGCAAATCACTTCATTCCTTTGGATCTTAGTTTTTTCATCTGTAAAATGAAGAGACTGGAGCTGAGGTCAATTCCTGAATTCTAAATCTAGGGACTGATCAGCCCAAACCCAATATGAAAATAGATTTTTTTAAAATAAACTATAAATCATAACATAACTCATCTCCTTTCTTTTCTCAAAGGCCTTTTTAGGACTTTTCAAGTATTTAGTCAAAATTCTCTAAAGTCCTAGGACATGGTAAATATGATCAATTATGTGTCTGCCTGGGAAATGACAGCACATGTGAGTGTTAATGGCATCTGCAGACTTAAGGAAAAAAATAAGTCACACTTGCAAGATTCAGGCCTATAATTTTGGAAATTTCCTAAGGGGAAAAAAAGGAAATTTTCTGTTTTTCCTATATGTGAACAGCATCTGCTCAAAGCACAATATAGATCAATGCACAGTAAATACTGATGACAATACAAATGTATATTGTTAATGCTTTCACATGCAAGGGAATATTTTAAGACTCTCCCTCTAGCATACCATGCATTAACTAGCATACATTAAACATATAATCATTGATGAATTTTTCTTAAGTAAATAATACTATCCTTTGTGTAAACTAAATCATAA
This sequence comes from Pseudochirops corinnae, assembly GCA_028646515.1. Taxonomy (NCBI): domain Eukaryota; kingdom Metazoa; phylum Chordata; class Mammalia; order Diprotodontia; family Pseudocheiridae; genus Pseudochirops; species Pseudochirops corinnae. The sequence goes on along the minus strand of CM053589.1, from coordinate 127,187,479 downwards.
TAATCTGGTTCTCCAAAATAATCATTTGAACTGAAAATTCCCAAATTAAAAAAAAAAGGATAATCTAATTTTTCCTAACATTACTATACATATCTTTGAATCAGGGTTAAGGAATTAGGTCATGAGTGATGCTCTTTGTAAATAACAGAAAAGATATTTATCTGGTCATTCATTTTTTAATTTAACTTACAGAGAGGGAATAAGCATTTATATAGCACCTACTATGTGCCATATTAAGCACTTTACAAATATTATCTCATTTGATCCTTACAATAAACCTGGGGAAAAGATGCTCTTATTATCATTCCCATTTTACAGTTGAGGTAAACAGAGGTTAAGTAACTTACCCTGAGTCATACAGCTTATACATGCATGCCTATATACCTAAAAGTTTTTAAGTGGTGAGAGATAAATGCTACTATATTTGATAAAGGTTACTAAATATTTTACATGTTCGTTCATATAGCTCTAGGATGTTAGCATTAGAAACAACTTAGTTCCATCAATTTTTTACAGAAGGCAAACTAAGGACAAAAGAGATGGCAAAGCATGTCTTAGGTCACACAGCTAATAAATGGGAAAACCAGCTCTCAAACCCAGACTTCATGATTCCCAACTCAGAGTTCTTTCTTTTAAGATTCACTTAAAGGAATTATTTTGTTTGGATTTAATTTTCAGGAAAGATACTCATTTCTTACATTTGACAAACTCCAGCATCACCTAAATTTTTTGGTGCAACAATTCATCTACTCAAAAGGCCCTTTCTTGATAATAGAGTTTCAAAACAAAATCACCCAAACCCACTTGCCTCCTTACACAACAGATTCTCTTTTCACACCAGTTCTAACAGCCAGCAATAAACTTATGAAAGCTACAAGAATTATGTGAAGGAACTTTAACATTTAGCCAAGAGAAGAGAAGACTGAGGAGGACAATGAGTGTTGTCTTTAAATATCTGAAGGGTCAACATGTAGAAAACTGACAAGATTTGTTTTCTGGTTCTTAGTGAGCCGATCTTTGGCCAGTAGGTGGAAACTCCAAGACAATATATTTTGGTTCAATTTAAGGAAAGGATTCCTAATAATTAGAATTATGCAAAATGAGAATGAATTGCTTTGAAAGGTAGTTAGTTCATTGTCACTAGAAGTCTTCAGATTGCAGATGGCCATTTCTTAAAGATGTTATAGAAGGGAATCATGATTCGACTTGAGATTAGGCTAAATGAAGTCTTATAGTCATTTACAAAATAAAACTGTATGATTATCCTTCAGAATATATTTTTATTCATTAAAGTAGGTCCTTAGCAAGGTTTTACTATTATTATTTTAATCACTATATTTGCCTTAAAATAATAAATCCACATTGTGACGTCTATGCATATGCATGCGTATAGAAAAGTTTCTATAAGGGTACTGCTCCTTCCAAAAAATATTTAAAATATCTCAACAGCACATGGTGGTTTTCCAATATGGGTGTTGTGATTTATGTTGTCCTCAATAGATGACTGGTTTAATCAAGAGAAAATCAAGTGTGAGGGAAGAGTCTTCATTAAATGACAATTCAGGGACATCCTTAACTAAATGCAATATGAAATAGAAAAGAAGCATGAAAATTGTTTTCGGGGGGGAAAAATCCAGTCCATGCATACCACCAGGTCTGCTGCTTCTACTTCCAAACATAAGGGAAAACTCCAGGAAGCAATGTGAACTATATAGTGTGGTCTTAACTGTTTAAAATAAGTTGTTCAATTGTCCCCTTCTCGCCTATAAATTACATTAGCATCAATGTAAGCACCACTGCCCCTACTGATATGCTGTCAGCAAGAGGGCAAAGTTTTCTCATAAACCACCAGGGGATTTTGCAAGACCAGAAGAGATGAGATTAAAGAGGGGAGTCAGTGAATATGACTGCATTTTTAACTGGGAAGACTTTAAACAGGAGTTATTGATTGGCTGGGCACTAATCCAAACTAAAATAACATATTTTCCCCTTTATTCCCTTCCCAAATAACAATGGTGAACCCAAACATAACCAGTTACATTTCCCCTGTAAAAGAATGATTCTTTTAGAATTTCTCTTTCCTGGTTCTGTTCTGTTCTGACCACCCATCATGCAAGAGCACACATCTGTACAGCACTAACATCTCTGCCACAGCTTCAGAGATCAAATTCACACACCCAATTAAAAATCCAACTTCTTAATTAAAGCAAACATTTCCCAGCCTTCTCACTAGTGGGAACTGCAGAAGAGAAATATTGGGTTTCCCATATAGAGAACACAGTCATACATCCGAGACCCAGTCAACTTTGATGGGGTAAAATGGAAATTCCCCGCTATTTTGTCATATGTTTCTTTATGTGAACCAAGCATTAGCTTCGTTCCCCTTATTCTGAAATACAGATTACTCTACTTTGCTCTCTGCAAAATTCTTCTACATTCTAACACTAAATATGGTTTCCACCCATTACAGCTGTAAAACTTACCAACAATTCTCCATGCTAAAACGTACAAAAGTATATACCTATTGGCTGTGTCGTCAGAGTCATTGCTGTGATTGGCAACAAAAATCAGATTAAATAAAATATTGTGGAATGAGAGTCCTTTTCCAGCTCCAAACAGGCAAGGTGTACTGGAGGCAGGAAGGATGATGAAATAGGTTCTACTTATATTTTCTTCCTTTGGGACTCCAGACCAGACACCTTTGTTTATTTTTCTTTTTATTTTATTCTATAATCCATGGGTCAAATTCAAGATCCAGCATCATTACAATATTGCTTCTTGACCCTGTTATTAATTTAATTGTACTAAGTTCTTATTGAGAACTAATCCTTGCAACTAACCAGGGAAGGGGGGTGGGGAAAATATTGGATTTGACTGGAAGAGGAGGAAGGAAGAGAAGGAAAAAAGGAAGGAAGGAAAGGAGGGAGGGAGGGAGGAAGCCAATGAAAGAAGGGAGAAAGAAAAAGAAAGATTAGAAAAATGGAAAAAAAAAGCCTAACAATTTGGCATTATTTCACTTTGAATAGCACCCTAAGCTTTTGCTGAAAATCTAAGACTATATAGGAAGACTATATAGTTTAGACCACCATCTAGAACTAGGATTTTGACATCTCCAGCTTAGCAAAAAAGGTAAGAAAAGAGCAAAACAGAAGTCGCAATTCTTTTCCCCTGTGGCACCAGTTTAATTACAGTCTAATAACAGTTCTGTGTACCATGTGTAGTAAAGCCCCTTACCATGACTAATGAGAATAATGCACTACATTTCATATTACTGACCTCTCTGGGGACTTGAAAAAAAGACTCCTAACTGGATAATTACACTTATCTAAATACCAATCTTGTGTGCCAAACAGACAAGGAAGGCAAATTTTCCTACAAACAATCAAACAAAACCAACTACCCCTCCCCCCCCCAAAAAAACCTTATTGTCCCTGAGTCTAATTAAACTAAGAAGAGATTTCAGGAAGCCAGGAATCAAGTTTGCCTCTGTCCTTCCCTCTTTTGAGTAAAGTGACTTAATTCTTTCAGATGTTCTGCCCTGCTGAATGTCTGTCTTATGTGCACTTTCAGATGGTATTTAAAATTTTCAAAATTCTTCCAACACGTGTATCCTTGTTCCCCTAAAACTGGCCCACACTGATGTGATTTTTAAAGCACAGATGTGTAAAATTCTATCTTTCCTAAAGACAAAATTTAGTACCAGAAAGTACTAAACTTTACTATTGAGGTAATATTCCTCTTTGGCAAACTCTTAATTTCCTTCCCTGAATTCTGGATACGTATCTTAAGCATGTCTTTCAAAGTTAACGCACCCTTGATACAAACTACTTACTGTTACTTGCATTCTGCCGCTGCTCTTATAGGCAGAACCTTAGGAATACAGAATATACAAAGCTACAGTTACCTGAAATTAGTTATTTCTTTATAAGCATTCTACATTTATAATAAGACGTCCTCTTTGCCTGTTCTGAAGATCGTGAAGGCATCTCATCTCACTGTTATTCATATTACTCTGAATATTAGAAAACAAAACTGTAGGGTACAAAGCATTTTCGTGATCACACATATAAAGGTAAGGTGACTCAGGGTATCAAATGCAAAACAAACATTTACTATTTTACATGTTTTTATTGCTTATAAATTAACATTTTAAAGGCCAATCAACAGAGAAATACCGATTTATAAAACATTCAGTATTATAACAAATCAACCCCACATGTGCTGCTACATTTCACTGATTATATATTTTAGAAAATTAATCCATTTGTTCACTTCATAAAAATGTGCTCACATCATAAAAATACTTTTTATAATTTCTATGCTCATTGTGTCAAATGATATGATTATTTCACTTAGATGGGAATTTTTGAACAAACAACACAATTTTTTTTTAGTATTAGACATGAGCACAAGTCATATGATGGCTTATAAATCAGTAAAAAAAAAAAATGGGGTTGAATATTAGCAAGTAAAAATATTCCAAATCATTAGAAAGAAAATATTAGGACTTTCTCACCCGAAGAATCTGTGTAAAACATCCAGACACATTTACTAAGCCATTCCCTTTGTCTGGTATTAAAATAAGTATTTCTTGTCAGTCAAGTCATAAAATTTTAGCTTCTGATTTTCTAAACTTAGAGCAGGTCTACCTCACGTATTACTTTGATGACCTTCTGTCAAAATGGTTTGATCATCCATTTTAACTCAATAAGATGACACTTTCAATTTTCTTCAACTGTTTTTTTTAAGTGAAAGGCACTATCACACAATAAAGCATTATTATCACAATCTTATAAGTGCTGACAACCTCCTAATGACTTAATTACTAAAGGAGGGTGATGGAGAGAGGGTAGGACAGAACCAACACTCAAAAGCTTATAGTATAACAGTAAGAAAACAAAACATACTGAAAAGCAGTAGCCTCTAACACAGGATTTCTTAACCTGTAGGTCTTTGGATATATTTCAGGGAAGTCTTTCAATCTGGATAGGAAAAAAAAATTAACATCTCTATTTTCTCTAGGATTTCCTTCAATTGTTAATTTTTTTAAAATTATTCTAAAAAGTAGGGGTCTTTAGACTTCATTAGACTACCAAAGAGATCCATGATACACACACACACACACACACACACACACACACACACACACACACCTTAAGAACTTTCGCTCCAACAAAACAAAGATAAATGATGATGATTTTGCATATGTTTTTACAATGAAGCTATGATACTGGTTTCCATTAGTCACATCCCAAACTCATTATGTTAGAATTTCACTGCACATGTCTGTGAGACTACTTTAAATGCTAGCTGAGATTATGAGGCTGCACCCGTATTTAATCAAACTTTACTGATGAAAGTCGGCAAAGTATGTAGGTGAAAGTATGCCCATAGTCCTTCAAATCAAGATTACTGTATCCATCTTACTGAAGCAGATCAAAATACCTCTCCACAAATGTACTTAATTACTTCACTTTATAAATAGGAGAGGGACAAGTCCCCTAAAAAAATTTGAAATATCTATGAATTCTTCTTATTGGGAATTTAACTAAAAACATTAGTTTTACTAACTTCCGTTCAAAATATGTACCAACCAAAAAAGTTGGATTGTTCACTCTATGGTGGAACTTAACTCTCTCCATAACCTTTTTTCAAAGATGACGATATAAAGAGCGACTAATTATAATATAAAGATGGTGGCTCAGATTGAATTATGCAAACGTGGCTTCAAAATAACCAGATCGAATTTCAGCGCATTAAAGATGGACCTGTAAGGCTTGCCATTTTATGCCTAGTTCCAATGGTATTTGAGCATGTAGAGAGGGGATGACAGGTCCCAAATCATCCTTCTAAAGCAAGATTCTGAAACATAAACATCAGCTCTCACTGACAAAAAGTCATTGGTCCCTGGGCTTTGCACCTGCATTTTGCACCATTACCCAGACCCATTCTTTTGATGCCTACAAATAGGATTACAGGCATCAGGGACCATCTTTGAAAAACTCACCCTTATTTTTTAAAGTGAGACATTCCAAATATGTGCTTCTTTAAATGAGGAGGAAGGCTTTCGGAGGGGGGAGGGGAAATATTGTACATATGGCAATTAAAATTCAATTTTAAATGATTAATTTCCTCCAAAACCCTCAGGCTCAAGCTAAATTTCACAGACAAATAGTCATGTATATATCGATTTTATAAAAATAAATGTTTCTCATTTTTTCCAATTAAAAATAAACGGCACAAAAAGTTTATTAGTTACCATGCTAAAATGATTTCAATAAACTATATCCTGAAACATAATTTCACTTTACATGTTGGCTTTACAAGTAAAGGCGTTAAAATTTCTTCAATTAACTAGTCTTCAAAAAATTCCACATTATATTGAAATAATTTTCTTGGGATTATTTATGTCTTCATTGAGGGTTAAAATACAAAGTTACATGATCTGTCAAATATATTTCAAGTCATATTTGAAATAACAATTACGCTTTCAGAAAAACAGAAGCAATTATATAAAAATATTCATTTCCAAAGTCACCAACTGTTGAAAGTTTCCAAGATAGCCAATGAAAGCAAAAGGTAGTTATTAGTGAAATATGAAAGCCAACTTTATTACTATGGAAACTATTTACTTTGCCACTCCAAAAAGAAATCTAGAAACACTCTGCAGATGTCATGATGTCAAAAAACTTTGGTGACAAACATAAATTTTCCTTGCTCTCTCACTGATCTATATGCCAGTCCTCAAAGCAGTGGAATTTAAATTTAAATTTACTGCCATTTATTCATAATGTCTGGACACTTTTCAACACATATTAATAAGTTTGTGTAATTCCAAGTGCCAAAACAATTATTTAAAAAAAGTCATCTTGGATGGGACATTAAAACACATCTCCCGTGTATACGCAATATAAAGCTTTATTACATTCTTATATAATTCTCTGGTTGTCCCGTTTCTCCCACATATTTCACATTCATACCTTCAAACGTTTCTCAAAGACAATTTTGAACACTTCATTACAGGAAAGAGGCATGTACACCTCAAACGGATCACTGAAAGGTATGAGCCCAGTAGGCCTTAAAACCAATGCCTGAAAAATTCAAACTGAGCAAAAAAAAAAAAAATCCATTCTACCTTTGACTTTTTGCCTGCTCTCCTTTCTCAAGTGACCTTTAAAATGTTTTGAACATTTTTAACATCCACAAACTACCAACTACTTACATTTCAGTAAAATAAGAACCCCAAAATTCACCCCAAAAGTGACTTCGTTCACAATGACTACAAGATGGCATTCGACATAAATGCGAGAAAACAGCTATGTCTGGGCTCCTCTGGTGAAGAGGATCTCCCTAAGAAAAGAGTTTGTCTTTATTTGGGGAAATCAAAGACAAACAAAAAGAATTGCTTATAATCCTCTCACCCACCATCACCCAATCTCGTTGTTTTGTTCTCTGCCTACAATTAAAGGAATTGTGTGTGTGACACACAACGCATACAAAAACAGTACACACCAACATCCACATGCCCCGGTGAAGCTCCCAGGGAGCTCACCAAAAGCGAGCTGCTCTGCTGGGATTTTCCTCCGATTTGAGTTGTTCCAGCCTGGAAGAATTCCAGGAACATCCCTTGAATAGGGAGGACAAGGAGATGGGGAAACAGGTCTGTCTGCACCCCTGTGGACTGATGTGCTGCTCAAGGTATTTCCCTTCTCGCCCCCACCCCCATCCCTGCAAACACACACACACAAAGACACACAGAGAGACACGCAGAGCCAGAATAATTCAGATAAGAGGCATATCTCCCCTCAAGAAAACTTGTCTTGGCCATAAGCCCTGGAGAAAGCACAGCAAAAATACTGGGGTGGAAGATGAAGCAAAGGAAGGGGGTATCTAAAGGGTGTGCCCACACACACATACACACACACGACACCCTCCTCCCCATCCTCTTACTTTTGGAGAATCTGAGGCAAGGCGGCCTGAGGCGCCGGTGGCGGCGGTGGCAGAGGTGGAGGCAGCAGCGGCTGCTGCATTCCTCGGTGGCCCGGGGGTCCCAGGAGTCCTGGGGGGGCGGCGGTTGCGGAGGCAGCCAGGGTGCGGGCATCTCTGTCGGGCTGCTCACGGCCGCTGGTCTCCGGCTCCTGGCTCATGGCTGCGGCCAGCACCATGCGGCGAGAGACCTCCCGGGACGAAGCAGCGAGAGGCGAGAAGGGAGCAGAGGACGAGCGGAGACCGAAGGGGGCGATCCCCGGTGCGCAAAGTGCCCGGGGTCCGCACCGGGCCGCTGCAGTCCCCTTGTCCTTCCCCGCTGCGCGGCACCGTGAGGGGAGGGGAGGGGAGCGGCGAGAGGGGAGGAGGGGAAGGGAAGGGGCAGAAGGGAGGGAGAGCAAGAGGGGGAGGGGGAGGGAAGAGAGGGGAGGAGGTGCCGCCGCCGCCGCCACCTCCCCCTTCTCGTCCTCCTCCTCCTCCTCCGCGGTGTAGTCCCTCACTCCCAAACCCCGGCCGAGCTGGGAGCGGCAGGTCTCTTGGCGGTTCAGCGACGAGGACTGTCCCCAGACTGGGAACAGCATTGTGGCATAGCTACCAATGCAAGGGAGCGATGGGGGATGGGGGACGATGGCCCCAATAGAGAAGAATCCCCAACAGAGCCCAGGCGGATGGGAAGGTAGAGAGAGGCCAGCGCTAGCCACGGGAGAAGCACAGGCCGGGAGGGCGCAGAGCTATCCAAAGGGCGAGGAGCGCCACGCGTAGTCGAGTCCTCGGAGGAAGGCAGAAGGGCACATAGCCCTAACCTGCTTAGTTGGAAGCGGGTACTGAGAGCGTAGAGTCCCGAGGCTGGCGGAGAGAGATGCAGAACTATCCTGGAGGGGAGTCTCAGTCCTGGCGCAGACCTAAGTCGGTTAGCCGAGAGGCGCAGTCTGAGCGCAGAGCTTGCCTTGACGTTGGGAGGCAGGAGACTTATCCCGGGGACATGCAGCCCCTCCGCATCAATCCTGATGGAGGCAGTCGTAGCATAGTTGCAGGGCCAGGAAGAAGGCCCGAGAGTACAAAAATACCCCCTCTTTAGACACCGCACACCAGCCCCTCCTGTGCAAAAAGAAATATATCTTATCTTACCACTACGGTTCCCATCCTAAGAAAGAGCCTAGTATTGGGGCCTTGGTTTAGACTTCCCAGGCCCATAAGGCCTGAAACTGAATGGAAACACCAGCATCCCTCGAATGCCCCGGGTTCCGTTCCAGATTCTCAGATCAAATCCCACCTTCTGCAAGAGGCCTTTCCCACTCCACTTCATCTCCCGTTCGCTAGCGCCTTCCCTCTGAAATTACCTTCCATTCACAGTGGATATGTCTTATATGTATATCGAATTATGTGCAGATTGCTCCATTAGACTGTGGCTTCCTTAAGGGCAGGAAGTACTCTTTTTCCTTTGTATCTCTAGTGCCAGTGTCTGGCACATAGCAAATGCCATGATAAATGCTACTTATTATTGATGAAGATGATGACTTATCATTGCTGCTTTCTAGAAAGGACTCAAGACACTAAGTCTTATGTGGGAGGCAGTGGCATAGAGGAGGCTATATAGGGACTTTGTGTTATAGGGCAGCAATTGAAATTCATTATGGTTCATAAAGAGGATGGGGTGGGGGGAGAACGGGAGATTAATAATAACTCAGTCATATAGCACCTTAACCATGGATATCTTCTGACTCCAGTACTGTGGTATAAGAAAAAGAAATACTATTTAGAGTCAACATCTGAGTTTGAAAACCCAGCTTCTGGTTATGTGACTTTGAGCAAGCCTCTTGAGCTTGGTGGGAGTTAGTTTCCTATGAAGGTATTTAATTAGATGATCTCCAAAATCCTTTACAACTCTGGCATTTATATAGCATTTTAAGGTTTGCAAATTCCTTAAGAAATGTCTCATTTGATCTCCGCAGCAACCCTGAGAGGTACACCCTATGGTTATCATCTTCATTTTATAAATAAGGAAACGGAGGTAGAATTTAAGTGACTTGCTCAGGGCCCCAAAGCTAGGAAGTGTCTGAATCTGGATTTGAACTCAGATCTTCCTGATTCCAGGTCCAACACTCTCTCCATGGAGCCAGCTTAGTTTCCCAACTTTGAACTTGCACTACTCCAGGCTCCCTCTGAACGTCTATCTAGACCATTGTATACTCCAATACTCCAGGCAGTCATGGCCCCAGTAAAGCCCTCAACTTTTTTTTAACTATCATTCATATTAAAGCAATTTATAATTACTGGGCACATGGAAATGGGGTGATCGTAATGTTGGAAGGTGCAGATTTCTCCAAAATACCTATTCTAATGATTGATTCCAAAGAGGACCTTGTAGCAAAAGTTTATTTATATTCAATTATTTTTCTATTCATTAAATTGCACCTTCCCTGATTAATTCACCTATCGGTGGGAAGTCAGAACTAAAGAAACATTTTTGAAAGCAAAATTCACCTACTACATAGTCTCTAAAACCATGATTTGGACTAAAAATGCTATGGCCCAAGTAGCTAAGCAAAATTGTAACAAGAGCAAGGCAGAAGAACTCAGAAAAATACAAAAAATAGCCAAAAGAATTACTTTGAAATTATGGAGGTGCAGGTTTTTTTATTCTTGTCCTTAAGTACAATATTAGCTAGTTATAAGTTTGTAGGTTCGGCAGATACTTTCAGCAACTGACTTCACAGACTCCTACCATATATTCAGTTTTCTTTTTGATCCTCCTTATTTTTAGTTTGAATTGCTTTGTTTTGCTCACTAGCCCAAGGCACCAACCATGACTCTTAACTCCTCCAAATACCTGCTCCCTCCTGTGTTCTCCATGTTCTTCTTGATCTTGATTACCCCAAACCTTTCCAACCTTTTCAACTAGAAGGACCGGGAAAGGAATCAAGCTTTCAGTAGCTTCATCTAAAGAAATGATGCTTCCTGCCAAGATGGATACCAAAATATGGGACAGACTGTCTAGCTCTTAAATACTTACCTACACCAACCAAGACCTAAAGTTCACACTAGACCAAATAATAATTAAGAAAGGGAATTCAGTAAATTGATCCTCCATCCCAGATCTTCAGAAAAACTCAGTAGATGCCCACAGGTAATAGGAAATACCTCCATCGAAGAGAGCACCAGCACAACCAGAGTTGGGATATATATATAGCCTTCAAACCTTGGTGTCTCTGGGCAACAAGAATAAAATGCTCTCTGACAAAGCTCCATCGTGGTCAGAAAAATATATTGTAGGGACCTTGGAGGTCCCAGGCAGGACGATGACCAGCATGACCCTACAGTGCTCAGACTAGGACCACCCAGTTTCAAGGGCTGGTGACTAGCATGGTCCCAAGACAACAGAGAAAGTACCAAAGATCCAGAAATCTGCACCTCAAAGATACAACTGTGTAACTCTAGAAGGTAGAGGTCAGGGGCAGCTAGGTGGAGCAGTGAATACAGCACCAGTCCTGGAATCAGGAGAACCTGAGTTCAGATGTGACCTCCAACTCTTAACACTTACTAGCCTTGTGATCTTGGGCAAGTCACTTCACCCCAATTGCCTTACCTTCCTCCCTCAAAAAAAAAAAAAAAAAGAAGGTAGAGGTCATTGCAAAAACCCATAGGACCAAGGATGAAATCAGACATCACTTACCACCACCCAACAGTGAAGTAGACAATAGAGCCTAGACTCAGCACAAAGCCTCAATTCAATGCCCAGCACATAGAAAGCTGGAGAGATGAGTAAATCAAAAAGACCAAGCAGTATCAAAAATTGTTGCAAGTCTAACTCCATAACAACTGCAAGCAGAAACTCAAAGGGGTAAAAAAAAAAAAAAAAAAAAAAAAATGAATTTTCCATAAGAACTATATGAATAGCTAGAAGAAATTAAGAAAAAAAATGAAATAAAAATACTTGAGGATAGAATTGTAAAGAGAATAAGGAACTTATGAAAATGGTGAGTTAACCATATCCCAAGAAATGAAATCCCTGAAAACTGGAATTTACCAAGTAAAAGTCAATGGCACAATAAGAAATATTGGAACAAAATCAAAAGATTGAAAAAAGAGAAGAAAATATAAGATATGTTATCAAAAACAACTGACCTAGAAAATGGGTGAAGAAAAGATAATTTAAGAATCAATGAAAACAATTCATTTTCTCTTTAAAAAAAAAAGTCGACACTGCATTTCAAAAAATCATGAATGAAAACTGCCTAAATTAGCGGGGAGGCTAGGTAGCATAGTGAATAGAGCACTGGCCCTGGAATCAGGAGGACCTGAATTCAAATCCAGTCTCAGACATTTAACACTTACTAGCCATGTGACCTTGGGCAAGTCACTTGACCTCAATTGCCCTGCCCTGCCCCCTCCAAAAAAAACCCCCCAAACTGCCTAAATTTATTACAAGGAGAGGGTGAAGTAAAGGTAGAAAGAATTCACTGATCATCTCCTGAAAGGAATCCTAAAAGGAAAAGTCCCAGCAATGTCATAGCCAAAATACAGAGCTCCCAGGTCAAAAGAAGAAAATACTGCAAGCAATCATAAAGAAGTAGCTCAAGTACCAAGGAACTTTAGCCAAGATAACACAAGACCTGACAGTTTCTGAAGAAGAGATCTTGGAATACAGTATTCCAAAAGGCAAAGAAGATAGGCTTACAACCAAGAACAACTTACCCAGAAAAACTGAATATAACACAAAAGGGGGAATAAATAGACCTTTAAGAGAAAAGAAGACTTTTCTGATGAAAAAACCAGAGCTGAGTAGGAAATTTGATATGCAAACATAGGAGTACAAAGAAACCTAGAAAGAATGTGATGATAGAGATAATTTCAGAGAATCCTGGGTAGGATGCACTAATGAAATGACAGGTGATTAGAACCAAGAAAACTATTTGTACACAGACAACAACATGGAAGAACTTAGGAACTAAGATAATGACCAACCATGTCTCCAGAGGACTTATGATGAAGCATGTCAAACCCATCTCCTGACAGAGAAGAGACACAAGGTACAGAAATACACTTTTGGACATGGCTCCTATGGAGACTTATTTTGCTTGAGTATACATAATGGTTACAAGAATTTGTTTTCCTTCTGGTTAATTGAAGAAGGCCATTCAGGAGACAGGAGGTTTAGCTATAGTGATGTCCCTTTCCCCAAAAAAGAGGGCCATTGTAACATTTTTTTAAATGCATAGAAGATAAGGAAGCACCAACAAGCAGGATAGTTTTGAAAGTAATGTGTAAAATTTATTATATGCTTTTTTTGAAACGATGTATGAAATGGAGATTCATAATTTCACATAGAATTTTTTTTTGTATTCTATGTGTATGGAAATATTCTTTTTTGATGTTTAAGTTCAAAATAAAGGCATTTTTAAAAAATTATAGGACAAGGTTTGGTTCCTTGAGAGAAGAGACTGTCTTTGGTTTTTGCCTACATTTGTATTCCCAGTGCTTAGCACAATGCCTACTACACAGTAAATAATAAATGTTCTGTCTTCACCCTCTCCTCTCCTCTCTCTGTCTCCCACTCTGTGTATGTCTCTTTCTCTCTGTCTGTGTGTGTGTGTCTCTCTCTGTCTCTGTCTCTCTCTCTGTCTCTGTCTCTCTGTCTCTTTTATCTATCAATGTATATGTGCTTTGATATAGCAGGAATTTGACATGGGGCAAATTGTAGGAAGAGGCAGGCAAACAGCTTTTTAAGGTGACCTATTTTATCTCATCTTATACCCCTAGGATGCTTTAAAAGACTAAATTGATCTTCCTATTTTTATAAGTCATTTAAAATCTTTCTAAATTTTAAATTATTTTCTCCTTCATTCCCCAAAGAATGGGCAGGTAGAGAGTCCTCTCCAGTTGCAGCAATGAAAAAGGCTGTGAATGTCAGTCTGGCTTTTATAGGCCCCAAGGATGAGCCACATAGTTAATTAGAGGAGTGAGAAAAATATTGGGTGACTCATCGGGAGTTGATAGAACTGAGAGCATGGCTGGGAGATGAATGGCTGGTAAACATCGCTCCTTTTAGCCACCACACAGAAAGAAGCATGTCCTTCTTGACCCGTCCGAAAAATGTGAGCAGGTACAGCAGCTAGAAAACTTAGAGACTGGAGACAGAGAAGTCATGGGCTGGAACATCTGTTTTGGCCTGAACATCAGTATCTGACAGATGTTCCAAGATTTTCCAATGGGTGAACTGTATCATTTTGTTATATATTGTTTCTGATTGATCTCCGCTAAAAGCCTTTTCCAATATCTATTTCATCATGGTGCACACACAACTCTGGGGTCTCAGACACTATGTTGAAATAGTGGAAATTCTGGCAGACCTACCAAGCTGGAAAGGCTTTCAATACAGCTCCTGGGGATGGACTGTGTATCTGTTGTCTAAAGACCAGATTTAAGTTTGGAGAGCTTATCATCCATGAATGCTACTAGGTGATAAATATTTATAGCCAACAAAACTCCCTAAAGATTGTCTACTAATCAACAGATCACTAAATAGGCACTTTTCTCTTTTTGAAATATTTCACTTTTCCCCCAATTACATGTAAAAACACTTTTAACATTTGTTTTTTTCAAAAACTTGAGTTCCAAGTTCTCCTCCCTACCCTCCCCCACCTCTGAGACAGTAAGCAATTTGATATAGGTTATACGTGAGCAAGCACTTTTTTAAGCAGCCGCATTGTGCCAAGCATTGTACTTAGTGCTAGAGTTACAAAGACAGAAAGTAAGACTCCCTCTGCTCGAGGAACTTCCGTTCTACTAAGTGGTGGCTTAGTAGAGGTGGCTACAGAAACTAGTGGTTCCCTTTCACCTCCAGGATTGAATAGAAGATCTTCTGTTTGGTGTTCAAAGCCCTTCATAATCCACTCCACTCCTCTCACTCCCTCCCCACCATGGGCTCACCTTTCCAGTCTTCTTACACCTTACTTCCCTGCACACACTCTTAGTTCCATTGACATTGGCCTCCTTGCTGTTCCTCGAACCAGACGCTCTCTCTCAGCTCCAGGCATTTTCTCTGGCTGTGATCCCCATGCCTGAAATGCTTTCCCTCCCCATCTCCACCTCCTGGCTTCCCTGGCCTCCCGTGATTTTTTTCTGATTTGTCCTGTATAGATCTTGTTTGTACATAGTTGTTTTCCTGTGGTCTTCTCCATTAAATTGTGAGCTCCTTAAGGGCAAAGACAGTCTTTGCCTTTCTCTGTATTTCTAACACTTAACCCTAGTGCCTGGCACATAGGAGCTTCAGTAACTGAATATTGATTGACTCACTGCTTGACTGAGAGACAATGCCTGGAGGGGATAGGAATGAAGGACTACTCATGCCAATAAATTCAGAGATCCTTGGTATGAAAATATACGCTGTGGCCGAAGTCCATAATTCCCATGAAAGTCAGCAAATTAGTAGACTATGCCTCTGTGGACCAGGGGTTTCCCTAATATATCTGCTTTCTTGGTGAAGCTTTCCTTCACATCCCAAGGTGGAAATAATCTTAATTCTTCAAACCTCAAATAGCACTTTTAAGCTCCCTATTATGCTGTATTTTTTTATTACCATGAATTGTATATGTGGCTTATCCTAATTAGGCTCAGTGAGGGGGGAAATACATGGATATGGATCAATGGTTCTCAACCTTCCTAATGCCGTGACCCTTTAATACAGTTCCTCATGTTGTGGTGACCCCCAGCCATAAAATTATTTTTGTTGCTACTTCAAAATTGTAATTTTGCTACTGTTATGAATCATAATGTAAATATCTGATGCAGGATGTATTTTCATTGTTACAAATTGAACATAACCCACAGGTTGAGAACCACTGATATAGATAAATACATGTATATAGATAGATAGATAGATAGATAGATATGTGTATATTCCTCTCCCAATCCTTACAAGATATAATCTACATATAGCAGGTGCTTAATAAATATTTGTTGAATTTAGTTGAAGCTAATAATTTGTTTATATATAGGCAACTAAGTGGTACAGTGGAGTGTCTTGGATGTGCAGTCAGGAAAACCTGAATTCAAATCTGACTTCAGACACTAAGTAAATGTGACCTTGGGCAAGTCACTAGCCTATTTGCCTCAGGTTTCTCAACTATAAAATAAGGATTATAATAGCCCTTCTTTCCAGGGTTGTTGTGAAGATTAAATGAGGTATTTGTAAAGCATGTTTCAAATCTTAAAATGTTATATAAATGCTAACTATTATTATTAATAATTTGGGACACATCATATCAAAAGTATGTTAAAAATAAAAGTGACAATTTACCTTGGGGACTAAATAGTATTATACAGCTACAGGTTATTTATCACACAATTACAGTTCATTTTTGCCAGGCTCAAAATGTACTATTGTGATGTCCTGACAAGTTCTTGTGAATGTAGCAGCCATCATTTGAATAAACCATCAGTGTGAGAACAGAAATCTTATTACAGGTACAATCTACCAGTTTTCTAGATTTGAATAGACATAGTCTAGTTGTTGAATATTAGCCATGACATGTGAATACTTCCATAACATTTATGATAGGATCTATATCTATTAGAGCTCCCCTCCCTTCCTGTGAGGATTAGCTGAGTTCTTTATCTACTAGGAAGTTGTTCCAAGACTCAGGAGGCTCAGGAAGCTAAGGCTTAAACTCCTTTACAAATGGTCCAGCTTTGTGGTAGCCTGGCTGTTTTTTGTCCTGTGTTCTCGTAAAGGACCAATGACATCATGAGGGTGATGTTTTGACTTGTAGGTGAATTGGATTTAGGTGAGGCAGAGTTTCACAAAATTATCAGTTGCATTCACTCCTCCAGTGGGAAGACAAAATTCAAGATGACTGGTGATGACCCAGGATGCAGTGGGTGATCTTGGCTTTTTTTAAGCTAAGGTATTTCTCAGGTTTCAGTTTCTCTGAGGCAGTGTGGTAGCCAGATATGAGCATAGAAAGACCTGCCCATAAGAGTTGGAGATCATCACAGTAGACAGATGTTCCAAAGCCAGAGGAGTCAGCACACCCTGCCCTACTGACCAGAGAGGTTTCTTTATCCTTTTTTGAATATGTTATGTCTAACTAAGCATCTTTTTATCAACTGTTGAATGGCCTGTATTTCCTTTCATTCTAATATTGGACCTAAACTACCAGTAGACTAACCTGAGTCAGGTCCAGCATATGACAATATTAATCTCCTATTTAGTCAAATGGAATTAATTGAGGTATTTGTAAAGTATTTTTACAATGTTATATAAATGTTAACTACGATTAATAATAATTTGGGACACAGAATAGCAAAAACATATTTAAAAATAAAATATTTCATTTACCTTAGGGACCAAATAGTATCATATAACTACAGCTTATTTTTCACACAATTATAGCTTATTTATATTAAGCTCAAAATGCACTATTATGCAATTTGCAAACCAGTTCTGGTTTTTTGCTCTTTGTGGGGTTTCTAGTATTTAGATCCATTCATTTCCTACACATTACCTTCTCTGAATCATCCATTCTGGGCATCTTCCCTAAATCTACTGAAGATGCCATGTGCATTCCAAGTTCACAACTTTGGAGTCCTCTTCAACTTTTTATTCTCTATCACTTCCCACTTCCCTACAATATCCAGGCAACTGACAAATCTTGTCAAGGCAACACCTCTGGTGTCCATACCTTTCTCTTCCCTCACATGGCCACCACTCCAGTTCAGGTGCTGATTACTTCTCTCTTGGACTATGGTAATAGCCTGCTAATTGTCCTCCCTGCCTCAAGTCTCAACCTTCTCGAATCCATCCTTCACGTTACTACCAAAGGGATATTCCTAAAGCCCAGGTCTGATCATGTCACTTACTTGATTGATAACCTCTGATGGCTCCTTATTGCCTATAGTACAAAATATCAGTGTCTTTGTTTGGCATGTAAAGTCCTTCCAAATTGGGCTCCATTCTATCTTTCCAGGTATATTGTACATTCAGTCAAACTGGCCTTCTTGCTATTTTCCATGTGTAACATTCCATCTGCCACCTTCATCCTGTCACATCTCTTTGTGACTGAAATGTACTCCCTCTGCACTTTGCTCCCTTGGAAGTCTTCTCAGCACATTTGTTACCTCTCCCAGGAAGTCTTTCTTGATCTCCACCACCACCAATTTGTTTGTGCTCTCCCCACCCAAAACTGTTGTGTTTTACTTACCACACACACACACACACACACACACACACACACACACATGCAAAATATTGTATTTACTTATGCACCAAGGCTGATCAGGGAAACCTGCAATTTCCTAGACTGGGGTACCTCCCACATAGAAGGACACACGCTCTGGCTATTTACTGAAATATTGCTTATAATTCTACGTGACTAGAATGACATAGAGTATTCCTGACTGATCTCCAGACTCAGAAGAATATAGTAATAATGATAATAGTAGCTAGCATTTGTATAGCACTTACTATGTATCAGACACTCCAATAAGTGCTTTACAGATAATTCTTTGATTCTTAGAACAACCCTATGAGGTAGGTGCTATTATCCCCATTTTACAGAGCAGAAAACTGATGCGAAGACAGGGTAAGAGACTTGCCCAAGGTCACACAGCTAGTAAGCAGGTAAGGCCAGATTTTAATTCAGATCTTCCTGACTCCAGGCGCAGTGCTCTATGCCACCTAGCTGTCTCTTTTTAGGAGAAGAAACCACCTCTGGAATCAGAGAAGTAAGGAGAAATGTCTTCTATACACTCTTCTATATTCCACTGCCTCTGTGCAGTGCTTTCTCTCCCTTGGATTTCAAGCAAGAAGTATCACCACCTCCATACTGGACTGAGTTCATGGAGACTCCACTTTGGGACCCCTAGGCTCAGGAATACACTTATCTGTGTACATAGTGTTTCTCTAGGTCAAATGCAAGTTCCTCAAAGGTGAGTTTCATCTTTTATCTCTGTGTCCTTGATGCCTAATAATGTGCATGGAATGTTGTAGGTGCTTAATAAACACATGTAAATTTAATCAACTTGAAAAAAATCTTTGTTTATGGCTGAAGAATTTTCCCCTGGGCTCTACTTTAAGAAATTTAATTTGAAATTAAATCCTGTTCTGCTTTCATTTGACTCCACCTTTCCCTCCCCCACCTCTCTCTTTCTCTCTCTAGCTCTCATTCTCTGTCTCTGTCTGTCTGTTTCTCTCTCTGAAAACCCCAAAGAGCCAGTGCCTGAAGGATGTTGTTTAAAAATAATGTAGTTACTCACTGAACTAGATACTTGTTTGAAGTTGACAGGAGTCAGAGAACCTTAGCTAAACAAAACTGAGGACGTGACTCAGGACAGTTCTCTCGCTAAAGACATCCTATGAGCTTCACTTAGAGGCCTCAGGGACCAAGGCTTATCATTATTTTATAGATTCTATGAGATCTGTGCCCTCTGGAAGACATGGGAGGCCTTGGGATATAAAGGAAAAGCTACTGGACTGGGAGACAGGACACATCCTCGATTTAAGGAAGGTCTTATGAGTTTCAGCCACTTCTTCGATCACCACCAACTCTGCTCAACTAAGAGCTACTGCTGAGGTCAAAGAAATTTGTGAGAGAAATGAACTAGACAACGTAGGTCAAAGTATTTCAGGCAGCCAAATCAACCGGAGTCAGGTTAACTCCGAAGGCAAAGAAATAACATTAGCTCCATGGGGAAACATGGCTTTTTACAGTCTTCCTGTTGTTCATTCATTCAGTCATGTCCCACTCTTTGTGACCCCATGTACCATAGCACCCTGGGCCCTTCAATTCTTGACTGTCTCCCAAAGTCTGTCCAGGCTCATATTCGTTGCTTCCATGACTCTATCTGTCTATCTCATCCTCTGCCATCTCACTCTTCTTTTGCCTTCAATCTTTCTCAAAATCAGGGTTTTTTCCAGAGTCCTGTCTTCTCATTAAGTGATCAAAGTATTTAAGCTTCAGCTTCAGTATTTGTCCTTGCAACAAGTAGTCTGATTAATTTAAGTATTGACTGATTTGATCTGCTTGCTGTTCAAGGGACTTTCAAAAGTCTTCTCCAACACCACAGTTTGAAAGTGTAAATTCTGCAGCACCTCAGCTTTCCTTTAAGTCCAACTCTCACAGCTATACATTACTACTAGAAAAAACATAGTTTTCACTATACAGACCTTTGAAAACAAGGTGATGTCTCTGCTTTTTAGTAAGTTGTCCAGATTTTCATAGCTTTCCTTCCAAGGAGCAAGTATATTTTAACTGCATGGCTGTAGTTGTTGTCTACAGTGATCTTGGAGCCCAAGAATATAAAATCTGACACTGCTTCCATTTCTTCCCCTTCCATATGCCAGGAAGTGATTGGAACAATTGCCATGGTCTTAATTAGTTTAGTGTTTTTTTTTTAAGTTGAGCTTCAAGCCAGCTTTTACACTCTCTTCTTTTACCCTCATCAAAAGGCTTTTCAATTCTTTTTCACTTTGTGCCATCAGAGTGGTATCATCTGCCTATCTGAGATTGTTGATATTTCTCCTGGCAACCTTAATTGTGGCTTTTGATTCATGCAGTCTGGCATTTTACATGATGTACTTTGCATATAAGTTAAATAAATAAGGTGACAATATATAGCCTTATCACACTCCTTTCCCAATCTTGACCCAATCAATTCTTCCATGTCTGGTTCTGTTGTTTCTTGACCCTCATACAGGTTTCTCAGGACATAAGTAAAATGAACTGGTACTCCCATCTCTTTAAGGAATGGTCACATTTTGTTGTGATCCACTCGATCAAAAGCTTTATTGTAGTCAATGAAGCAGAAGCAGGTGCTTTTATGGAACTCCTTTGCTTTCTTCATAATACAATGCATGTTGGCAATTTGGCCTTTCATTCCTCTGCCTCTTTGAAACCAGTCTGCACTTCTGGTAGCTCTTGGTTCACATATTGCTGAAGCCTACCTTGCAGAATCTTAAGCATATTGTGTGCTGGCATGTGAAATGAGTGCAGTTATTTGGTAATTTTGAACATTCTTTAGCATTGTCAAACTGCTATAGCAGTTTGTACAATAATATAATATTGTACATTACAATATTGCATGTTGCAATATTACAATACTTTTGTAATGGGGAAAATGACCAATGATATCCCAGTTATTAAAGCATGTGCATGTTCTTCCTGGTACCAACCCATGTGGAGACTCAGTGAACTTTGTTCCAGGCATATGTATGGGAGGGGATCTTTTCCCTCCCCATTTCAGAGCAGTTGCAGGTTTTCTGTTTTCTATAGATTTACTATGTGATGATGGGAAGCAATTTAATTGGTTGCTAACTTGAAATTGAATGTACATAGAAAAGGGAGAAAGAGATGAAATATCACTCTTTCCCCAGTGCCTTTCAAGTAAGGGGGAAAAAAAAATGCCCCACTTCTGCAAGTTGGAGGGAGGAAGGAGGTACTTGCCACTAGGCTATCTTATCTCCCTACCTAGCTGTCATAACATGACCATGAATACTTGGTTCCTCCGTTTCTGTCTCTTCTCTTTATTCTTTTCTGGTCTTAGGTGAATGACTCCAGGAGATAGAATGGAGTGGGTTATGATCTCATGAGCTTTGTAATGTCATAAGGATGACCAGAGGTCCAGGAGCTGAAATTCATGGCAGATTCTGCTGGCTTAGGCTACTGAGGAGCCAGCCCTGAGGAGTGACCTGTTTGACACAGGTCAGCAGTAATTCTACCTGGCAACCAAGACAACAAGTCCTGAATACAAGAAGAGTTCATCCATTGGCTGTTCCACACTCAAAAGTAAACCTGGTGGCAGAGAATGTTTTGTAATTGTCACTTTGCTGTTTTGTAAGTGGTTGAGCCAACTCATTGTTGAGACTGAGGTGGTAGAAACACATGTGCTCCTACTTTGGGAAGTCTTCAGACTTTGGTTCCCAGTTAACATTCCTATGTTAATTGGTCTATTGATATTGGTGAATATAGGTAAGTGGGTACTTGGTACTGAGGAAAACTTACCAGATCCGAGGTTCATGAGCAGGTTTAGAAATCCCCACCACCAGTCCCTCAGGGTTACCACTAGAACCCTGAAGGCAGGTGCAGCCAGAAGAACTCTGGGGACTTGAGTTTGGATTGGGAAAGTAAGCCCAGAGACTGTTCTACTTCTTTTTTCTTCTTTGAAGTTTGATTCCAGCATTTGCTATCAAGCAAGATTCTCCACTGTTTCACTTGATCAGTCAATATCTTATGTTAAGCATCTGTGGTGTGTTGAGTTTTATACTAAACACAATGAGGAGCTGAGATAAGAGACTGAGGAATAAGATGATCAGAAGCCTAAAAAAGAAATAAGCAGAGAGAGACAGAGACAGAGAGAGAGACAGAGAGAGAGAGACAGTGAGAGAAAGAGACAGACAGATAATGCAACAATGGGAAAAAACTCTGCTACTAGAAGTGTACTTGCACGTAGTAGGTACTTTTTATCTGCTGAATTTTCTTCACTTGATGGTCTGAACAAGTTAATTCTTCATTCTGGGCTTCATTTTCTCTATTCGTAAAGCAGGTGTAAAAATCTAAGGTCCCTTCCAGCTCTAAATTGTCAAGACTATGGCAAGGTATTTCAAATCTCTTTACTTTTTAACTGGTTAATTAACTAATATATTAATTAGGGTACCTGTTCATCCCTCAGTTTGTGGAGAGAGACTTTAGAGTCAGGAAGACCCAGATTCTAGTCTTGCTCCTGACACACCCTTAGCTGTCTAGCCTTGGCCAATCACTTAACCTTTTACTGCCCCCCACAACTAAGATTATCAGTTGCCAAACAGGTGCTTATTTCCAACACCAAGAGAGAGTTTCCTCAGTTGAAGTTATATCCACCAATGAAATCACAGGTTTGTTCCAATAAAAAGAGAGAAAAAAATAAATTAAGTAATTTGATAAAAAAATTTAAGGAACCATTTTGCCTTTTAACTAGTTATCTATTTCATGCTCCTATCTTGGCCGATTATTCTGCCTCCCTGGGCTATAATACTGACAACACCCTAATCCAGGAGTTCTTAATACTTTTGCATCAAGGTCTTTAAAAAAAGAAATATAAAAGAAAATACATGAGAATCCAATTATATCAAAATATAGTATATATAAATTCATATACCCACAATTAAGAGTCACTTACTTAGCACTACCACCATAACAGTGTTTATTGATTAAGTACCCAAAATTAGCTCTCTACTTCCCTTAGAAATCTCTCTATCTTTAAATGTTTAATTGGTTTATTCTCATTCTGAAAGGGGACATGACACATTGCTAATGAATAAAACAATGCAAACTCAGTTGAGGAGGGTATGCAGAATTAAAGAGAGCTTAGAGTGGGGCAGGGTTAACCAAGGAAAGCTTCCTGGAAGGGGTGTTTTGAACAGGGATTTGAAGGATCTTGAGAATGACTCTAATGTTTCCTGTGAACAGTGACATCACTCACTGTCTCTAGACTAGGCAATGCATGATATAGGGTGGTAGAAATAGTTGGAGATGATCCCATTAGTGTATTTTCTTTGGGCAAGTGGGAGTGGGTGAGGAGGGAAGTGCATGTTGGAAAAATGATGCGTGCTTGGTTAACAACATAATTTCAGTCCCATGCAGCCCATCACCCCCTGTGGGGAGACAGCTTCTAAACGATGCACTTAATCCCTGTAGAATGCCACTGTCATTTAGAGGAATTACTACCCTTGAGGCAGCAATGCCCCAGCCAAGCATAACAGCATTTCTCAGAGGCAAATGGGTTCCTTTATTCAATCTCTCCCAACTCCATCTCGATCTTCTCTTCCCTCCTCCTTTTATCACCCAGGCTGTCTGTCAGGCCAGTCAGGGAAATATAATCTCAGGCTAAGTTTGCCCACCGACTCAAGGATCAGGTGACTATTATGGAAGGCAATACCAGAGCCTGTCCTGTCGGTGCCAGCATGACGCTGGGAACAGTCACAGCCTGTGCTGACCTCATGGGGTGGGCACAAAGCTAGCTATGAACTGGCATTTATAACATCGGCCATCCTGAGCACGTCACACCCTGGTGCCCTCCTTGACCCCCATCCCTGCAGAGATGGAGTCTTTCCAGAAGTAGGAGGGACACGCTGAGCCCTGATGTCAGTCTCCTGTCACCAAAATCCCACACCTAAAAGAGGCCACATAAGGACTGAACATCTGAGTTGGTACAATAAACATCCAATAGAAAAACAGAAAAAGAGGAAGAATGACAGCTATCCTCAGCCAACCCACCTATGATTTTGTCTTTACAGAACAGTAAATATCCCCTGAAAATCCCACTTTGAATTAGAGTGGCTAATAAGGGAATGAATTCGGAACAAAATATTTTAGAATCTTCCCCTCTCTTGTGGGAATGTTTCCATGAGGAATTTTACTTACAATATCTTAAATGAGATTGGGCCCTATCAGATCCTCAAAGAAAGGCCTCCCAGTAGGAGTGCCATGAACAATATTTCAACACATGCCTGCTTTGCTCTCCCTCTGTGAAATTCTCTCTTCGGGAGGCCATAAGAAACAGTCAGTGGCTCTGTTCTTAAATTTCTTACGGAGCAAAGGGGCTGAGAGGAAAGGAGTGGATGGAGGATTTGGTTTCCTTGATCTAAAGGGACTGAAGCCAGCCAGACAAAGGAATTCGAGCCAGCAAATGGAAGCTGGGAGAATCCAGATGCTAAGTCCTGGTCATCCATCAGAAGTGGGGCTGTGCTGTTTGAATAGTCTTAACTATGCATTCCTCCTCCTAGGCAACACTTGTCCAAGGAATCATTCAATCGACAAATATTGATTAGACAGATTAAATGCCTGGCACAGTCTTGGGTGCCAAGGATACAAAAGATAGATCCTCCCTGCCTTCAAGAAGTTTACATTTTATCAGGAGAAGCAAAATGTACATATATAAGCAAAGATGAAATAAATACAGGGTAATTACAAGGGGAAAGTCCTAGCAGTCAGGAGATTAAAAGAGGCCTCATAAAGTTTTGAAGTACACTAAGAATTTTGAGAGGCAGAGCTGAAAAGAGAGTGCATTCCAAGCAGGAGGGATATTGTGTGCAAAGACAATGAATGGAACAGAAGATGGCACACAAGGAGGCCAGTCTGGTTAGGGTTACATAACATTATATAGTTATAATGTTCAACATTGCCAGAAAGGTAGCCTAGAGGTAGCTAAGCAAAGGGAGAATGTGTATATTTAATCCTAGAGGTAGATAAGAAGCCACTGTACCCTACTGAGCAGTGAGGTACATAGGTATGCTTTGCTTCAGGAAAATCTCTTTGACAGTTGAACAGAGGATGCATTGGAAAAGGGGTTGGCTTTAGGCAGTCAGATTGATGAGGAGGTCATTGCAAAGGTACAGACAAGAGGTGATGAGGACCTAACCAACAGTGGTCGTCTTGGGAGCAGAGTGGAGGGGATGGATCTGAGAGGTGCTGCAGAAGTAAAACTGACTAGACTTATCAACTGACTGGTTAGGGGGAATTAGGGAGACTGAGAAGCTGATTGTGAGTCACAGGTTTCAAACCTAGGTGACCGGAAGGATAACAGTGCCTCCATCAGAAATAAGAAATCACAGGCAGTCATTTTGTTTAAGAAGTATTATATACTTTAAAGAAAAAAAGCAAACTTTACATAATAAAGATTTATGGTTACAAAATTTTTTTTTTTAAGTATAAGCTGGAGTCAGGAAAGGGGAGGAGAAACAGAAACCAGGAGCAGAGAAGGAAGTGTCCTGGCACTCACCTCAATAGTTCAATTCAACAAACATTTCCCCCCACAATGCCTTTCTTCATCCTTTTCACCCAGCCCTGTCTTAACCATCTCATCTTTCAGGGCCCAGCTGAAGCCCCACCTCCTCCTCTAAGCCTTCTATTGCCATTTTAACCTGCACGTGATCACTCCTGCTCACATCTACCTTTCTATCAGTTGGAGAATCGGTGCAAGAACGCTATCCCTCCTCGGAATGGTGCCATTGGGATTCAATACAATGAAAAAAGAAGTCTTATTCATTATTGATTATCCCTTTGGTCTTATAAAAACCAGGTTGAAAAACAATCACAGAAGGGAAAAAAAACAATGAAAAAAACCCTCCAAGCTAGCTCTTTTCGTGGCTCAGTTCAAATGCCACATTTTTCAAAAGTTCTTTGCTGATTTTTCCCAGTTGTTAGCACCACCATCAAATTGCTTTGTATTTACCTTGTATCTGTCCTACATTAACTTATTTCTGGGTATTTTATATCTCTGCACTGCCCCCCAGTAGAATGTCTGAAGGCAGAAACTGCCTCGTTTTCGTATTTCACCCCTAATGTGGTACTTGGTCCATCATAGTGTCTTAATAAAGGCCTGTTGGTTGATTCTCAGCATTCCTATTCATGAAAAACATACAGGAAGTAAGGCAGTCATTGAATGAGGTTGGGCATGAAATAAAGTAAGTAACATCTTGTCAACATGATGTACAGGCCATGGTGAGATGATCGTGCCTCTGGTTGACATGGCTAAAGCTGCAGAGGACCTGGAAAAACAGCTGGAGACCAGCTCCAGGTAAGAAGAGATTCTCAAAATAAGTCGGCTTGGAAGGAAGGGGAAGCAGGAGCTAATCCTGGATCAGCAGCCCAAAGTGGCTGAGGAAAATGACATCAAGACCTAGGAATGTAAAAAGATATGGCAAGGGAGGACTGTCTCAAGCCTTCAGCCCCAGCCTAAGACTTTTTATTCTCTCAGAGCTGTCACCAGCAGGGACTGGGATTCCACAGACTCAAATGCCACAGACAACCGAGGACCTTGAAAGCTGAACATGATGTAAGTGTCCTATAACATCAGGCAAACAAATCCAAAGATGGTGTCTTGTGAAATGCTGACCCCAAGAAAAAGCCTCTGCAATTGTTGGGTGATTCAAGTTTGGAAAAGTTGCTTCAGGGGTGGTAGCAGATCATAGCTACAATGGGTAGTCATGCTTTTGGATTCCATAATCTTTTCTTAAGTTATTTATTTTTTAATTAAATGTTTTTTTCAATTAACAAGCACTTTTTCCCCTCCCAACTCCACCCCTATAGAAAATGTATTAATGTCTTTTTTAAAAATGTAGTCACTTCTGGATGTACTCTCTTCACATATACATACATACACCCCTCCCCCCCCAAATGAACCCTTCCTTGTAACAAATAAAAGCAATTTTTGGCTCTAGAATTGGTGAACATTAGTTGTCTTTGGTGTTTTCCCTCTCCAACTATGTGGCACAGTGGATAAAGTCCCAGACTTGGAATATGGAATACCTTAATTGAAATCCTGCCTCAGACACTAATTATGCGATCCTGAGAAAGTCACTTAACCTCTTTTTGTCTTAGGTTCCTCATCTATAGAATGGGGATAATAATAGTCCCAGAGTATTGTGAAGGTCAAATGAGGTAATATTTGTAAAACACTTTGTTATTGATATGCTAGTTTTTATCATGAAAACCCAGATGGTGGTACTACTGAGATCGAATGTTATTAATGACATACATCACAGAAGAGACCTCAGAAGTCATTGAGTGCAATATATGTGGCTACAAAATCTCTAACCAATGGTGTTCCAACCTCTTCCTGAAGCCTTCCAGTGATGGGGATCCTATTGCCTTCTAAGCAGCCCAGTCTGCTTTAGATCAATTCTGAATTGTTACCAAGTTTATCCAAACATCAAGCCTCTGCAACTTCCCCCTATCTGCTTGTAGATCTGCCCAATGGGGCTAAGCTGGATGAGTGATTCTTTGTTTTTACAATTCATTGGTCTCTTTTGTATCTTTACTCAGGGTTTCATTCATGCTGCACAGCAGAAGCAATATGATTGGTTTTTCTGTTTATAGTCCTGTGCCATCAGCTCATTTCCACAGAAGAAGCAATGGCTGCATATTGCTAAAGAATATATTTAAAACACCAAAGCATAAGCAGTGTGATAAAAAAAGACTGGAAGTCAAGACACCTGTTATATTCCTGCCTCTATCTCTGACCCATTATATGAACTGGAGGAAGTCAGAAATTATAGTGTCTTAAAGCTGGAGAGATTTTAGAGATGATTATCCCAAATCACCTTACTTTATAGTTCATGAGATCATAGAACATTCAACATCATCTAAGATGATAGGATCATAGCGTTAGAGCTGGAATAGGACCTTAGAGGCCATTTCATTTTAGAAAGAAGGAAACTAAGGCCCAAGTTCCCAAAATTATTCAAGTAGCAAGTATAGAGCTGGGGTTCCAACCCATATATTTATCTCCAAATACAGCATTTCTTTCCACCAAATGGCCCTTCCTCTCACTTTTTAATTTAATGTATTTATCGATTTAAAATAAATGTATTGTCAGTCGTTAGCAAGTAGGAGGGATTGTGTCCTTTGATTTAAACGGTTTGGTTCTAATACTGTGTGTCTAGGACTAATATTTATATTTCCCTCTCACACTTTGGCCTCTTTCCTTCTTTTCCTTCCTTCCAAAGCAACAGGGCTTTGTCGGCCTGATGTGGACAGAGAGATGAATGGGCAAAGGGAATTGATGAGAGAGAAGCCAAAGAGGTCAGGGGGAGAGGGATTTCACAGCTCCTAACCACCAGGAACTTGAACTGGGGGCTTGAGACACACAAGGGAGGTTCCAGGACAAAATGACAGGTAGATATTTCTCTTGACTGGGGCCAGCGGTTGAGTTCTTTCTCTTTGCTCCACACCTAAGGTTGGCAAGAAATGAGAATAATAATCAGAAGTCTCTGACAGCAACAGGACAGCAAATCAAAAAGTACGACGTGTGAAGAGTTTCAGCCTACACAAAATATGGAGTTCCTTTATCCAAAGACTATGATCAACAA
Source organism: Pseudochirops corinnae (assembly GCA_028646515.1). Taxonomy (NCBI): domain Eukaryota; kingdom Metazoa; phylum Chordata; class Mammalia; order Diprotodontia; family Pseudocheiridae; genus Pseudochirops; species Pseudochirops corinnae. The sequence continues at coordinate 127,158,648 of CM053589.1, read as the reverse complement.
ATATTTGTTAAGCACCCACTGTGAGTCATGTAGTGCACCCAGCACGGCAACACCCCTGGGAGGCAGGTGCTATGATTATCCCCATTTTACAATAGAAAAAAATAAGGCAGACAGAAAGAGACTTGTTCAAGTAAGTGTCTGAGGCTCAATTTGAACTCAGAGGTTCCTGATTCCAGGCCTGCTGCTCTGTCCACTGAACCATCTAGCTGCTAGACAAGGCAAAAGTCTTCAGTTTTATATATATATATGCCTTACAGATATTAGTTAGAGGAATTGAGGGTGTTTAATTTAGAAAAGAGAAAACTTAGGAAATGTATAATAACTGCCTTCAAGTACTCAAGGGAATTAAGTAAAATTGTGAAATAGGGGTGATAATAGCACCTTCCTCCCAGGGTTGATGTGAGGATGAAAGGACATAATATTTGTAAAACACTTGGTACAGTGTCTGACACATATGCCCTCTTCCCCCTACATCTCCAGAATCACCACACTGGGCTGCCTGGTTAACTTCATTGCTGCCAGCTGACTACTCTCTGCTCAGCTGAGATTCAGACTTCACTTAGATGCTTACTACCCGTGTCACCTTGGGCAAGTAATTTAATTTTTCTGGGTCATGTGTAGAATAGGAGGGTCAAACTAGCTTACCTCTACAGTCTCTCTCAGCTCTAAAACTATGACCCTAAATTGTAAGATCGGATTCTGTCTGCTACTCTACCATATCTGAATTGTGGTCTGAGCTCCTTCCCAGGTTTTATTTTGAATCGTGATTGCAGGGTGGTAGGGGGCCATTGGATGGTGGCAGGGTGACCTGGAACATTGGGCAACTCCACAGTTCATTTCTAGTTCAAGCTCATATTCCATTAGGGTTTTAAGCTCAAGTAACTGCTGCTCAATCAGTTACGAAGGGATATTTGGAGAAATTACAAATCAAATTGAGGCCAAAGTATGGGGACACTCACCCTGCCACGCCATCCCTGGTGTCGTCTACAAGAACAGAAACTGCCAGGTGAGCTAATCAGGAAGATGCGCTTGTCATTCCACTGACTGAATTATCTTGTAATAAGAGAAAATCAACACTGCAGCTCATTAGAATCGATTGGGGGAGTATGCACCATTCTCTTGCAAAGAGATGCCATGTTTGGTAGACCATCCTTGCTGGAATGCCCCAAAGCAAGCTCTTAACCTGGAGTCTATGAACTTGGATAGAGATACAGATACCAATACAGATGATATAGACAGGTGTTAGAGAAATAGATATCTTTTTCAATATACTTGTTTTCCTTTGTAGTCCTTTGTATTTAAAAATGTTGTTCTGAGAAGGGGCCCCCAGGCTTCATCAGACTGCCAAAGGAGTTGATGACAAAAAAGCTTAAGAACCCTAACCCTAGAGGCTGCTGTCTGATGAGGTGGATTCTCTCCAAGAACACATGTGAAGAAAGGGTGCCAGAGGGAGTGCTATAAGTATTACCCTATTTGTTGTTTATTCATTGACTAAATGTCATTGTATATGTATTTATTATAGTATTTTATATGCTACATATTATTTGTTATATGTTTTCCTCTATGGTTGCTCTCATACAATGACAGTGAGGAACTTCAAGAGGTAAGTAGGCATCCCAGTGGTCAGTGTTAGGCTTGAGTAGTTACATGGTGCAGTGCATACCGCACCAGGTCTGGAGGCAGGAAGACCTTAGTTCAAATCTGGCCCCAGACACTTGCTAACTGTGTGACTGACCCTGGGCAAGTCACTTAACCTTGTTTGTCTTACTTTCCTCATCTGTGAAATGAGCTGGAGAAGGAAATGACAAATTACTCCAATCCTGTAGCCAAGAAAACCCCAAATGGGGTCACAAAGAGTTGGACCCAACTGAAAAAATGACTGAAAATGGAATTTTACCTCAAACATTACTAGTTCTATGACTCTGGGCAAGTCACTTAACTATTCTTAGCCTTAGCGCCTTCATCTGCAAAATGATAATAATAGCACTTTGCGCTAAAGGTTTTTGTGAGGATCAAATGACATAAAATCTGTAAAGAACTTTTCAAACCTATATAAATGCTAACTATTATGAACTGACCCAGTTCTGTCTCAACTTTACCAACCCACTAGCTGTGTAACCTTGGGCAAGTCACTTTCCTTCTCTGACCTTCAATTCCTTTAAATGTAAAATTCAACTCAACAAGCATTTGCTGCTGTACGTTACCAGACACTGTGCTAAGCACTAGAGATACAAAGATAAAAATGAAACAGTTCCTGCCCTAAGAAAGCTTATATTTGGGGGAGAGACATACACTAGGTGGCACAATAGATAGAGCACTGGGTCTAGAGTCAGGAAGAACTGAGTTCAAATCCAGCCTCAGACACTTGACACATTCACTAGCTCTGTGACCTTGGGCAAATCGCTTAACCCCCATTGCCTTGCCTTCCCCCCTCCAGAAACAAAAATTTGGAAAGTACTTAGTATGGTACCTGGCACATAGTAAGTACTATGTAAATATTAGCTATTATTAAATAGAAACAAGACATATATGTAGTGAGTACTAAGTAGTTTGGAGATTTTTAAAAAATTAGGAAATTGAGTTACATGAGATTTAAGGTCTTTTCCAGCTCTAACAATGTCATTAGAATTTTGTAATTTTAAGAGTCCTCTTCTCCTGACCAGTAGTCAGTTCTCATCTTAGTCACCTCAACACTCAGAACTCAGCCACTATTTGTCTGTTTCCTGCCAAGACAAGCCAGGAGAGTGAAGGAAGGCTCAAAAGGATAAGAAGGTAAAACCAACATGAACTCTTGACCCTACCTATTGCCTGACCTACAAAAATGTCTTGATTTTCCATGGTGGTGGCCTATAACCTCTGGGATTTGTGGCAGAGCTAGTACGAATTTTGCTGATGATCAGAAAAAGTTCTCTAGAGTCTTCCCCCAGGCTCATCCATTCCCTCAGAAGACGAATTAGAAAAGTCTGATGACTTCAGTCTCCTGCAAAGCAGACGTTTACTGTCTCCATGACCCCAATGAAAGTATCAATATAATTCGTTTTGGCTTTAGGAAGAATATCTGCTTCAAGGTTTGGAGGGAAGGAAGGATGAGCTAATCTGGGGCCAATTATTGTGCTCCTGGGGTTAAAAGTGCTTGGACTTGTGCCTGCCTCGTGCCTTCCCAAATCCCAGAGCCTCTGTACAACTCACAGGCCTTAGAAGCATAGACACTTTCCTTGACTTTCATCATTGGTTACTTGTAGAATCTTTGAAATAGAGAATCATAGAATTTTGGGGCTGAGAGAGACTATAGAGGTCAACTACTCCAAACTCCTACTCAAAGCAGGACTCTCCCCTTCAGCATCCCTGACAGGTGGTCCCCCAGCCTCTGCTCAATGATGAATAACAGCATTCCCTTTCAACAGCTTAGGAAGCAGACACGGGTTGCATTCCAGCCTCCCACAAACATTTGTTAGGGGGAGGGTGGTGTTCCGAGAAAAACTCAAAGAACCATCAACTTCTCCCATAATAATAGTGGTGATGACGATAGCACTAACTCAAATTTGCATAATATGTTATGGTTATGGAGCATTATATATGTATATTATCTCATCTGGAAACAGAGAGAGCAACCCAGATCCAACCATACCGGCCCCTCTAAGTGTAAGAGACTGACCTGCTAGTGGCTCCCCACCCCCACCTCACCCCGAGTGATACTATCAGAGTGCAAGCTAAAATACTCTAATCTCACAATAAGAGGTGGAGAGTGGCAGAGTGGGTAGCAGACCATTTATGAGGATTCACGTTCTGCTGTAACACATGTGAGCTGCACAAACCACAAGCAAATTGCTTAACTTTTAAGTGCACGCAAACAACTCCAAAAGACTATAAATTATAGATAAGCTGTAGATGCATGCATTGGTGAAAGGAGCTTCCACACTAAGAATCTGCCCATCCTGATGAAATTATATATCTGGACAAAAGCATTATCATCTCTATTATAAGTTCCTTGAGAGCAGGGACTAAAAAGTTTTTACTCTTTGTACCTACAACACCTCGTCTGACATAATTAATACTTAGTAAGGGTCCCTTAAATAGAATTTAATGGAATCAGTGAATTTGCTGTCTAGTCACGCTGTCTGAAAATAGGAGGGAAATTTGGTTTGATTTTGTCTTTTAACCATCATTATTCATAAGGCTCCATATCTGCTACCACACCTCAACAAACAAACATCACACACATTAGCTAAATTTTTCTGATAGTCATTGTAGGGGAGCTCTAAGATTTGAATGCTCTCTCTTCCTCTGCAGTAAATCCTGTTGTGTGCTAGGGTTCCTCCAGAATATTTTAATTTATTTGGTTTCACCTTTTTCTAGTAAATAACAGGGAAACAGGACTCTCAAAATTACTCTCAACATTGGGGTAAGAAAAGGATTCTAACTCAATGCCATCCTTACCCTAAAGTCACATATTATATCCCCATCACTCTACCCAATATACCTCCCCAAGATCACTTACTAACTGTGTTAAAGTGGTCAGTGACCAAGAATGAATTAGCATTCTGTCTAGCACAAAATAAATCCTAAATATTTTGCCTGGATGACATCTTGTCCCTTAAAAAAGAAATTTAAAATTGAATAATGCTGTTACTGCTAGAAATAAAGATTTTGGAGCAGGAGCAGGTTGGGGAGGAAAAAGATAATTAAGCTTAACTCTGGAGATTTTCAGTTTGAGGTACCAAACTAGAGATGTGGGACTGGAGCTCAGTGGAGTGATAAGACTAGTGCTTTGCATGTGAGAGTCACCTGTGCAGAGATGATAGTTGACATATTAGAAAGGAATATTACTAAAGGAGAGAGTGGAGAGAGAAGAGAACTTAGAAGATAAAACCTTGGTGATCACCTACTTTAAGGAATCAGGAAGAGAAGAATCAGGAGACAGAATAGAGTTCTTGCTTTATGGAAATTCTGTAAATTTTCATTATGCATATTTTACTTTATTTTAGGAATTCTGAAAGAAATCCATATTCCAAAAAAACCCCCACCTATGTTAACTCTACAGTACTACATTCTCTCTCCCCACTCCTGTCTTTCAGTTAGGTGCTCTGATCTCTCTACACACACACACACACACACACACACACACACACACACACACACACACACACACACACACCCCTTTAAAAAACAAAAACCTCCAAGTGACTCTTCTTCCTTCCTCATCCCACAACATCTTTCCCTGGTCTCTAATGATGAGGTAAGCCCTTATCCTTGCCAAAGTCTCTATATGAACCCTTGATTCCATCCCCTCCCAA
>CM053589.1:127139243-127152854 GCA_028646515.1 Pseudochirops corinnae | reverse complement strand
TGTCTGGTTTTGGGACTCAGTCTTCTGGTATTTAAATGAATGCACTATCTATATTTCTTATGTAGAGAGCCTGTTCCATTTAATAACTATATCAGCATATTTATAGTTACTGTAGGCATTGTGAATACTGCATTGCTGATACAGCTATCAAAAAAACTATTTCACTTGGGCTGAGCTGAGTATTATCTCAATATTGGAAATGCGGAAAGATGTCCCCTACAGTTTGGAGATATAAGGCAAAATAGTGAAATCAAATAGGTAATTGGGGGAAACACTCAAAGTATCAGGAGTCATTAGTGTTGTTTGTCAGTGACTTGCTAGAGCAGCGGTTCTCAACCTGTGGGTTGCGACTCCTTTGTGGGTTGAACGGGGTCACCTAAGACCATTGGAAAACACATAGTTCCGATGGTCTTAGGAACCGAGACACCGCTCTTCTATCCATCTCCAGGAGGGTCCGCCATCATGCAGATATGCCCATATACGAGTATTAAAGGGTCACAGGATTAGGAAGGTTGAGAACCACTATGCTAGAGGCTTACTCATCAAGGGAGATCAAGGGAGCCTTTGCTTCAAGTTTAGATTTTCCCTTGGATTCTATATATGAAAATTGACTTTCATTTTGATGGAGGGAGCTTCACATAGATTCTAACAATCGGGAGAGAAAGGCCTCAATCTACCAGCTTGATTTCAGCAACTAGGTGGCAGAAAGTACTGGCCTCAAGGTCAGGAAGAACCAATTTCAAGACCGGCCTCAGATACTTATCTGTTATGTCCTCAAGCAAGTCACTTAACCTTTCTCAGCCTGTTTCCTCCTCTTTAAAATGGGGATTATTATTATGGAACCTGTCTGACAGAGTTCTTGAGAGGATGCAATGAGGTCATATACCTAAAGCACTTTGCAAACCTTAAAGTGCCACCTTGTTGTTGTTATTCAGTTGGGTCCAACTTTTCATGATTCCATTTGGAGTTTTCTTGGCAAAGATACTGGAGGGATTTGCCATTTCCTTCTCCAGTTCATTTTACAAATGAGGAAACTGAGGCAAACAGGGATTAGTGACTTGCTCAGGATCACACAGCTAGTAAGTGTTTGAGGTCAGATTTCAACTCATAACGATGAGTCTTCCTGACTTCAGGCCCAACACTCTATTATCCACTGTACTACCTAGCTGCCCTATCTCAATCCTAAGCAATGTAGTTACATTACTCTAGCAGAGAATATTGTTTCCCTTAGGTTGGAACTTGGAATTACAAAAATTCTCATCAATAAACACACCTGTATGTATAGCACATGATTAAACCAGACGCTATGAAAACCACTGTAGCAGTTAAAGTTCTGTTCACCCTACCACAATTGGTTATTTCTTTACCTTTTGAAGGATTATTAAGGGAGGGGAAAAAAATTATTAGCTATTTGCTTTTGACAGTGAAAAGACTCCAGCAAATGTTCATATAATTAAAGTCTCCTGTCACTATTATATCATACCTTCATACTAGCTTTATAACCACTTTACTGAATTCTTTATCTACTTCCTCCTTCTGCCCAGGTGGTCTCTAGTATATACATCAATGACAATACAGTTCCTGTTTCTATCTCTGCCAATGTTCACCCAAGTGCTGTCTATCATTTGGGCCATCTAATCCCAGAATTTCCTCACGTTAAGTATTTTTTTCTTAATCTATAATGCAACTCTACTACTGCTTTTGTCTCTTCTATGCCTTTTGACTAAGTTATAACACTCCAGGGCCGTATTTCAGTATTGGGTCCTACATGCCCAATAATAGCTATATGATAAAATTTTATCCCTTATATTAGTATCTCTAGTTTGTTCTATTACCCTTAATTTATGCACCTATTAATAGACATCTATGTTTTTCTTTTTCGTTGTTTTGTGGATTCCAGTTCTGCTAATTACTACCTGTATGATCTTGGCTAAGTCACTTAATCTCTCTGGGTTTCAGTTTTCTCATCTATAAGAAGAGAAGGTTGAATTAGATCAACTCTGGGCTGCCTTCCATCTTTAAATCTATGATCTATGATCCTGTATATATTTCTTGGATTTTTTCCTCCAATTTATTGCTACTACTACTAATATCACTACTACTAATCTTGGTCTTATAACCATAAATACTCTGTAAGGTATCTATCTTGGCAAATACAGATAGGGGGAGTTTTTTTCTCCTTTCCTTTTTTTAATTTAATTTGCAAAATCCAGGTAAGTACATCCTTACTAGAACTGAATAGACATTTATTGAGTTCCTACTATGGGATACAAGGAAATAGAGGAAAAATACCTTCCCTCAGAGAACTGTTTGTGATAAATGGTAAGGACAATAAGAAAGACTTTTTAAGTTATTGTGTTAGGAGAAAAATAAAGGTGCTGCAATGGATAGAACACTGGATCATGAGTCAGGAAAACACAAGGTCAAATCTGGCCTGAGATCTGTGTGGCCCTGGGCAAGTCCCTTACCCTCTCTCTGCCTCAGTTTCTTCTACTATAAAATGGGGGTAATAATAACACCTACCTCCCAGGATTGTTGCAAAGATCAAATAAGATAATATTTGTCAAGTGCTTAGCACAGTGCCCGGCATATAGTAAGCCCTTAATAAATGTTTGTTTCCTTCCTTCCTGCTTGGAAGGATGGTTGGTGAAAGCCCCATGACTATTTAACTTATTTTGTTTCCATTCCCTCGCACTTTTCAGACAACTAAGGATGATTCAAAAGAAAAAATATTTGACAGGAACTGAAACACAAGATATTTGGAGATGGTAAGAGATCCTAGAGCTGCCCTTAAAGTATTTGAATAAATGCTGAATGAATGAATAAATGACATCCTGGGGCACTAAAGCAATTTCTGGTTGTGATTGCTAATGTACTATTTTGAGGAATCATAGAAAATGGAAAAACGCTGCAAAACTGGAGGCAAAAAACCATTTTCTCACTTTTCAAAAAGGAAAAGAAAGTAAGCTTTTGAAACTATGTGTTGATAAGCTTAATGGTAATTCCTGGCAAAGTATCTATCCATTTATTTACTTATTTATTAATTTATTTATATATTTATCTGTTTATTGTTAGGAAAGATTATTTAAAGGGATGATCTGTGAGTACTTAGAAAGGAAAACAAAGATCACGAGGAGCTTGTTCTTTAAGAACGCGTCACACCCAAATCATCTCACTTCCTTTTCTGACAGGTTGGGAAGTGCCATAGAACCGGTATGCCTAACTTTCAGAAAGATATTGGACCAAATCTCCTATAATGGTGTTTTGGATTGTAAGGAGAATTGTGAATTAAGTAATAGTACAGTTGGGGAAGGATCTGGTTGATTCTGGACTCCAGAAATCATGATTAGAAGGTAAATGTCTGACCAAGCAATACCCCTTCTAGAGTTGTATCCCAAAGAGATGATACAAGTGAGAAAAGGACTCGTTTATACAAAAATATTCATAGCAGCTCTTTTTGTGGTGGCAAAAAATTGGAAATCAAGGCAATGTCCATCAATTGGGGAATGGCTAAACAAGTTGTGGTATATGAATGTGATGGAATACTGTTTATTGTGCTGTAAGAAATGAGGAGCAGACAGACTTCATGATAACCTGGAGAGACTTATATAAACTGATGCTGAGTGAGGGGAGCAGAACCAGGGGAACATTGTACACAATTACGGACACATTGTATCTGTGATGACTGACTTTGATAGACTGGGCTCATCTCAGCCATGCAAGGTTATAAAACAACTCCAAAGGACTCATGATGGAAAAGGCTACCCACAGCCAGAGAAAGATTTAGAGAGTCTGAATGAAGATTGAAGCAAACTACTTGCTCTCTCTCTTCTTTGTTATGTTTTGTTCCTTCTTTCTCATTGTTCATTCCATTGGCCATAATCCTTCTTTACAACTTGACTAATGTTTAATGTGAAGGTATTTATAGAATCTATATCAGATTGCAGGCTGCCATGGGGGAAGAGGGGGGAGGGAAGGGAGAAAATTTGGAACTCAAAAGCTTTTGAAACTGAATGTTATAAACTAAAAGTAAATAAATAATTTTTTTTTAAAAAAGGTAAGTGTTAAACTACATGGAAATTATTAATAAAATATCTGAGGACTTTCTTAGTGACCCTGTCCTGTTGAGCATTTTTAGCAATGATTTATGTGATATAGATAGCATACTCATAAAGTTTATGGGGACATGAAGCTATGAGGGACAAGTAAAACATTAAATGACAGAAAAGAGATCCATAAAGATCTTAACAAATGGAAGGAACAATGGACTGGATTCAATTCAACAAATGTTATTCAGCAACCACTATATACATAAGGTATCTAGAGGTAAATGTGAAAACCACTGCAGATTAAATCTCTCAAAGGGGATTCACAATCAAAATTAAAAAAACAAAGTGGATGAAAAATGCTTATTTTTCAGTCTAACAGTATTATACATATCTTGGGTAGATATCATAGAGGGACAATGAACTGAGCTCAGAATGAAACATGCAAATAAGAGAACAAGATAGATTCTGAAAAATTGTATAACGTTTGCAATGACCACTAGCTTTCTGTTGAACAAACACAATTTTAAAAAATCTTCCTGTCATGCTGAATGCCTAGGAATTATAGAATACATAATGCCACAAAGAACTGATATAATAGGTTACCCGGAGTATTAGAGAGAGGTATAGGGGGTATAAGTAGGCTTTAGCATATTACTGAAAACAAATTGTGCCCCAGAAACAGTGGAAAATATATCAAAGAGATGTAGGACCCTGCCAGAAGGAAGGATAACAGATGTCTAACCATGTGCTACCCTGGTACATACATCATATTTACAGGTGTTGGAAGGCACAGCACATTGTGTGGGTCCCTGCAAGAATTTAAGGGAGGGTATAAGAGTTGTATACAATGAGATAGCAGTGATGGTTTGTGATCTCCACCAATGGAAGGAGTAGTCACATTAATAAGATCACAGATACAGTGAAGAATGTTTTTTTTTTAAATCAACTGTGTAAATATCAGATAAGGAAGAAGTTAGAAGGTAGTTCAGATAGCAAAACAAACAAACAAAAAATACCACTGTGGGAGATTTAGTGGACTGAAAACTCAATATGAGTCCACAATTGGATATGGTAGCCAAAAAAAGGTAATGAGAATCCAGTTGCATTAGTAAATGGATGGTATCCAGAATATAAAAGAGGTTTAAAATCCTGCTGTAATCTGTCCACATCTGACAATCTGGGATTTGGTGTTCAGCCCTGGGTACCAAATTTTAGGAAGGAGAAGGACAAGCTGGAACATGTCAAAAAGTCAACCAGTGCAATGTAAAAATTGTAATAGGCTGAAGAAACAGGGAATGGTCAAAAGCCTAGAAATGAGAAGACTGAGGAGAAAAAATGTATAGCTGTTTCCAATCCTAGAAGGGCTGTCAGGTGGCAAAGAATTAGCTTTGCTCTGCTTGGCCCCAGAAGGCATTACTAGAGTCAATGGGTAGAATTTATAGAGAGGTAGATTTTTCAGTATAATAGATAATTTACTATCAAAGCTGTACAGATGCCAAAAGAGAGTGTTGGACTGAATGATCCCTAAGGCTCCTTCCAGCTCTGACATTCTAGAATAAGACATTACTGAGAGGCAGTTTCAGTTTAAAAAAGGCAAAAAAAACCAACCAAAACTTAAGAAATAGTAGTACCAGGTTGACATGGGCAATGAGCGCCCTCTCGTGGCCACAGAACCATGGCTCGGTCTAAGGGAGAAAAGAGAAGTAGAATTTATGGAATATTAAACCTCACAACTACACTGTGAGAAAGTCATTGAAAACATTATCAGCTTCACTTTACAGATGAGGAAACATTTGAAGAGATCAATGAGGCAAATTTTGAAGCCCGTTTTCTTCACCCCAAGACCAAAGCCAGCATTCTTTTTACTACACTTCACTGATTTGAATTCTCTTATTTAAAAAGATCCTCAGATGTCACCTACTCAATCTGCTTATTTTATTGAGGTCCAGAAAGGGCTCTTGACTCCCCCAAGATCACACAGTGAGTTAGTGTCAGAACTGAGCTTAAAACCTAGATCTGTTGATTCCTGACTTTCTACAACACTGAGTTCTTTCATTCCTTTAGTTTAGTGGAAAGGGTACAACAGGCTTAAATGCCAGTTTTGACCATTGTTAGCCATGGGCAAATTGCTCGGCTTCTCTGAATTTTCATTTCCTCACCAGCAAAATAAGAAAATCTATAAAACCTCAGAGAGTTGTTGTGAGCAAAATGCTTTCTAAAGCACTATAAAACATGAGCTATTATTACTATTTATGAATTTGTTGTTCAGTCACTTTAGTTGTGTCCAACTTTTCATGACTCTATGCGGAGTTTTCTTGGCACAGATAATGGGGTTGTTTATAATTTTCTTCTCCAGCACATTTTACAGATGAGGAAACTGAGGCAATCAGGGTTAAGTGACTAGCCCAGAGTCACACTGCTATGTATCTGAAGCTATATTTGAAGTAGGAAGATGAGTCTTTCTGACTGTAGACCCAGCACTCTATCCACTGAGCCACCTAGACAAAATATTTCCATGGTAGTACTACAAGCAGCTCATCATTTATAATTTGAGGGAAGCATCAGGGTGGAGACCTGTTTGATATCCTTATAGCAATGGAAAGCATGGGGAAGGTAAAGTATTGGCCAAAAACATTGAATATTTGAGTATACTCTTACTTAATCTTTTTTTTCAGAGAAAAAAAATAAATCAAAGTTAACAAAAGTGAAATTAATATAGGGAATTTGTTACAACTAATAGTGAATATAATGTAGTACAATGTCTAAAAAATGTCAAATTTGAAATTGGATACTATTGTGGATATAGTCTGATAATATCTCTATACTTTAGTTTAGGCTTATAACATGGATGTATTGTTTCATACTTGCTGAATTTGAATGTGATCTTTATGTAAAACTTTAAAAGACCATGTTATATTTCTCAAAGTGATCTATTTTGAGAAGTACAGTGCATTAAATTGATTTACAAAAAGCTGTAATTTTTTAAAAACCTGAAGTCATAATTATTTGAACATTTCAAGTTACATTTAGAGAAACAATTAAAATTTATTTTAATGTTTTTATGTTTAAGTGAAATAATGCCTCTTCATAATGGAAAATAAATATTTTGAAGAGAGAATCAACTGAGTTTATGCAGCAGAAGTACAAAAACAAACAGTAAAAAGCCCAGACCCAGAAAATACAAACTACCATATTTATCATTGGGGTTTATTGTTGATAAAAAGAAATACTACTGGGTTTGTTTTGTAGGGATCCTTTTGTTGTAGATGACATCAAAACATACAAACTAACATATCCTGAAAGTACAATATTTTAAAATTGGGAATTATTTTTTAAATTGTAAACTTATTAACTAAAACTATAACTTGTTTATGAGTGAAATTATTTTCTTTCTAGTAATGTTGGCAACATAAAAGAATTTTTTCTAGAGAAAATTATATGCTTTCAATAATCCAAACTAAACTTTAAAAAAAATCCCTTTATGGAAAAACAAAAGGACTGCTTGCATTGTGTATAAGATTGCTTATGAATGGTAAAATGTGAAAGACATCATTTGATGAAATTGTGACGTCTGCAGTTATTGATACAGTTGAAACAATGCTTGGTGAATCACATGCAAAGAAGTTTCAAATGGTTTCTGCTTGTAGATAGTATAATAGAAAGAAGAATTTTCCACATCTTAAGGTATTTGAGAAAAGGAAATGTAGAAAAAAATATTGCTATTTTGGTATGTAGGTGAATGAATCAATAAGTGTAGTTGAAAATGTTGAAACCAAAGTTGGGGAAAATTTGTTATTTTGCAAACCTATCAATGGCAATGGCACATTGAGAGAAATTTTCAGTATAATTGATGGGTTTTTGAAACTGAGAAAGATAGTGATGGAAAATTACATTGACCGCGTCACTTGCAGAGCTCAGTCAATTTCAGGATGAAGCTCTGGTGTATAAACACTAGTTGAAAATGTGCAACCTCCTATAACTTGTACACAACATTCTTCAGGCAGTTCCTTGTATGATTTGTCAATGAGGATATGCATAGATTTTTTTTCCAAATTGTTACCAGAGTAATCAACTTTATAAAGAATAACATATTAGAAGAAAAATTCTTTGCAAAATTGTGTGACAATAGGGGAGTAGAACTTGTGTATATCTGGGAAACACAATGCCTTTCTTTAACCAAAGCACTTAGAATCTATTTGAACTAAAAAGAAGAAATTGCCATTTTTCTAACAATAACAATCAAAATACAGCAGTTCATTTTATTAAAAATAATTCTTAGTGGGGGCAGCTAGGTGGAGCAGTGACTAGAGGACTGGCCCTGGAGTCAGGAGGATGTGAGTTCAAATGTGGCCTCAGACACTTAACACTTACTAGCTGTGTGACCTTGGGCAAGTCACTTAACCCCAATTGCCCTGCCCTCCTCCCTCAAAAAAAAAAATTCTTCAGTACACTTATACATTTGATAGATATTTTCAAAAAGCTGAATACCTAACTCAATTCAAAGTGTTCATACTCCTAGAAAATTCATACTTTTAGAAAGATCATTTATAAACAAATTTGTTAATAAATTTACAAAAAATTTTTACATTTCCCAGTTTTAAAAATATTTGCCCTTCAAATAAAACAGAAGAAAGTAAAAATCAGACTATTAATCATTTGATGTGACTATAGAAATAATTTTCATTTTAAGGACCTTGTTGCTCTTATTGTTCAGTCATGTCCAACATTTTATGACCCCGTTTGGGGTTTAAAGAGGCAAAGATACTGGAGTGGTCTGCCTTTTCCTTCTCCAGCTCATTTTATAAATGAGGAAACTGAGGCTATCAGAGTTAAGGGAGTAGCCCAGGGTCACACAAGCTAGGAAGTGCCTGAGGTCAGTTTGAACTCAGAAAGATTAGTTTTCTTGATTCAGGCCCAGCATGCTATCTACTATGCTACCTAGCTGCCATTTTAAAAAAGACCAGGATATTTCTAAATTTGAATGGATACAAAACTCATTGGCCATGGACAAATATGATACATTTCATTTCACTCCATCTGAACAAGAACAATAATAGACTGTCTGTGATAGATTGAAATAAATAAAAAATTCTCTAGTTTGTAAAATGGATATAAATTGTATGAACATTTTCTTTGCATGAAATTGGGTTTGTTTTGAAGTTGTTACAAACATAAAATTATAAAACTTTATTAGTGGCTGAAAAATTACAAAGAATAATACCATCAGCTATATTATGTTTTTAAAAACTTTGTGCAAAAAAACCCCAACCTTTCTATCACAGAATGATGTTGCCATGAAAAATTTAGAGATTGCTCTCTTAGGGTCTCTAAACTAAAAAGGCAAAAAAACGTTAAAAGGGACCTAGGGATGAGGTGATGTGGTATGGCTGGAAGAGCATACCTTGGCTCTGGTCCCTGCCCTGCTACTAATTAGCTATGTCACCCTGGGCCAACTTCAGGACCTCAACTTACCCATAATTGAAGATTTTATATATGTATGTATGTATATATATGTATGTATGTACATATGTGTGTGTGTGTATATATATATATATATATATATATATATATATATATATAAAATTATCATTAAAGTGGCTTTTAAAGTCCCTTACAGATGTAAAATCTACAATGCCATGAGAAGGTTAAGTATAGAGACCTTCAACAAGCCCCTAGAATCTCCTTCCACACTGGTATTGATCTATTAATCAACACTTTTGATTCAGGTCACTCCACTGCTTACAAATCCATTTAACTCAACTGCTGTTTGAACTAAATTTCTTCATCTTGTCCACAAAGATATCATGAAAGCCTTTGCCAAGTCTTCCTAAAATCCAGAGACCATGTCAACATCATCCTCCTGATTTTATTGCTGTTTGTTCAGTCATTTCAGATTTTCTATTTGAGATTTTCTTGGCAAAGATATTGCAATGGTTTGCCTTTTCCTTTTCCAGCTCATTTTACAAATGAGGTTAAGTGACTTGCCCAGAGTCACACAGCTAGCAAGTATCTGAGGCCAGATTTGAACTCAAGAAGATGAGTCTTCCTGACTTCAGGCTCAGCACTCTATCTACTACACCACCTAACTGCCAGTCTAGGAAGGAAATGAAGTTGTGACTTACTTTTAGTGAAACCATGCAGGCTCCTTGTCAGACCTGTGGGTAAATGTTTAATAGCCAGCTCTCCAGGAAAAAAGTTTAATCTGCATTATCTGCATTTTCCTCGATTGCTTTCTTAAGTATAGGCCATTAAGAAAAGAAGTAAATCAAGCTTTGCTTTGTAGCATTTCCAGATTTTTGAGGCATAAATGTTTACACTGAAAATTTAACAGGAGCTGGCTCCACCACACCCCTGATCCTAGTTAATTTTGATCCCCTGTCCCAAGTGAATATATCCCCTACCCCATATGTTTATTATTAATTCAAGAATTTTTGCAAGAAATATCCAAACACTTGAATGAAGAAAGTATATTTATTAGATTTGTGAATTACACAAAGCTGGAAGAAAAAGCTAATTCATGACAATCATAATCCACAAAGATCTTGTCAGGTTGAAATGAGGTACTTAATTTAGACAAGAAACAAATGAGTAGGAATAAATAATAACTGCCAAAGTTAAAACAAAATAAACTCAGAACTCCTGTTAGATCTCCAGAAATACTCTAGGAATTTAACTCCTAAAGTTAGAAGGAAGCTTAGTGCCCCTGCCAAATAAATGATCTTTTTCTACAACATCCGTAGACAAGTGATCAGTCTATGCTAAATCATCACCCTAGTAAGAAAGCACTCACTGTGTGTATATATGTGTACAGGTATACACATACAGAGGGCGCAGGATCAATTGAATAGGCGGGGATGGTATTTAAGGAGTAAAATTGAAAGGTGAGAGAGGAATATAATGAGAGGAGACAGGGAGAGACAAAATAGGGTAAATTATCTCATATAAAAGAGGTAAGAGAAAACTGTTACAATGGAGGGGAAGAACAGGAAGGCAAAAGGGAATGGGTCAACCTTACTCTCATTGAATTTGGCTTAAGGAGGGAATAACATACACACCAAATTGGGTATCTTACCCTATAGGAAAGTAGGGGGGAAGGAGAAAAGAGCGAGGATGATAGAAGGGAAGGCAGATTGAGGGGGGAGGTTAGTTAGGAGCACACATTTTTTGAAAGGGACAGGGTCAAAGTAGAAAATAGAACAAGTGAGGGGCGGGATAGAAGGGAGGGAAATATAGTCAGTCTTTCACAATATATCAACTATAGAAATGTTTTTCATAACTACATATGTACAACTTATATTGAATTGCTTATCTCCCCAGTAAGGGTGGGTGACAAAGGAAGAACGGAAAGAATCTGGAATTCACAGTTTTAAAATCAAATGTTTAAAAAATTATTATTATTATTATTATTATTTACATGCAACAGGGAAATAAGATATACAAGCATTGGGGAATAGAGATCCATCTTGCCCTACTGGAAAGTTGGAGGGGGGATGAGGGAGGATATAGGAGAAAGCAGATTGGGGGAGGGGGTATTCAATGGGACCACTGTTTTGGGGTGATGGGTAGGGGAAAGACAGGGAGAAAATTTGCAACTCAAAATCTTGTGGAAATGAATGTTGTAAACTAAAAATAAACATAAAATTTAATTTAAAAAAAAAGAAAGCACCCACCAACAATCAGAAAAAACTTAAAAACTACTACTGTGTTAAGCACTAGGAGATAAAAAAAAAGACAATAACAAAAGAGTCCCTGCCCTCTATGAACTTACATTCTAAAGCAGGAGAAAACGTGTACATGTATAAGTAGATACAAAGTATATGCCAAGGAGATAGAAGACAATAGACAGGAAGGCAACAGGATGCAGGGCAGGACCAAGAAATGCCTCTTGTAGAAATGGTGCTTGAGTAAGTTCTGAAGGAAACTAGGGAATCCAAGAGGTTACAGGGAGGATCAAGAGCATCCTAGGCATGGCAGGCACCAATGCAAAGGCAAGGAGAAGAGAGACAAAGTGTTGAGTATGAAAAACCACAAGTAAGTCAGTATAGTGAGATCAGAATTGAGAGGAGTAATGTGTAAATAGATGGAAAAGGTAAAAGAGGCCAGTTTTTGAAGAGCTTTGAACAAGCAGAGGAGTTTATGTTTGATCCTAGAGGTAATAGAGGGCTGTTAGAGTTTACCGAATGGAGGTGGTGTATGTGTGTGTGACATGATCATATCTACACTTTAGGAAAATCATTTTGGTAGCTGTGTAGAAGATGACTGAAATAGAGAGGGACCTGAGACAAGAAAACCAATTAGAGGTATTGCAATAATTAAGGAGAAAAGTGATGAAGGGTGGTGGCTATGAGGAAAGGGGAAGTATAGATAATATATAGACGCATATTCACACACATCACACATATATGTGTATATATAAATATACAGTTATCCCTTCCACATCACAACTTTCCCCCATCGTGGTTTCAATATGTCATGTGTCGGCATAAGAAATTAAATGGGGGGGGTGGCTAAGTGGTGCGGTGAATAGAGCACTGGCCCTGGAGTCAGGAGGACCTGCGTTCAAATCCGACCTCAGACACTTAACACACACACACACACACACACACACACACACAAAACTAGCCGTGTGACCCTGGGCAAGTCACTTAACCCCAATTGCCCTCAAAAAAAAAGACAAAAAAAAAATTAAATGGGAATTTTGGGGGAATTTTGCAGAAGTCACAGGTGACATGCAAAGGCAAGCAAATAGCACATAAAAGTTTAGAAACTCAGAAATGCATAAAATATATGTATAGTGTTGTATTATATCAACATATTTTATCTTTTGATACCATAATATTTCAGACTTCTCTGATATGAAGAAAGGGCTAAAAAGTTTTATGTAGATTTTCCAGATCATGGGAGTGCTGTGCCCCTAAACCCCTGTCAAGTGGAAGGGATAACTACACACACACACACACACACACACACACACACACGTTGTGAAGTTACAAATGACAAGATTTGGCAACAGACTGGATATATGGGGTGAGGAGGACACTGAAATTATTAACCTAAGGGACAAGAAGGGTGATGGTAACCAAAAAATAAAAGAGAAGATTGAAGGAGATAGTAATTGGGGAGAAAGATGAGCTGTTTTGGATAAGTTGTTTAATATGTTAATTTAGTGTACAATCGTAAGTGTCCAATAGGCAATTGGTAATGCAAGACTGCATTTCTCAGGTGAGAGAGTAGAGCTGAATGTACAGATCTAGAAATCACTATCAAGGAGTTGATAACTGAATTAATGGGAGATGATGAAGTCACCAATTGGGGGAACAGAGAAATTAGAAGATTGAGAACAGAGAAGGGGAAGGGAGAGGAAAAATACCATCCACAGTCAGTGGGCATGAAAAAGATGAAAATTCAGCAAAGATAAAACAGTTGCAATTGGACAAATAAGTGGAGAACCAAGGGAGATCAGTGTTTGTAAGCGTAAGCAAAGTGGATTTTTGTTATTATTTCTTAGAGTCCAGTTCCCAGGATCCATTGTCATAACAATCTCTTGTTCCCAGGTATTTTG
>CM053589.1:127110489-127132051 GCA_028646515.1 Pseudochirops corinnae | reverse complement strand
TATACACACACACACACACATGTAGGATATCAAGGAATATTTTCTAGAACAGAAGACATTGGAGCTGCATTTTGAAGGACAGGTAAAGAATTTAGCAGGCAAAGGTGGGAAGGGCAGATGTTTAAGGAAGATTACACAAGCTCAATGCTGGATGGTTTGGGATAAAATTCACAGGCCACAATAGCAAAAAGCAGCAGATTTCCAGTCACAAACCTCCAGTCCCAATGAGAGCCTGAAGAAGTATAATGATAAAGGTAGAGAGAGATGGACAAATTTGGGGAACACAATGGTAGAAGACTAAACAGTATTTAATGACTGGCTAGAAATATAAAACAAGAGAGAGGGAAGACAAATATAATCCTAAAATTAAACCTTTTATCTCTATTAAGTAAAAAGGATGCTTAAAAATCCATTCAAAAGCTTTGTTTCTAAAGGGTGAGATAATGTAGATGTTTACTTTCCAAGATACCAGAAAAAAGGCATGTGACAGTACATACGTTAAAAACTCTCTAAAAATTTCATGAAATAGCCACAAGGTGGTCAAATGACTCCAGACACTATCTCAGTCACCAAACATTTGATATCTTTGCAAAATGGAGAGGTATATCAATCAATAGCAACACATTGGTCCAGAATAGAAACTAATTTTCAAAATCTTGCAGAGGAGACTAGGGGAAGATTATGGTCAACACTGTCTCACCAACAGCAAAGAATGCTGGGGAGGAAATGAGTCTGCAGAAAGCTTGGCATGACACTCAGATAAACCAGATTATTCCAAGAGTTTTCATAGATGAAACTAAAGGACAACAAAGTTTGGAATAGATCTGTGCTATCTTTTTCAGGAATGACAATGGAATCACCATGTTTCAAGATGAACAGTTTGAATCATTGGAATCATATATTCCTTGAATAGATGAATCATATATTCTTTATACTGAGTGGATTTTGCCTTCCTGTGCCTTATGCTTATTGTTCATAAACCCAGAAGAAAAATTATTCTTCTATGTGAAGATGCTTCAAAAAGATATCAAACCTTTCAGTCTTCTTTTCTTTAGGGTAAACATTACTAGTATCTCCAATAAGCCCTAATACTACACGGTTATGAGCTCTCACTATTCTTTTGCTCAATGTCCCTCATAAAATGTGGCACGAAGAATTTTTTTTTAAAGTTCTAATTTATAATACAGTAGTTTAAAAAGTTTTACATTTATTAAGGTTTATGTTTTAAATTCTCATTTGATTTCCCAATAATCCCGAGGTAGATCATAATATTATTGTTATTTTACAGATTGAGGAAACTGAAGTTCAATTTAGATTACCCAGGGTCACACAGCTAATGTCTGGGATAAAATTAGAATCCAGCTGCAAGTTGATGAGCAGAACGCTGCTGATATGCTCTGAGGAGTGTAGGACACAATCTCATCTCTCTTCCTCTAGGTCCCATGCTGCTTCTCTTCATGACCAAATCTAATAGCCTCATCTTAGTCCTCAGCGCTTGCAAAAGTACTTGACACAGCTGATCATCCTTTCCTATTCAAAACTCTACTCTCAGGGCTTCTGCCAACATGGTTCTTCTACTTCTGTGCTGTTGTCCAATATTCCTCCTCTCATCCCTTAAGTGTGGGTCTCCCTCAGCCTTACATCCTAGGCTGGTTTTTCAGCAACTTCATCCAGTCCTATTAATTCAATTACTACCTTTGTTTGAATAACTCCCAAATCTCTGTCCTCTCCCCTGAATTTGTAATTACAAATTGTCTGGTGAACATCATTACTTAGATGCCTCATGAATACCTCAAAAATCAAGGTTTCTACACCTCATTCTTCCCTACACATCCCTCTCCCCTCCCAAAAGAACAAAAACAAAAAAAGCTTGTTCTTCCAAATGTCCCTATTCTCCCACTCAGGTTTGACTCATCTTTGGCTCTTTCCTCTCTCAATCCTCCATATTCAATCAGTTAGCAATTCCTGTTGGTTCTACGTCAGCCACATCTCTGTCTGTCCCTTTCTGGCTTACTCTGTGAGCATTCTAGTTCAAGTCTGTGTTAATGGCCTTTGGTTTGTTCATAGATTTAGACCTGAAAACTCTTAGAGATTACCTCGTTCAACTCCTCATTTTATAATGTCTCTTCCCCTCTTCAATGTCATACCACTTCTAATGTAATCTATTATTGTTCATGAATGGCTCTGATCAAGTAACTTTCCAGCCCCCAAATCTTCAGTAGCATGGCAAAATAGTGTTGGTATTTGGAATGAAGAGGATCCATCATTTTCCACCTGGACTTCACAATCTCCAGAAATTTATCCTCCAATATGAAATCAACTAACTTCCTCCTCAGATTATCTCCCACTGTGGTTACCGGACTTCATCCTCCCGAGTTGAGTACCCTTGCCCCCCATCTCCTCTTCAATTTTTATATGGTGCCTTCCTCCATTAGATCGTGAGCGCCTCAATGTCAGGGGCTGTCTTCTGCCTTTCTTTGTATGCCCAGTACTTAGCATGTGTAGTAAATAGTAAGCACTTAATATGCATCTTTTATTAAGTTTGAATCTCAACTCTGCTACCAATTACCTTTGCAACCAAGGGGAAGTAGTCTCTCTGAGCTGGTTGTTTTATCAATAAAATGAGGACTTTGGACTAGTGATGGCCTTTAAAGTCACTTCCAGATGGATGACTTTTCATATTCTTAATCCCCCTGAAACACCAGTTCATATTTAAGCACCTTGAACACTACAACAAGGACATCAACTTCTTAAAAACTCTGGAGTTAAATGAAGGAGAAACAGAACCAGTACCAGAGAAGATGAAATCCTTAAGCTTAAACTTAAGATCAAGTTGTTTGGAGTTAGTGCATTTGTTAAAAGGAGTCCACATGAATTGACAGTGAACTGCATAGAATCCATAAAAGACAATCTTCAAATGCTCTCTTTGGAATGGGTATGTACCCTCCAATGTGATGACTGAAGAGAATAAATTTATTCCTGATCTCTTTGTAAACCTGATCTCTTCTCTGCCCTAAGAGTCCTATGCAGTTGCTGGCTGTCACAAGGACTCTTACACCCAGGAGACTCTCTGTCACTAGGAAGGGCAGATTGGGTGCCATATGGTAGTAGATTTATGGAACACTGGCATCATCTTTGAAGATGACTGGCAGTCACAAGTCATCGAATCTTCCTAGGACATTTTAAGGAAGACAAACTGATGAAAGAGTGTACCCAAAATAAACACAGGTAGGGACTGGAGAATGGATTTAGGAAAAGAAAACAGGTAGTGCTGACATGTACCTAAAACGTTTTGTTCTCTGTTTTCCCACCTAGAGACTCAGGAACAAACTGCTAAGGTTTCAAGACTGCCCTATTTTCCAGTTGATTAAATTTGGAGATCAGAGGCAGTTGGTTTGGTGGAAAGATCACTAGACTGAAGTCATGAGACCAAGATTCTAATAATGACTTTCTGCAAATAACTAGCTACAGGAATTGAGTAAATTAATTCTCTCAAAGCTTTATTCCCTATGCTTAGAAAGAGCAGTTCTTGGGCTAGATGATCTCTAAGTCTCTTTCTAGCTTTAAAAACTTCTAGTCTATAAATAACTAACTTTACAATCTTGATAGGTTTAGAGAAAATTAAGTCTAATTCAAATCTGGCTTCAGATACTTATTAACTATGTGATCCCGGGCAAGTCATTTAACCTGTCTACTTCAGTTTCCTCATCTATAAAATGGGAATAACACCTACTTACCAGAAGTGTTGTGAAGATAAAAATTAGACATTTGTAAAATGCTTTACAAACTTTAAAGCACTACATAAATGCTAGCTATCTTAATTAAATCTAACATAAGAAATGATATCATACCAGATTTGAGAACAGAACTAAAGTGAAATTGACAAAAACATTTTTCAAAATTTGACTGCTTATTCAAATTAGTCATTTTTATGAAATTAATGAATCCCTCCCCCTAAAGGGGCCTCTTAAGAGCATAAGATCACAAATTTAGAGCTAAGAGGAACCTTAAAGAGCATCTTGTTCATTTTACAAGTGAGGAAACTGAGGCTTAAAGTGATTAAATGATATGAAAGCAAAAAAATATGTAGAACTGATAAATAAAACAAGTTTTTTTTAATGTTAGCCAACTTAAAAAGGAAAGCAAAACTGTTCATATGAAAAATGAAAATATTCACACCCTAAGATGAACTAAGCATATCAGAAATAATTTTACCCAATTATACATCAAAAAAAGGTAAAATATCCAGTTTTAAAGAAGTGTTAAATTAAATAACTCAGTACCAATAAAGAAACTGAACTACAAATGAACTCCCAAAAGGGGGGAAAAAATCACCTAGATTTACAAGTGAATTCTATCAAACTTCAAAGAATTAATTTCGAATTGTTAAAAAAAAAAAAGGCATCCTTCCAAACTCTGATATGAATAGGGTCTTACTATGTAAACATGGGAGAAACAAAACAGATAAAGAAAACTATAAAGCAATATCCCTAACAGGCAGAAAAAGCTAAATATTAGCAAAGAGGCTACAACATATTAAAAAGATTATACACTATGACTGTTGGATTTATTCTAGGAGTGTAGACTTGGTTAAACAAAAGGAAAACTATAAAGAAAATAGACAATAGTAAAATTTTTTAAATGACTTTATCAATAGATGCTGAAAAAGCTTTTGACAAAAATCCAATACGCATCCCTGTTTAAAACACTAGGATGCATAGGACAATCATATCTTTATTAAATAAATATGGTAAGTAGTAGTTTCCTAAAACTAAGAGTAAGCATTTTATGAAATGGCAAAAGGTTTGAGACCTTTTCTAGTTAGATCAAGGGTAAAGGCTGTACATTACCACCTATTTAAAATGATTATGTACATTATGCACTATTAACATAGTGCTAAGAATTCTGCTAAAAAAAAATTTAGGGAATATAGACAAAGAGAAGACAAAATTATTTTTTATTGATATGATAATCTATCCAGAGGAAGCAAAAGAGTCAACCAATGTTTCAGTGCTTCAATTATCTTTTTGGATTCCTGTCATCTGGCATATTAGTTTTATTTCATCCTGAAATTTGGTAAGCATGCCTTTATCCAAGTCATTGATCAACATACTGAAACAGCAGAAGGTCAAGGATAGCTCTCAAATAACTCCACCATAAATCTCTAGTGGTGACAATGAACAATTAATGATTATTCTAGGCCCCAAATTCATCTTACTGTACTATCATATAGTGAATACCTCTCCATTTGCAAAAATAGCAAGAAAGACTTTTTTCCAATGCTTTAATAAAATACGCAAATTTTATCAGTAACATTCTTCTAATCTTTTAGCCTAGCAACTGTCAAAAAAAAAGCAATGGGATCAGTCTGGCATGACCAGTTCCTGAAGCCCTTAATTATCCCTTTAGTAATGTTTTAGAATTTTGCCAAAAATCAATGTCAAGGCATGTTAGCCATTCTTTTTGATGAACATCTGGTCTTCTCCAATCCTGTAGCATTTCTCCTGTTCTTCCAAATCTTTCAAAGATCACAGAGGCTCCACAATCAAACTTACCAGTACTTCCAGTCAATATGCTGAAGACCCGTATTTTGGTGTTCCTTGCTCTGAAAAATTACTTACTATGGCAACATTTAATTTTAGAAAGCTGTCTAAGGCTTAGAGATAGTGACTAGCCCTTGGTCAGAGAGCTATTAAGTCTCAGAGGAGGAAGCAGAACTTAGATATGCCTGACTTCAAAGTTTAGTGCTTTATCCACCATGCCAAGCTGCCTTTCTGGTTTACTTAGAGTACTAAGATATGATTCATCTGTGCTGGGTGACACCGACTCAGCAAAAGTAGCTCAAAAGCAGTTAGGCGCCCTTATTATCTCCTTATTTTGCTTGGGTATTCATTTCTTATTAAACTTTTTTGTTCTATTCTTCCCAGGAAAAATTTTACAAAATGAAATTCATTCAAGGTAAAGAGAGATTTATGGCAGGCTAAGTAGAAAGAAAATGAATTTAACTATGTACTTTTTCCTAGAATATATGTTGTGGGTTAACAAATAGTTTATATAAACACCCTTGAAATGAATGAAGAGGTCCCAAGTGGACTTCTCAATATTGTATTTTACATTAAGAAGAGCTTTACAGAAAAGCTCTAGCATATATTGCATGGAAATTGAGCAAATCTAAGATTAGGCAATATTAATTATGAATTAGGATGGCAGTTTTGGCATCTCAAAAAAACTTCCCTCTAACAGTCATCATTCAAATATCTGTCCATTAAATAAAAGTTTACAGTATTAATCTTGGGCCAGAGAGCCAAAATGTTATGTTATTTAACAACTTTTTAACTTTAATAAAATAGCTCATTTGTCTTGCACTTTAAAATGTTTGTGAAGAGCTCAACGACAAGGACCCATATGTGCAAAAATATTTAAGGAAGTTCATTTTTTTTTTAGCAAAGAATTAAAAAATAACAGTGTACAAATCAATAATGGAATAGTTGTACAAATTATGGCAAATGAATGTAACTGAGAATTACTGCACAATAAAGAAATCACAAACACAAACCTGGGGAGATTTCTATGAATTGATAAAGAGTGAAATGAGCAGAACCAGTTAACTAACTTAATACAGTGATGCCAATACTTTAAAAAAAACCCACAATTTTGGAAAACTTAAGAATTTTGATCAATGAAATGACTAACCACATGGTTACAGAGCACTAAATGATACCCACAATTTCTAATAGAAATTATGTGAGCCTGAGAAGCAAAACGCTAATACAATTTTAGACATGTTCAATGTGTGGATTGTTTTGCTTAACCATGTTTATTAGTCATAAGGGAGTGCCTCTTTTTTCTTTTTTAACCTGTAAGCAACGGAGAGAGGAGAATAATAGATAAAAAGAAAAGTGGCTGACGAAAACATTTTTTAAAAAACACTCACAGATGATTGAAAGAGGGGGACAAATAAGAAAGACAATTTAAAAACTAATATGTTGAATAACATATGCTTATTTTAGAAGGAAGATTTTTTTAGAGATTGATGACATCAAATATAACCCTTTTTCCTGTTCTTTGCATTGGAGGGATTTGAGCTAACTGGTGTTTGTCAAATAACAAATATAAAAATTGTTTGTGAGGCCTTTTCAATAGAATCTCATTTTGCCCTAATTGGCAACCCTCTGAAGTAAGTAAGACAAAGTTTTATCATTCTCTATATAATATAAAAGAAAATTAGGTTTATGGTACAAGATTCACATACTTGCCCAAGACCACAAAGACAATTTTGATAACAGACCCAGGAATATAATCCTAGTCTCTGGATTCGTCACTGTTCTTTTTAGTAATATCCCTTAGTAGTCAAACAGCTATGTTCCCAACATGAAGAAAGGAAAGGCTGAGTAGCTTAAGGAACAGTTTTTAATAAATTTACTAGTATACACAGGAGGATAGGATCACAGGCCAATTTCTTATATTCACTGGTATTTACTAATCTCTAAGATTTGTTTAAAGAAAAGTTATTCCTAAAATACAATTAATTCAGTTAAATAAATTGAATTCTACCATACTGAAAATTTTTAAGGGCCAAAATATGTTAAATGAAGAGAATATTCAACTTTACCATCTGAGGAATAATATTCCTTTCAGTGAAGTCAAACTCCATTTTAAATACTTACCCATGACTGGAATAGAGCAAAATTAAAATGTTACTTTTAAAAGAAAATTCACATTAACTACTCCAGCTGTAAATGAAAACACGTACACCTCCACTAATAAGTTACAGCCATAAAACCAATCATTTATTTGAAGCTATATATTTTTTAAAAGGATAAGGCAGTACAATTGATAAAATTATAATTAGGGAAAGCTATCAAGCATATCTTAAAAAGATTTAAAACAGCAAAGGGACCTTTACAAAAAGAGTGGAGAGGAAGAGTTCTTAAACTACAAGTATAAAGGTACATAAACAGATATTTTATAAAAGAATACAGCAACAGAAACATAAAATGAATACACAAGGTCATCCAAGACTAAGAAACCTTGGGCCTTCTTAGTTAAAATATAAGCTCAAAAACTATTTTTAACATTGAATATTTAGTTTGAAATTTACAGTTCCTCAGTTGAGGTTTCATACTATACACATCTTCCGAACAAGCTGCCAATAGTTTCTAATTAACCATGAGTGGTATCATCTTCCACAAAGTCTTTGGCCATCTCTGCTGTGATCACATCAATGTGACTAACCTGATGGAACAATATACATTAAAGCATAATCTTCCAAAGTACATCATACAACACTAAGCAATTTCAGTATTATTCTCTGCAACTGTAATACCTTGTATAAATGAATGCATATTAAGTTTTTATAAACTCAGACAAACTGCTGTGGAAAATTTTAGTGAAACTGACACTAACCAATTATCATTTACAATGGCATTTGCTTTACATAGTGATAAGAAAAATTTTAATTAAAAAAAGTTCTGAATATGTGAATGTTTTTGACTGACCTTTGGAATATCTCTCATATAATTCTAAATATCCTAAACTTACTGTTCATCATAGGATCAGAAAATTCTAAGAGTGGTCCCCCTTGGTTTGTCTTATATATATATGTAAAATTTAATATTTAATAACACAATTAAATAATGTTTACACATCTGATTTATATATAGATATAGATACAGATATAGATACACATACATAAATCTACATTAACATGTTAATGTAGATTTTATATATGCACAAATATAGGATAAGGTATGTATATAAAGTGGATCATGTGCGTGTTTACAGCTGGTATTAAAAATAGATTGTAAATTCCTTTAGGGCAAAGGTGCATGCCATTTTTTGCTTTTGTATTCTTAGTGCCTACTATATAGTAGATGCATAATAAAATGTCTACTAAATGCAATTCAATGTTTCAAAGAGCACAGGAAATCAGAGAGGAGAAAATAGTAGACTACAAAGGAACAATAACTGCATTAAAAAAAAAAAAAGCTAAAGCTGTGGAATGTTTTCCTAATCCCAATAAATACTAGAACAATGTCTGGCACATAACAGGTGATCAATAAATAAATGACTGTTGAATATGGTTATAAATGCCAAAGAAACTGAAACTCCTGTAGGGATGTGTCAGAGAAAAAGCTTTACTAACATCACATGATATCATTATCTGAGTATTAACTGTGTTCACTTTCTTTCATGAGCAAAAAAACAGAAAGACAAATTATTAGGGAGTAAAAAAACCCCAATATTTCATGGAGGAGAGTGGGAAGAAATTACCTTATTTCTGAACTTTACACCATAGAACTTATCAGCTGACTCAAGCAGTTCAGGCCTAAATGTCGTTGTGATAAACTGAGCATGTACAGCAAGTTCCATAATCATATCTGCAAAATTAAATGTTATTTACAAGAAGCTCATCTCATTATAAATGAGAACTTAATAATATCTCAAACACACAACTACTAAGAAAGTATACGTGTAACTATTTGTTGGTCTCGCAAAGATGACTTCTTCATAAGAATCATTTTCTAAGAAAGAAACTTGTAATTATGGAATGTTTAATACATTTTCTTTTAACATTTAGAAATACATTTCTATCAGCATGAGGTTAATTCAAACACTGTCTCTCACTTACAAATATGCACCTATTGGACAAAATAAACTTTTCTCAAATATTTGATATTATCTTGTATTGTAAAAGAACTATAATTCTTCACAGAAGATGAAGATTACATTTGTGCAGGACTATTACAAAATTAAAATTAGTTTACATTATAAATCATAACACTGGTATATAGTTTCCTCTTTCATTACATGGCTATTCATGTACAGAGAAGTACAACAGAACTTTAATATAAAAGGCTTCTGTGTGAAATTAAAGTAGGTTTATTATCTGTATCAGGAGACCAGACGAAGCCGCTGGAGATGTGAGTTCTATTTCTAGCTTACTGCACTCAACTACATAAAACCAGACTGCCATACTGTTATAAAAAGCACTACTTTTCATTAAGAAATTACTGTAAGAAAACTGTAACTTTGTAATTCTGGAGAGGATTGATATTATATTTCATCAGATTTTACTAGATATGAAAAAAAGCAAAAATTAAAAGCCTTACCTGAAACAGCCTTTCTGTGTTGAGCATCCAAAGCCTGGTCAATCTCATCAAACAAGTAAAAAGGAGCTGGGTCACATTTCTGAATTGCAAAAATTAGTGCAAGAGCCACCAAAGATTTCTGTCCACCTGAAAGCTGTTGCATTTCCCGCATTTCACCTTGTTTTCCTGTAAATGATACCTATGAAAATATTAAGTAATAAGTCTTTATCTTACAGCTATTGAATTTTTAAAAACTGCCTTGAGATCCTTCAAAAAGTTTTAAAGTATTTACATCCATAAGGACTAATTTAAATTCCTCAGATACTACTAAAATTAAGCAATTAAGTTTTTCTATAACACACTTGAGAAAACTGAATTTTAAAAGGTATTTTACCCTTATTCCTACTCCAGTGAACTGGTCAACTGATGGGACACTGCTTTGTGAGCCAGAACCTCTTTCACTTTCAGTACTTCCTTCTCCTTCATCTTGAGATTGACTACCTTCCACATCACCTTTTTTCATTACCAACGTAGCTTTGCCACCAGGTACCAATTTCTGAAACACTTCACTAAAGTTCTTTGATACCTTAGATAAAAAAAAAAAACAAACCATCACTTAAATCCCCTTACATAAATCTTGTTAAGATAAAAATTATAGCAACTGTTGCTTAAAATCAAGAGATAAAATTAAAAGCTATTCCAGTATTAGATGGACATTTCCTTACACTGCATCATGACAAATTAGGACAGATATGAATAGGAATGACAAACTAAAAGTAACATTCATATAAATATGGAAACAGAATAGTGATTTGAGGATGTGGGTAGCATTGTTCTTTCAAAAGGTTCAATGAAATTTTACTACTACATGTGAGGAAACAATTCAAATTTCACATGTTAGGTTCACTCTATAACTTGGGAAAGAAAGCATGACAACACAAACAAAATGCACACAATGGGGCTCAAGAGGATTAAACCATACCTGTTTGAAAGTTAATTGAATAGCCTCATACTTCCGGAGTTCAAGGACATTCATCAGCTCCATAATTGATTTGTAGCCTCTATCCAGCTCTTCTTGTCTCTTAATTAATTTCTCTTTCTGCTCAGAAAAATTTACAAATTGATCTAAGGCTTTTTTATTGACATGACTGTATTTTTTTAGTTCTGTGTTGCATTGTTCAAGTTTGCGAAAGAGCTGCAAGAGAAAAAAAAAAAAGTAAAATTATACCTCAATTCTAAGTAAAATTCTGACATATACAGTAAAATCTACTATTAGGTTTCCAACTAAAACAAACCTGTTTGAGACTTAAAGTTTGGTATTTTTCAAATGCTTCTTGGGGAAGGGACCCAAGCTCTCGGATTTTCTTCATACACTCTTCTTTTTTCTTCAGAAGCATGCCTTGTCGGTTTGTCATCTTTTCAAGCTCTTTTGTATCATGGTTTATAGCATCCATGTGTTCTTTTTCCATAGTTTTCCAGCGCTCCATGCTCTTCTGAAGATCTTTAATTGCAACCTCTGTTTTGTCAATGGAATTGTCCAGATCTAAATGAAAGTATAGGGGAAAAAAATTAGAATTTGGTGCACACTTTAAAATCATCATACTCCTGGATTAAAGCCTTGGTTCTGACAGCAATCTGGTAAACTGTGAAGAGGTTTTGCTTTGTTTGGTGTATATGGAAAACAAATTATGAAAATTTAAGAACCACTTGAAACGAATTAAGTAGAATAACATTTAACAATTAAAACACTGAATAATGATCTTGGAATTTCTTGATTTTTCTTACGCAAATTTTTAAAAACTGCCATCTGAATTTATACTCAAAAATCTGAAGGTAGGGGGCAGCTAGGTGGTGCAGTGAATAGAGCACTGGCCCTGGAGTCAGGAGGACCTGAGTTCAAATGCAGCCTCAGACACTTGACACACTAGCCATGTGACTTTGGGCAAGTCACTTATCCCCAATTGCCCTCCAAAAAGCAACAACAACAACAAAAAAATCTGAAGGTATGACACAAACTTTTTCTTTAGTCATTGCACTCTTTCAGATAAACAATTCATTTTCATTAAAGTATTAGTGACAAACTTCAATTAGCAGGGATGTACTACTTACAATAAACCTAGACTTCACCCACCACAAATTATTTATAAGAACAGAGAATACACAAAAATAATTAGTACACACTTTTCTCCCTTTGGATTTCTAATAATTTGTAAGATTTCTCCTTTGACCAAAGTGTTAACAAGTGTCTTATAAATTTAAGAAAAAACAGTAAATAGTTTTAGAAATAAGAAACAAACCATCTGATCGTGCCATAGTATCTTTTACACGTTTGTTGATGGCTTCAAGTTCTGATGTTGTAGCAGTGAGTACTGTACCACCTTCAGTTTCTCTTAATTCATTAAGTTCCTGCAATACAAAAATGTTGCCAACTATTTAAACTCAAAGAATAAAGTATACTTCTCATTAGAAGGCTTTAAAATAGATCAAGCTTAGAGACATGAGAATGCAACTCTTTTTTCTTTACAGAAGTGGGGCACTATGGGCATGGAACACTGCATATGCTGTCAGTCTCATGTGATGTGTTGGTTAGTTTTGCTTTTTTAGATTTTTCTTCCCTCTTTTCTTTTTTATTCTTTGTTATAAGGAATGCTCTCTGGGTTGAGGGAAGAAGTGAGGCATATATTCTAATACACAAGATAGCAATAAATGATATTATTAAAAAACACAGGGAGAGAAGGGGTATTTATATTCCAGAAGCATATAATCACCTTGAGGGCAGGAACTATTTTTCATTTTGTCTTTATCTCCTTAATGCTATGTATGTATTAGGTGTTGTATATATTAGGGGAAGGGGATATTCAAAATATACTTGAGACCTCCAGAATTTTCATTGCTAGGCTGAAATGTGTCAGTAAGTGTCAAACATTGATAAATATCTAAATGCCCAATGTATAAACCACCAACCTAACTGCTGAGAACTTTGTTGGGGAAAAAAAAATTAGGTACACAATCAACCTTCTACGACTTAGAAAATTCAACTACCATAAGCAGCAAGAGATAGTTATCAAAGGAACCCATAAAGGAAGAGGAACTTTACCTGTTCTACTTGGTCTAAGCGTTTTCTCAGATTCTCATTGAGATAGGTCTCTACTCGAGTTATTATGCCTTCCAATTTAATCCTTTCATTTAAGAGCTGTCTGTTTTCCTAGAATTAAGGAAAAAAAGAAAAAGTGAGTCACAGATATAAAAAAACAATTTCATTACACTAAAGTAAGATTTTTCTAATGGTGATCCATAGCTATCATCACAAGTCAATGGAGAATTAAAAGCAGTATTACTTTATAATTTTGTGAGATATACCTCTTCTATGCAAGCTATTCTATGAATGGCTATTGTTCCCTATAATACTGAAACAAACTCTAAAAGATATATAGTTCTTGTTTTTCTCCACTGTTTTTCACCCCTGAACTAAGTGTTATCACCTTTGCCATCATACCAAATGCCATCAAAATATACTTAATCAAAAAAGTGCTACTATGAATGTACACATGGCCAAACATATGTGTGTAGACATGAAGCTATAGCAAAAAAGCACCTAAAATCAGTCAAAACACCCCTAAAATTTCTTGTGCCAATCCTAAAACACCTGGAATAAAACTATGGGAGCATTTGTAAAGCAAGCTTTTAAAATGATATTACTTCTTGATATTGCTATGTTTCCCAGATATAAACTAATCAACATGTCAGTATGACATTTATACTCACTGAAAAAATAACTACTTTAATCTTTAAGCATTCTTTTTTAGTGTACGGGGCTGTTAGGTGGCATAGTAGAGTGTTGGGCCTGGTGTCATGAGGATCTGAGTTCAAACACTGCCTCAGATACTCATTAGTGTGACCCTAGGCAAGTCACTTAATCTCTGGTTCTATTTCCTCCTCTAAAAAAATGTGGATAATAATGGCATCTATCTCCCATGGTTGCTGAGTATCAAATTAAATAATATTATTAAAGTACTTAGCACAGTGCTAGGCACACAGTAAGCACTATATAAATATTAGCTATTATGGTTATTTAAAAATCACAATAGTAATTTCTAAGATTATTTAGCATGCCATACTTACTTGCTGTAGCAGCCGAATTTCATCATTTAAATCATCTACTCGTCTCTGATCTTCCAGGCTGAGTTGAGAGAGTAAATCTGTTCCCAGTTCTGCTTTCAGTGATTCTCTTGTCGATTCCATGGCATGTAAACTTGCCTCTAAGCTTTGCAAGCTACGTTGCTATGTGACAGATTGAGTTATTAATGTAAATATTCCTCAAGTTTTAGTCTACATGTTCTTATAGCAAATAAAGCCAGAGAAAACAAATTATAGTAAATATTTAAATATCAAATTCTAGGATACTACTGTTAAAATTAAGATTGTATGTAATTCTCTAATTTCAGATTATTAATAAAAATCTCTAGCAATGATCAAGAGAAAGGAATTAAGAATTCCTATATACCTTTGGCATAAAGGTTTTTTCAGATTGCTGTCTCTTCTCTTTCAGCATCTTCATCTCTGATAAAATACTGTCTCGAGATGCTTTGAATTTCCTCTGCTGGGTTTCAATTTGTTGCATTTGATTCATCAGCTGATCAATTTCATTATTAATCCATACAATGGGCTAAGGAAAATTCTGTCCAGTTTTAAATACAAAATTATTTTTCCTATCTCCTATCTTGTCCCCTCCATATACTTTTTACCATTAAAAATCACATGAGAGCAATCTTCCAAAACTCTACGGAACTTAGCAATGCTAAACTAAATACAGGACACATTAACGTTTGCTGCTTCTGATCAGAGAGACATTGTTAGACATTGACAATGTGTTGATTTATTTTTTTTAATTTTTTTTTTTTGTTTAATTCTTTTGTTATAGTTATACAGTAGAGTTTTATGAAGAATGGCAGAATTCACTGGGAAAAGACATTGTTGTTCAAAAACCATCTAAAACTTTAAAAAAATTTTAAATAATTTCTACGCTATTATAAACCTAAAAGTATGAAGTATATATTTCACCAATAATAACAGGAGAAAAAATGTCAAGAAAGTTACTTGTACCTCTTCTAATAAATAAAATCAGATAGATGGTACTGTGTATCAACTATTTTTATGTTGTCAACACTTTGTTTTCTCATTCTCTTCTTGTTTTTTTAAAATTCTGTCAAATTTAATCTGAGTCCAACATAATTTGGCAATCTTAATTCATGTTTGGGTAGTGCTTAGTAGAACCAAAACACGCTGAACTTCATTGGGCATATTACCTTTTAATCAGAACCCAATTCAAATACTAAATGTATAAGCTCAGTAAGATCAGAATCTAATTGAAATCACTGTGCCTGGTTCACATCAAAAAGCTTTACTATTCATATAACAGATTCTCCTGACACATGACTGCTATCTACTCATACAAAATTCTAAATTAGAATGATTCATCCTCACAATAATTACTAATTCCTCCTGAAATCTTCCTTTGTCAGTAGCTGCAACAACATCTGAAACATTAGTCACAGAATCTGAATCACAGTCCAGTGTATACTGTGACAGTTTGGTAATAACATTTCTACTTTCCACTTTATTTATATCTGTTAAAGCTATTATTTACTCACTTAAGATAACATGGGTATCTTATGATGACTTGAAAAAAACTGATGAGGATCTAAACAGTGGTACCATCAATACAAGCCAGCTTGAATCTCTTGCAATTTTGAGCTAGGCGTAGGGTGAAGAGAAGAGAGATTCACTGCTTGGAAGTGATGATACAAGGTTATCTGATAATAGAAAGTAGAACAATGCAATTCCTAGTCTATTTCTGTCCTCTGCGTTAAGGAGAATTAGCTTCAGACTGAAAACAATGAAACAAAAATGGTTCAAAGGAAAGTAAAGGAGAACATGAATAAGAAGATCTCTAAAAAAATTCCTCATAGAAGCATGACATTCCTTCTCATCTCCAACCCCTGTGGGGACTATCCCTTATCCCTAGAATGCATTTCCTTCTAATTCCTGTCTCAGAATCTCTAGTTTCCTTCAAGTTTCAGCTGGCTTTTCACCTCCTCCATAAAGTCTTTCTTGATGCCCCTATCTATTGGGCCCCCCCACCACAAAATCCTCCTTCCAATCATTGTATATTTTATGTACGTATGTGTGTGCGTGTGTGTATATACACACACACACATAGAGATCTATATATCTATAAATATATATAAATGTGGATATATGGATCTCTCTCACTACACCAGTGGTTCTCAATCTTCCTAATGCCACAACCCTTTAATACAGTTTCTCATGTTGTGGTGATTCCCAACCTTAAAATTATTTTCATTGCTACTTCATAACTGTAATTTGGCTACTGTTATGAATCGTAATGTAAACATCTGATACACAGGATGTATTTTCATTGTTATAAATTGGACATAACCCACAGGTTGAGAACTGCTGCTGTACATACATACACACACACACACACACACACACACACACACACACACACACACACACACACACACTCTCTCTCTCTCTCTCTCTCTCTCTCTCTCTCTCTCTCTCTGTGTACCTGGCTGGACCATAAGCCTGATGGCAAGGACTGTTTCACTTTTATCTCTGCATGCCCAGCTAGCACAGAGCCTGCCACATATCAGGTACTTAATAAATGCGTTTAGACTGGTTGCTATAAATGAGTTCAAGTCACCTTACCTAGACAGATTACATTCCAGGGTACTGATGTTCCAGGGTATTGAAAGAATTTATAGATGTTTTCCCTGATCAGTCATTTTTTAAGCTGTGAAACTGCAGGTGTCGAAATACTGAGAACCAAATATTCCAATTTTCTAATAAGCAAAATATAACATTTTATATGACTAAAATTCAGTGCCAACATTGATGTTCTACTCCAAATACAATCATAAGTTATTACAATTTTGCTTATGCTTTTAAAATATCACTATATTTACGTGAAAAAAGAAGAATCCTAAAATTGAAACACTTCAAACAGAAAAATAAGTTTTAAAAGGAACTAGCATATTTTAAAAACTGAGTTATGTACCATTTTTTACATTTCTATTTAGTACAGCCATAAAGTAAAGTAAACCCTAATGGGATGTAATATTGAAAGATTACAATTTTAATTCCAGTAATGCTCATTAGCAAAGGTAGCTGTGGGAGCTATTTTAATAATACAGTATTTATTTAAAGACAAACTACCTCAAATCTCTACCTCATTTTACAAAGAAGTAAGAAAGGCAATTGTAATCCTACCACCAAAATGGGAGAAAAGAAAGATTATGGATTGCATGCTGGACAACTGGGATCCCACAGAGTCATGACAAACAGTACCAACATGTTCATAACCGATTATCTGAATCCCAAGAAGTTAAATGTCATTTTCTTAAAACTGTTCAGATGATATAGTCCTGCCACTCCTCCCGAGCCTAGTTAAATTAAGATAGGTCACTAAATTAGGACAATATCTATCATGGGACTCCTTTACGACTACCAAGCCTCTTGAGTTCCAAGAAGATTACAGCAATTTCAAAATAGCAGTCAACAATTAAAAACAGTACCTTTAGGCATTATTCACAGGGATCATACTGCATGTCTAGTTGGCCTGTATATAGTTTATAGCTGACCGAGCTATATAAATAGTGTCAACTGTAACTATTAACAGTAAACTCTGCTGATATTAACAATATTTCCTTTTGTCAGCTTAAAAAAATATTATCCCTAAAGTTTTATATTCTCACTCATTTTCCCAGCCTACATCTCCTCTGAAAGTTTTTAAAATGCATTGCTGTTAAAAACAGAGAGTAAGAAATGATGAAGGAGATGGTATCACAAAACTTGGGAAGACATATATAAAGTAATGTAGGATGAGGTGGGTTGAAATCAGGAGAAAGGTCTATACAGTAACAGCAATGTAAAAATAATCAACTTTGAGAGACTTAGTGGCACTGATAGACAAAAATGACAATTCCAAAGGATTCATGATAAAGTATGCTATTCACCTCCAGACAGAGAACTGGTGGACTCAGTGCAGCCTAAAACATATTTTTAGTCCTTCTTACATTTTTTGGGGGTGAGGGAAGGTGGGAAGGAACATAGCTAATACAGAAATCTGACTATACATATTTGTAATAGTTCTTTTTCTTCCTGCCTTCTTATTGAGTTGTGTGGTGAGAGAAACTGGAATATTTTTTTAAAAGAATTTTTAAAAGTCTCTGTGCTTTAAATAATTTTTTTAAAGCAGAGACTGAGGAAAATATCAGCACTTCAATAAGTGCTGATATAAGACAGAAAAAACCTAACAACCATAAAAAACAGAATGAAAGCAATTTTCTTTTTTCTCCTTCAAACTACAGGTAAATGCTAAATAAGCTTATGATATGATAAATGTGTATATATTTAAATAAAGAGTAAAATATTAATCTTCTACTAACTGAGAAAAAAATACACAATATAATAAAACGGATCAAAGAACTTCAACTTATTCCATTTTCTAAAAGGATATTTTCAATATTTCTACGAAGATTTTCATTGAGCTTGGCTTCAAGTTCACCTAGCTCTTCTTCAGCCTTCCTAACATCTTTCTGCAATTCAAGCCGAGATTTTCTGGTATCATAATACCCTCCAGTTAGAGCACCTCGATGGCTGACTTGATCCCCTATGAAGAAGAATATAGAAAAATAGTAATATTTGTATAGTGTTTATCCAAGCAACTCCTTTTTTTCATAATAATTGAGTTAGATTTTTTAAAAAGTGATATGCACAGCTGTATAACTTTAGGGCTGAAATTAGAGATTTTAATCTTTAAGATTATATTATTATGCTTTCTAGATAAATCCTCTATTTTACAGACAAGAAAGCAAAGGCTTGGAACAGTAAAGTGGCTTGCCCATGGTGAGAGCTGGAAGGACATGATCATGTTTTCAATTATCTACCTATTGTACTAAACTAGGAATACAGAAATGGACGAATACATGAGGACATTTAGAAAATGTAAAAACCAAAAGATCGCAATAAATTTTTTAAATGTTTGTTTTCTTACCAGAGAGAACAGAAAGCATAACATAGTACCTTTTAATGACTATACAGTACTTTCTAAAGAATATAAACTTTTAAATACTCTTGAAATTCACAGCCCTAATTTTAATAAAGTGTAAGTGACATCTAAATATTAGTATATATGCCAAAAAAGTTAATAAGCTGTAATTTTGAAAAATTAAGACTACTGAATGTAACACTGATTACAAACCTTCCAAAGTAATACAGTCCATAGTAAAGGCACGGGCCAACTGTGTAGAAACTTCCATGCTCCGACAAATCAGTGTCTTTCCAAACACATGTTTGAAAGCTTTGTCAAATCTTGGATTGTACCTTAGTTTACTGATCATTGGAATAGCATCCTGAAAAGGAAGCAGTCATGTTACCATACAGCAACACATATACAGCATTTATCAAATCAAAGTTAACCAATTAATGTTGGCAGAAATACAAACCGCAGTCTTGTAGGTATCTTTGCAATATCACAAAATAGTATCAAAAACTTAAGACTCAGAAAGAACCTTAAAGGTCATCCAGTCAAATCCCTTCATTTTAAAGATGAGGAAATTGAGTGATAGAGGTGTTACTTGCCCAATAGTACAGCTGATCTATGAAATCAGGTCCTATGACAGGCACTTATTAAACATTTATTATATGGCAGATAATGCGCCAAATTAGGGATACTAAGAAAAACAAAAACATGATTCCCTGCTCTCAAGATGCTAACGTTCTAATGGAGGAGACAACAAATAATATGTATATATAAGAGAAATATAATGCATAAAGGAAGGAAATCTCAGTGAGAAGAAACTAGAAACAGGGGGAATCAGAAAAGGTAGCTCACAGAAGATTAGGTTTGAACTGAGTTTCAAAGGAAAACAAGAAAGCTAGGAGAAGGAGATAACGAGGGAGATCATTCCAGGAATGGTGGACAGATGGTAAAAAGGTAGAGAATCAGGAGATGGAATGTTTTTTTTTTTAAATATGTTATTTTATTTATTTTAGTTTACATCATTCATTTCCATGAGATTTTGAGTTACAAATTTTCTCCCCATCTTTCCCCTATCCCCACCCTCAAAACAGTCATCCCCTTGTATGACCCCCCCCCAATCTAATCTCTCCTATGACCTCCCCCATCACTCCTCTAACTTTCACGATAGGGCAGGATGAATCTCCCTTCCACAGTGCCTGTGAATCTTAAGTTCCAGTTGGATGTAGTTAATAATAATAGTAATAATAATTGTATTATCTGCCCCTCCCCCCCCGGTTCCACTCTCTACCCTGTCCCTCTACAGAAGTGCGCACTTCCATCAACCCTGCCCCCCACCCTCCCCTCCCCTCCATCATCCCACCTCTCATCCCCACTCCCCTTATATTCCTGGGTAGCAAGAGGCCCAGTTTAGAATTTGTCATTTCTTCCCTAAGCCAAGTTCAGTGAGAGTAAAGTTGACTCTTTCCCTTTTGCCTTCCTGTTCTTCCCCTCTATTGTAACAATTATCCTTTTGTCTCTTCCATGAGATGCTCAACCCCATTCTGTCTCTCCCTGTTTCCTCTCAATCTAATCCTCTCTCACCTCAGTATTTCACCTTTTAGTATATTGTCCCTTCCTATTCAATTGATCTTATGCCCTCTATGTGTTCATATATATACACACTCAGATATGTGCTTATATGCATATATAAACCCTCTTATATAAATGTGTATGTATATGTATATATACATTTGTATTCCATTGCCCTATTCTCATACTGAGAAAAATTTCATCAGTTACAATTGTCTCTTTTCCATGTTGGCATGTAAATAGTTCAACTTTGATAAGTTCCTTATGATTTCTTTTCCATGTTTATCTTCTCATGCTTCTTGTGTTGGAGTGTCAAACTTTCTTTTCAGTTCTGGTTTTTTCAGCAAGAATGTTTGAAAGTCCTCCACCTCACTGAATGACCATATTTTCCCCTGGAACACTATACTCAAATTTGATTCTTGGTTTTAATCCTAACTCCCTTGATGTCCAGAATATCATATTCCAGGCCCTTCGATCCCTTAGTGTAGAAGCTGCTAGATCCTGGGTTATCCTCATCGTGTTTCCACAATATTCAAATTGTTTCTTCCTGGCAGCTAGCAATACCTTCTCCTTGGTCTGGGGATTCCAGAACTTGGCTATAATATTTCTAGGAGTTTTCTTTTGGGGATCTTTTTCAGGAGGTGATCAATAGATTCTTTCAAGTTCTATTTTGCCCTCTGGTTCTAAAATATCTGGGCAATTCTCCCTGAGAATTTCTCGAAGGATGCTTTCTAAGTTCTTTTTTTGATCATGGCTTTCAGGTAGTCCAATAATTTTTAGATTGTCTCTCCTGGATCTGTTTTCCAGGTCAGTGGTTTTTTCAAGGAGATAT
>CM053589.1:127093209-127104412 GCA_028646515.1 Pseudochirops corinnae | reverse complement strand
GTGGGGTGATAGGGAAGGATATAGGAGAGAGAGCAGATTGGGGGAGGGGGTATACAGTGGGATCACTGTTTTGGGGTGGTGGGTAGGGGAAAGATGGGGAGAAAATTTGTAACTCAAAATCTTGGGGAAATGAGTGATGTAAACTAAAATAAAAGTTAATTTAAAAAAAGAAGAGTCATCAAATAAAATTAATTTGGTTTTGAGAAAACATTAGTCTCAATAACTAAATTTATTCAAGTGTCAATATGCAAACTATTCTTTACCTTTCCTTGTTTGACAATGTAATAAGGATTACTTCGAGAAAATCCAGCACTCTCAAGTAGATTCATCACATCGTTTTTCCTGTCAATAAATAGTAAGCAGATATATTTTCATATGAATAGTCATAAAATTTTCACCTCTAAATATAAACTATTGACTAGCCCTGTTGCTAAGCAACTTAAAGGAAAACAAACAGTTGATTATTCATCAAAAACTAAATTTTACGATTATATTTTAAGGACATTTAAAACCTTTTTGTATCTTTAGGAAACAGTCAAATAAATTCTAATTAAGGAAAAATTATGTAGGCATACTAACAAGTATGGAAAAAACCATTTTTCTTTTGTCATTGTTTTTGATGGCTAAAGAAGAAAAAGGAAACTACTTACGTTACCATTTTCTTATCTAAAAAATACTGATCTTTTTTGGCACCAATGACTCTACGAAGTGAAACTTCCTCTTTATCAATCTAATAAAACAAAAAACAAACGGAACCATTTAAGTTTAGTTCACTGCATTCATTTTAAAGTACCCAAGTGGACTTGCTATATTTACTTTAAATTTGATAAATGTAAGTGAATATATACAGGCTTTATCAAACATCTAATTTCTCACCTGACCGTACTACTGTTGGTAATTCTCTGACATCTCCTTCATATGCTTGAATCATGTGCTTGAGTTGGGACCTTCTTTCACCACCACCTCCCCCCACCTTATCCTTTTGTTTCTTTTTGTGGATTGCCTTTCCCTCCATTAGATTGTAAGCTTCAGGGTAGAGACTCTTTTTTTTTTTCCATATTTGTATCTCCTTTGCATCCCCAAGCACTTAGCACAGTGCTTGGCACATAGGCACTTAATAAATATTTATTAACTATTGGCTTATCCTACTAGGTCCTATTTAACATATTTCTTCAAATAATATAAACCACTTGAACTTTAACACTTAATTTTTTCCTAGAAGGTACTTTGGAAAGACAAAATTGGAAAATGAAAAGAAGCAGTTCCACTGGATGTGTGGCTAAAAAAAAAAAAAAGTTGCTTAAACTTTTAGACATTTTAAAAATTTATGAAATCTCTGGTATAATTACTGAAAAAATTTAATAAGCACTCACTGGTAATCTGTTGTCTGAATTATCAAAAATGATCTCAACAAAAGCAGATATGACTCGAGGTCCAGTGCCTTCCTAAAATGAAGGAAAACAATAAATGTCATGTTTTCTTACAGCATTTTTGTTATTTTCCAACATATACCTTTCATAAAGGGTACTGAATAGTAACCAACAGACTGTGAAAATGAAGTTTCATCAAATTACCCTATATTCCTACAAGCATAGTAACAGGACTTTAGCTTAGAATAATACATACAGCTCTCAAATAAATAAGAGGCACCAGGTTGCCTAAGGAGAGATAAACCAGAATCCAGGCTGGATATGGAACATGTCAAAGTTTCTGGGCTAACTGCAACAGGACAAGGCCTGGGAGTAGCCCCTACTCTTCCAGCCTGGACAAGATAGGAAAATCTGGTCTTGAGAAGGAAAAAAAAAAGGGTAAAAGATTAAATGAGCTTAAACCAAAAAAGTAAATGTAATGATTAGACAAAAACAACTTCCCAACAGTAAGGGGTGTTATTATTTAGGGAAAAAGGTATAGAAATAATGGAACTTTTTGATATTCTAATTTTAAAACCAGGGCTTAGCAAAGGGCCTAGCATATAGTAGGCACATTAGAAACTTACTGAATTTTGTTATATTGTATAATTATCTAAATATGGCATGTAATTCCAACAGTTTTTAGTACAAATATACATGTCCTCTTATCCTTCATATTGGAAAATAACTACTTATGGAACTGAGTAAAAATGTGGCTAAAAAGTCAAACTACAACTGGCAGGCCTTTCTGTGCTGGAAACACAAGTAAGACTAGCAATGTAGGGGAGGCTAGGTGGTGCAGTGAATAGAGCACCGGCCCTTGAATCAGGAGGACCCGAGTTCAAATCTGGCCTCAGACACTTAACACAAAAACTAGTCATGACCTTGAGTAAGTCACTTAACCCCAATTGTCCTCCAAAATGCCCCCCCCCGCCCCCCAAAAAAGACTAGCAATGTGTTGCCTAGTTTCCAGCAGGTGCTCCTGGGTCCTCTTTATACAACTTAGGGCTCTGGTTCTGATTCTCAGCTACCCTGCTTCCCAATTCAAAACTCTTCCTTCTCTTCCTCAGCAAACCTGTACTCCTGCTCTTTAGTCCCTTATTGGGTCTCCTCCTTAATGTAAAGATAAGGACATTCCTTTTATAACAAGCATTTAGGAGCTAGACCCAAATTTCTTCCAAACATTACATTCAAATGAGTCCTGTTACTTTCATAAAGTAAACTAAACTGCACTGTAATATGGCAATATTAACTGAAAGAACTATGGTAAGCTTACTAAAGATTTTTATGCACCAGGAAAAGGTGATTTAAAACATATCTAATATATAAAAAAAAATTAAATAGTCTTACTTACATGTAACAAAGCCAATCTCTGTTCTGGACGAAGATGACTAAATTCATCACTGAGTACAAACTGAATAGCTATAATAAGCACATAATCACAACCATTAGCATAATACTTTCTTTTAAAAAAAAGGAGTAGTGTTTGTCTTGCTTGATTTTTTGAAAAATAACTGCTCAACGGATCACAGACTTAGAACTAGAATGGATCTTAAAAGTCATCTAGTTCAATCCTCTCGCTGAGGGACAAGGCGACTTGCCCCAGGGTAAAATATAAACACATTCTGATAAGATAACTTCATTACAACAGAAAGAAATACTATTAATCATAGGAATTCATTCCGAGTTTCCCTGCCATCAAACTTTAGCAACAGGGCAAAATGGGGCTCCTTGGCTTTACTCTGCCCCTGGGAATAGTTATCACAGTTCCCTTTGAGCAAAGGAGATATTTATTACTCCAAGCAGTAATTCACCCATTTCCAGTTTATGAGGTTAGTAAAGCCCTAGTTATCCTGTGAGAGGAATGGATCTAAGAAAGCAACTGCCACCTCCTTTTCAAAAACTGTCATTACTGTTCTTTAAGAATTAAATACCCAGAATTTTTCCCTCTTCCCAATTTACCCCCCACCAAAGTTGAGACTGAATTTATTAAAATAACCTATCTTCCCAGAGGATTTATTAAAATATGACGGTGTATTATAATTCAGTTTCCTTAAAAGGAGAACTTTAAAGTCACATTTATTATTTTCAAGAGAATATGTTGTTTTATCCCAAGTATTTAAATCTATTTTCTAGAAATAACTGACAACTGGTTTCATAAAGCATTTTAAAATTTGCGAAATGCTTTACATACATTTGTTCATTTGAGCTCTACAAACTGGCAAGAAGAGTACAATAGGTGTTATTTTTATAGCCGAGAAAACAGGCTCAGAGGGGCTTCCATGGTCAAGCATTCAACAAGTGTTGGAGGTAGGATTTGAACTCAGATATTTTAACTAGAAGATCAAGACTCTCCCCAGTACAACATAATACATTTAATCCGAGATGCGTACTATTGATGAATACAACACAAGGAGTTGTTAGCCTTTTTTTGTATCATAGATCCCTTTGGCAGTCTGGTAAAACCTATAGGCCCCTTCTCAAAATAATTTTTTAAATCAATAAAATATATAAGATTATGAAGGAAACTAATTATAATAAAATACAGTTATCAAAATGTCTAAAAAATAAGTTCACAGATGCCAGGAGAAGAATCTAACAAGAAAATCCCAAATGAAGGTACTATTTACTCAATTACAGAAAGCATTTTTAGCTATCTTATAAATATAGCCTAACAAGACCATTAATTAACTGCATTACACTGACTGAAAGACACATCTATACAAAAAAAAAATTGATACATACCATAAAAAAAATTACTTTTCCCGGATCCATTTCTGCCCACTATAATTAAAAAATGTACAAATTTTAAACATATATAAGTCCAAAAGACATATAACTCTATGATAAAAACTGTTAAAGACTTTCACATAAATTTTCTAATCTTCTATTCAAAATAAAATTTAATAGTCAAAAGTGCACAATGACATGTAAATAAAATGAAATCAACAAATAAGACAAAAAGATTTGCCTATGTCACCTGCCATAAGCAAATAACATTTCATGACTTTCAATCTGAGTTTAAAA
This sequence comes from Pseudochirops corinnae, assembly GCA_028646515.1. Classification (NCBI taxonomy): domain Eukaryota; kingdom Metazoa; phylum Chordata; class Mammalia; order Diprotodontia; family Pseudocheiridae; genus Pseudochirops; species Pseudochirops corinnae. Next base: position 127,099,976 of record CM053589.1, on the reverse strand, counting down.
TATAAAATTGCTTCAATGTTAGTCTTTGCTCTTGGCTCAATAATCTAAGCCAAAAATTAAAATTATCAGCTGCCATTCATAAGGAACTGGTTCATAAAATTACAGATCTCTAATGTATATAAGCCACTTAATTCTTCAAAATACCTATGAAGCCATAAATGACCTAAATTTTAACAGTACTAATTAAAACACTAAGCATAACCACAAAAGGTGTAAGTACCTACAAGACATTACTGATAATCCTACCTTTGGATAACCAATCAACACTGATTTAACTAAGCCAAAAAATATATATCAAAATTGACTTGCATCAAAATACAATGATATAAAGCTATAAACTTGGTTAATGTTTCAAAATTCTGGTCAAATTATCACAAGATAAAACAAAAATAGGTATCTATAGCTTTAGATACTGTGAATCCTAAATACATTTTAAAAAACTAAATTACATGATAAATACAAACAGCCAAAACTATAATTCATTCAACATTTACAAATGGATAGCACTTTAAAAACTTCACCTACAAGCATTTATTGCATAAAAAGTTCATTATGGGATGGCTAGGTGGTACAGTGAATAGAGCCACTGGCCCTGGAGTCAGGAGGATCTGAGTTCAAATCCAGCCTCAGACATGTAACACAAATAACTAGCCATGTGACCCTGGGCAAGTCACTTAACCCCAACTGCCTTGCCTTCCCTCCAAAAAGCAAAAAAAAGAAAAAAGAAAGAAAAAAGTTCATTATGTGCAACTGATTAGTTTGATTTGAGTAAAAACAAGGTGTCTTATTAGCTGGCACAAGATTGATTTTCTGTTGGACATCCAAATATAATTTAGCAACATAAATGAATACTCATAATATTTTTATACTTAAAAGGACACTTGTCAAATTATACTATTAAAACAACCAAGATTCAATCATTACAATCATGTATAACATGGAAGTTAGAAATATAAAGAATGCATGACTGTTATAAAGTATATGCTAGTTATGATTGGCTAGATTTCTCTATTTCTAAAAACACCTACATGCAAAATAAAAACAAAGTAATAAATGCATACAAACTACTTGGCTCATTATAAAAGAGCTGAAAAAAATTTTCTTCTTGTTTCTGAGAAGACTACAAGCAGTTCTACATTGCGTGCATGTGTGTATGTATGTGTGTGTATACGTGTGTGTGTGCGCGTGCGCATGGCACACCTACACATGTATATGCATGTGTGTATGGCATATTGGGAGAGGGGAGTTCATATGGAAAAAGAAAAATATATTTTATGGGTGTCCTTTTGTTAAAATTCAGCATTTGCTATTTAATCATTATCTTCTATATAAATGTCCTTTTGAACAAGAACAATAGGTGCTATTTTGGTGTCCAATGAAATACAGAGTTAAATCTATCTTTTAAAAATTCAGAAGCACCAGAACAGAATGACTCATTTTTTCTTGGCTGTATCGTGCAACTAGAAATGCTCATTAACATTAAAAATTGTACACTAAAAGAAAAAAAGTGAGGATAATCTAATTTAATGTATGTTGAATGACTGATTTAATAAAGCCACAGTGACTAAGTTATACCAAATTTAGATATGATAAATTTACCAAGGTCGTGCTTAATCTTAACACAAATTTCAGTAAAAGGTTATTTTAAATGGATCAAAGGCTTACTCAAAGTTAGCTAAATGGCATATGATTAATTTGAGATTATAAAGTTCTTTATCCAAAGTGTTCAAGTATACAAAATGGGTAGTCATTCTTAAAACGGGTTAAGAATTCAGAAGCATTTTGAATGGATTCAGTAAATACAGATATACTTTTTTTTTCCCCAAAAATGAATTTAATTGGTGTCCCAGCCTCAAACTGATAGACTTTCAGTATCCTAAGAAATTCTGGTTAAGCTTTAGGTTTTTTTTTTTAACTAATTTTAATATTGTCATCTTTGAGATTTTTATACAATTTTTGTATTTCCTTCCTTTCTAATTTCTCATCTAAATACAAAGTAAAAAAAAAACTTTTAATTTCTAAATTGCAGATGATAAAACATATAAAAGCTTCATTCAAACAGGCACTTACCTATAACATTGTGTTTTGAACTGAAAGGATCTACAATTGTCTGATCTCTGTAACTTCGAAAACCCTGGATAATAACCTAATGAAAAAAGATGTTATATGTAAAATATAATATAGACATCCATTTGAATTTTAAGAAACTGCTATTTTTAAGATTTTAATGTTTTCTTTTCCTTGTTTCCCAGTTTTCAACCAAATAAAAGCTGGAATGTGGGTGCCCTTCAATGTATACTTAACTCAGTATATTCATTCTTCTTACATGTGTATTTTGAGGAGAGTTCACAGAGCTTAAGAAGAAAACGTCCTACTGTTGTTTGTCTTACTATGCTATTTTATTAAATGGCTTTGCTTTAGTCAGGGGTGGGGGGGTTAAGCAGAAAAGAACTTTCAGTGTTAAAATATCTATATTAGAAGGTAGTGGTTTAGAAGCATTTACTAAATTTTTTAGGATCACAAATAAAAAACGGTTTAAAGCAGTTTGAGCAGGGTAAATCACACTGCAAGGACTTAATTGAACAACTGTACAATAACCAAACAGTGAAGTAATCATCTGTCTAAAAACAAGCCCCAAATTCAACAAAACAGATTGAACTGAATGTCCAACAGGCAGTGTCCTACATTTTTAAAAAGTGCTCACTAGTAATGAATCAGAAAGGCAGCAAGGTATAGTGAATAGAGGGAATCAGGAAGGTCTCAGTTCAAGCCCTATCTAGGACAACACATCCTCATGCCAGTGACAACCTCTTGGTGCCTCCAGGCAATTCTTCAAGACTAGAAGTTACAGTGGAAGTCCCCAATGCCGATGAAATCATAGCTCTAGGTCAAAAAAAAAAATAATTTAGAAAGACCTAGAAATGTATAAAAATCTAAGTTTTTATGTTTTATTGGTATCTTTAAAAAAATAAAAATAATCCCTCTTTTCTCTATTTATAAATCCAAGTTTCAAGTAAGATGATCTATTTTTTAAGGCAAGAAAAGGCAATATATTATATTTTTCTGAGTTTATCATAGTAGTGATATTAAACTCAGGTAAAAACAGGGGCTACCAATCTGCACATAAGGATCCTTAGAATCCGCATGTTGACTTAGTTTTAAAATGTAATGTTATCTATGTTGCCCAGTGCTTTTATTTATTTTGTTAAACAGTTCCCAATTATATTTTAATCTAGTTGAGGCCATACTAGTTGGGAGTGGGGGTAAAAGGGTGGTGCAGACTCTATTTCTGACACCTCTGTACTACAGGATATAATTACTGCCAGTAAATCTCTGGCTGTATGATCTTCATAAAGCCAAAATTAGAGAAATTATATAGAATATATAGAAAATATATATAGAAAAATTATAGAGAAGCTGCCCTTTGCCTTAGATTTCCTCCTCAGAATGTTTTTGAATGCATAAAATTTACCTAGGATTACAAAGGAAATTAATTATCTGAAATACTATTATCAAAATATGCTTTTAAAAAGTTTAGGACCTCATGGAAAAGAATACTTGCCCTACCTAGACTATCATGTAAAGAATACTAACTTATTTCCCCAATTCACAGGTTCCCTAGCCATACATTTAGATTTAGATAAATTTATACTTTCTTCAACCCTCCTAAAAATTGTCTTAGTGGCCACTGATAGTAACTGGATGTACCTAATTGAGGGACCAGTCAAGTTAATGTTTAGAGAATTTAAAAAGTCCTATATGATACAAATTTTCTTTTATTTACTGCTGCCCTTCATCCCCCCACAAAGTATAAAGAACTACAACATATCTGCATATTTTACAAGACAATCTGGTACTTATTTTCACTGAATTACATTTTCGTCCTAATTTTTGTACTGATGTGTGGTCACATAGTTCACTGGCCTGGCCATACTTTAATTCCTCAGCCATCTATGACTCAATAAGCATGGGGACTTGATCCATAGATAAAGGTCTGGCCTCTCTAAGTAAATCATCATCATCACAAGTTGATAAATAATATGGTACCCTGAAGGTGACGAGCCTCTCCAAACTTTGCTAGACTATGGTGCACGACAGAGCTGTATTCAAAAAAACCACATCACTTTGGCAAAATCTGACAAAACTTTTGTTTCACTGGCACAACATAGGTCTCTGAAAATTCAAGATCAGTTCCAGGTCATGGTAAAGTTTCAGTGCGGGATTTTAGTATGAGATCATACTTAGTAGAATACAGACTCTCTGGAAGTAATGGACAAATTGTATAGCTTAAGGAACATTACAGAAACTCACCATAATGAATGTCTAATACTACTGTAATCTTCTAATTTCTAATAAATTTTAAAATATTAATGTTTTAAAGTAACTTATGTATATTAGAATAGCATCCAGGAAACCATTTTTAATTTTTCCAAGATAATTTTAAGGCTACCATGTACTCTCTAGGCTAGGGCAATACAATAAAATTGTCATTCAAGGAAAAATATACAGAGTAGATTGTAATAGTCTCACTACAACCAACTCAGCCCCTCTTGCATTAGAATCAAAGATACTTCCGCATTTCCACATCTGAATTCCCAGATGCTGCCACACTAGGTGAGAAATGACAGTGCTTACCTTTCATCTTAGTTTACCACACTATAAAATTAAAACAACTTTAAAAATCTAACGAGACTTTGAGATTAAAAAAATCCCACCCCAAAAGATCTTTAAGGATGGCTTAAAACAGTCAAAAAACATTAAGTACCTACTACGTGCCAGGCACTGTGCTAAGTTAGGGAACAAATCACAGTCTCTGTCCTGGAGCTCACAATCTAAAGGGGGAGATAACAGGCAAACAAATATGTACAAATAAGCTGTGTGCAGGATAAATAGGAAATAGTTAAAAGGAAAGCACTAGCATTAAGAGATGTTGGGAAAGGTTTCCTGTAGAAGATGGTTGGGACCTGAAGAAAACTAGTAGGCAGAGATGAGAAAGGGAGAGCATTCCAGGAATGGTGGACAGCCAGAAAAAAACTGCCTAGGGCAGAGAGATGAAGTCTTGTTTGTGGGATCACTGGCACTGGATCAAAGAGTTTACAGCTGGGAGTAAGGTATAAGAAGACTGGAAAGGGGGAGAGGGTATATGGAATGTGCTTGCTAGATGATTAAGGGCTCTTAACACCTAAGGATTTCGTATCTGATCTTGAAAGTGATAGGTTGTCACTGAAGTTTACTGATAGGGAGAATGGTAGGAACTTTTAGGAAAAATCACTGGCTGCCAAATGAAAGACAGATTGAAGTGAGGAGAGACTTGAGGCTGACAGACCCACAAACAGGCTACTGCAATAGCCCAAGCTCAATGTTATGAGGCCCTGTAACAGGGTGGTGGTAGTATCAGAGGAAAGAGGGTGACATGTTTGAGATATGTTACAAAGGTGAAATTGATAGGCCTTAGCAATAAATCCACCAGCAAGCAATTGCCCAAGCATGAGGTAATGAGCACTTGCACCAGGGTAGCGGCAGTATGAGGAGCTAAGAGGATATATGAAAAATGTTACAAAGGTAAAAGTGACAGGCCTTGGCAACAGACTGGATGTAGATGGTAAAAGATAGTGAAAAGTGGAGGATGACACCCAGGTTGTGTCTAAGAGGACAGTGGTGCCCTAGATAGTAATATGGAAGTACATGTGGGTTAGGGGTAAACAGAATGAGTTCAGTTTTGGACATAGAGTTTTAAAATATCCACTGGACAACCAGTTCCAGATTTCAGCAGAGGTAAGGGCAGGATAGGTAGATTTGAGACTCATCAACATAGAGATAATCAAATCCAGGAGAGCTGATGAGATCACCTAGTGAAATACAGAGAGAACAGAAAACCCAAGAAAAAGCTCTGTGGAACATCCACAATTGTGCTGTACAAAGTGATGAAAGACATTTTCAGAGTAACCTATAAAAACTTGTATGAACTGATGAAAAGTGAAGTAAGCAGACCCAGAAAAAACATATACGGTAACATCGTAGAGACAAATAACTTTGAAAGACTTAAAAATTCTGATCAATGCAAGGACCAAACATGATTCCAGAATATTCATAATGAAAAATGTTATCCATCTCCTGACAGAAAGATGATGGACTCAGACTAAAGACTGAAATATTTTCTAGACACAGACATTTTGAGAATTTTTTTTTTTGCTTGACTCTGCAAAGGTCTTGTTTTTCTTTCTTTTTCAATGGGAGAGGTGAGAGAGGGATTTTCAATCATTCAAAAAAGTTAAATAATATAAGTACATAATAGAAATCTTAAAATATATAAAAAAACAAAGTTTTTAAAAAGGAAACCGAAACAACACAGCAAATCACATTTCGTGACCTCTCCTACCAACTCCATAACCTGATTTGTCTGAAATCCACTAGGGAACAGGAAGGAAGAAGAGGGTAGGTCAGAATATTTTCACTGTCCAGAATATTTTAACTAGAGCTCTGGCTAAGTCAGCCAAAAAGGATTTACTAAGCACCTACTATGTGACAAGCTGTGTGTCAGTGTGTAAGACAACATGAAAACAACCCTGTACTAACAAGGTACATACAAAAATAAATCGGACATAATCAACAGAATTTAGGAATATTGAAAAAGACTTCATGTGGCATTTCTGCTGTGACTTGAAGGACTCCAGAAAAGCCAGGAGGAAGCAATGAGGAAGAAGAGAATTACAGGCCTAATGAACGGTCAAAGAAAATGCCCGGAAAAAAGGGGGGGGGGGGGGGGG
>CM053589.1:127075715-127093109 GCA_028646515.1 Pseudochirops corinnae | reverse complement strand
GCTGAACATCACAACGGTTGTTATTATAGTTAGGAAAGGGCAAAGTCAAGTGCGGCCTGCAGGGAAGACACCCCCACGCACACTCGTCCGCGGCCCCCTGGGGGCAGGTCTGCCTAAGAAGGAATGGCCCGCTCCTCCCCCCCCCCCCCTACGCGGCCCGTCCCTCCCTCGGTCCCCACCCCCGCCCCCGACCCTGAATGCCGCTCCGCGCTAGCATCTTCCCCACCCCCGCCGGGACCCCTTTGGCGGCCTAGGACCCTAGGGAAGCTATTCCCCGAAGCCTGAGGCTCTCCAGCGCAAAAGGTGCGGGAGACAGAGGGGACTACGCCTCCCTTCTCTTCCCACCACGGCCGCACGGGGGAATGGGAGCGGGCCCCGAAGCACTGGGGGGTAGGGGAGGCGGGAAATGAAGGCGGTCTTAAATCCTCTGAGACTGCGCGGCACCGGACTCACCTGTTTTATATACATGATTCCTCGCTCCCGGCCCGGGAGAAAGACCCTCCCGGGACCCGCAGCTGATTCTCCGCCAGTCAGGTGAGCTGAGTCTACGACCCCTCCCCCACGACCCCGATCCTTTCCCCAGCCAAACAAAATGGCGGCTTCTGAGGAGGCGGTGTCCCCGTGTGGATCAAACCATCCTCACCGCCCGAGCAGGGAGGAGCGAGTGCTCCGGAAGACTTCGCCGCCTTTCCTCACACATGACTAGCTCCTGCCAGACTCTTTGTGGCAAAGTCATATTTATGTTTTGGGCATAGTCTCCACTTGTTCGAGAATTCGCTTTCGACTTTTTTCCCGGGTTTTCTTGGTCTGTTCCTTTTCCCCCTCTGGGGCAGAAGCCAATGGTAGCGACTACGAGAGGGGAAAGGTTCGGCGCCAAAGGCAAGCGTCCTCAAACCGCGAGGGGAGGGGACCGCGAAGATGAGCCAGGCCAAACCACGTGGTTTGAGGGGGATTGGAAAAAAAAGCCCCAGGAAGGTTGAACTTGAGCACTGACGACTAGGTTATTGCGTAGCTCTTTATTTTTGGAAATGCAAAGCCCTTGGGGGCTCTCTGCGTCTTCCCTGGTCCGACTCTCTAGAAAGGCTATCAGCCCACATTTATTTAGCACTTTCTTCTTTATAATGGATGTTACGCCTTCAGTACTTTGTGGGAGAATTTTACTGAGGAGCAAATGCGCAGAATTGACTCGGGGACCCAAAACACCTGATGCTGGTTGTCAGGTGCGGCTAACACTAGAGAATGGGAAATTGGATATCCCTGCTGGTAATGTGAGCTCTCCCGCCTATTCTAATCTGCCGAGTATTGCCTTTATGGGGATGCATCTAAGTAGTAAACCGCTATTAAAGGCACCTGCTGTGTGCCAGGCGCTCTGCTAAACGCAGAGGACACAAAAAGAGGTAAAGGCAGCCCCCCTGCCTTCAAGGAGCTTAATCCATAGAATCCAAGAATGTTACCGCTGGCAAGGGCCTTAGACACCCAAATTTCCCGCTATTTGTTATTTTTATCCTTATTATTTTGGAATTGCATCCCAGGGAACCGCTTGATCATCCTTTATTCCTTTGTAAGTGTTTGGTAACTTACAAAATTCCCTTTGCTCATAACATCTCATTGCTCTCTTGTTCAGTCAGTCACATCCTCCTCCTGTGACTCCAGAACCTTTGGGGTTTTTCTTGGCAAAGATGCTGGAGAGGTTTGCCATTGCCTTCCGAAAAGGACGAAGGCAAACAAAGGTTAAGTTACTGGCCCAGGGGCGCACAGCTAGTGAGTGTGTGCGGCTTCACTTGACTATCTCATTAGATGCTTACAGAAATTCTGTGGAATAGGCAAGCACGTTTTATCCTGATTTGATGGGTAGGAAAAATGGCACGAAGTGAAGTGATTTATTTAAAGTCAAGCAGCTAGTAAATGCTAGTCTTTTGACACCCCCCCTCCCCAACACACTCACACACACATACACTGCTACCCATCTTAGCTTGCTTAAGTTCATGGATGACACAATCTGCATCTTATTTGTCTTTGTAAATCTCATAGCAGATAGATAATTAAGCTTTAAAAAAAAAGCCAATCCCTGCTTTTAAGGTGATCACATTCTGATGAGAAAATCACAAAGAGAAAAGATCTGGTCCAGGCCTCACGTGGGGAGGAAGAGCTGTCCAGTGAGTGAGTTAAGCTCTGAGAGAAATGAGCAGCATTCTTGGTACTTGTCAGGATGATTGAAAGATGATTAAAACAATCAGTTCTAATTATTTTATGTGCTATCTTCTCATTTAATTTCTGAGCTTTATTAGGACAAGAAAAAACATGTACGTGTGTATGTACATACATATACACACAGACACATGTTTGTTTTCATATGTCTATGTGTATACATGTATGTGTATATATATATTCCTCACAGAAGAAATAGTATACCTCAGAGAGTGGCAAGTGTAACAGAAGAGAGTACTAGCATTTGAGGGTACCAGTATCCAAGGAGGCAACCTGAAATGAAAACCATGAACTTACATGTGATGGTAGAAGCAAAATCTTAAAATGCTTCATTCAAATTAGGCTAGTTTTTCCTTAAATGGCACTGGTTGTCTTAGGGAATTAAAGGCTCTTCTCCTGGTTTCCCTTCCTGGTTGCCTGACTACAAAATTAGAAGTTTGTTTGCACCAGGATGTACAAGTCAAAAGCAAGGGAACCAACTTGAGGGGTTTTCAGTGGCATGCTATTTATTGAACATTCTTTACCTGCTAGGGGGCTAAAGAAATCTCTTTTGTTAATGGTTAAGTGACCTACATTCCAATATCAAACCTAAGCTTCCTGACTTGAGTCATGTCTAGCCTAGAAGAGGGGTCTACCAGAAAAGAACAGAATTTGAACAAATTTTGCCTTTGTTCTACCTGAATCTTGCATATTCTCAATTCCTTATGGCAAAGTATTATTCTATTAATACATATACCATAATTAGTTTTCCCATTTCTTAATAATTAGACACATATCAGAGGTAGGTTACTGGCTCTAGAATTAGGATCTGGATTCAAATTCTATCTCTTTTACCTCAAGCAAGTTACCTAACCACATTGGTATTCATCTTCCCAATGTGGAAAATAAGGGGGTGGTTTCACAGCTGTGGCTAGAGTGTGCATTCTTAATCAAACAAGGACTAAAGGAAATTACAAAAGATAAACTAGATCATTTCAATTACATTGAATTGAAAAATTTTTTGCATAAAAAAATTAACTAGGATAAGATAGGAAGCAACCAACTAGGGAAAATCTTTTGTATCAAATGTCTCTGGTAAAGGTCTGCTATCCAAGATAAATAAACAACTGAATGGAAATATATTAACCCAAAAGCCATTCCCCAATAGTTAAATGGCTCCACTCTGGAGCTGCCTAATAGTACTAGCATACAACCATGCTGTTTGGGTCCATCACAAATTTACATTTTGGAATCTCAACTGAGCCTTCTTCGTCTAGATCTCTCAAAAGAGAGATTATAACAATATATAACAAGATTATAACAATAGTTATAAGTTGAATTATTGGATTCTGTCAGTGCTTGCTTGTGTTTTCTGTTTAACCCTCATTGCCTCTTCCCTGGATGTTATGGTCTTCTAACTGGTCTTCCAGCCTCAAGTTTTCTCTTTCTCCAGTCTATCCAACCACCCTAAGACCCAGTTGGTCTACTCCCATGACAGGGAAGACTTGACCCTTTTAGTGTAGAACTTCCACTGTCCTGAGTACTTCACATGTGGCCCACTATATCAGGCTACCTCTGGCCATGCTTTCTTTTGTCTTCTAGCCAACTGCTTCCTAGTCACCTTTCCCTCATAGGAAGGTGACTGTCCAGCTTTAGAACCATAAATCAATGTTGCCATTGCTTTGTAAAGGTTAAGTTAATCTACTGATAACTCTATTCACCATCACGGTAATGTTCCTATGCAACATATCTCACAGCACCTGTCCCCAATTAGAATGGCAGCTCCTTAAAGGTAGAGACTGTCTTCAGTTTTGTATTTGTTCCCCAGTGCTTGGCACAGGATGAGTACTCAATAAATTTTTTTTTCATTGCATTTATGCTTTTATTCATGCTCTACATAGTTTCCAAATTAATATTCCTAAAGGACGAGTCTGACCCTGCTGCTCTCCTCAAGAATCTTCAGTGATTCCCAGTTGCCCAAAGGGTAAAATATAAACTCCTATCTGGCACTGAAAGCCTTTCATGATCTGGCTCCAAGTTCTCTTTCTGAGCTGATTTCTCTTTACCACCCTTCATGTACTCTATTCTCCAGTAAAATGAGCCCATTTGCCATTCTTATGCTGGCTCTTCCGTATTCCCCCTCCATGCCTTTGGAGAGGCTGTGAGTTTCCTGGCTAGAATTCACTTCCTTCTCACTTCTGCTTTTGGAATCTTTATCTCCTTTCAAGCCTATGCCTATCGTCCGTCCTACAAAAGGCCTTTACTGAGTCCTCCAGTCGCCAGTATTTCTACCACCTCGCCATCACCCCAAATTAGTCCATAATTAAAGTCTATATATGGAGTCTATATTTACTTATCTATGTACATGTGGCCTCCTTGTACCATGTAAGTTTCTTAAGGTCAGGGAATGTTCTGTTTTTCTCTTTGTCTCTCCAGCCTCCCGTACTGTGCCTGGCACATAGTAGACCCTTTATAAATGCTTTTGAATCAATTGAATCAAATTATGTTATTTTATTTGATTCTCTCAACAACCCCATAAGATAGACAAAAATGATATTTTATTGTCATTTGAAAGGTTGAATAAACTGAGGCATAGGTAAAATTAGGCAGTTTGCCCTAGCTTACCCAGTGAGCCAGAATCCTTGCCCTAGGCTGCTTCCATTTTGCTGTCATGGTCACTGACTTGCCTATAGATAATTTTTCTTTGAAGTATTTAAGATTTTATTTCCCGAAGCTTTTAGCATTAGTCTTTCATGTTTCATCATATTGTTTCCTTTATCACTGAAGCAATCACAAATTGAAAAATTGTGCTTAAAGTGCATAGTACACAATTTTTTTACATAAACATATAAGCTTAGACTTTCAAAAAATGTTTATTGCTTTTTTTGTTTTTATGTTTTCATACCCCCATCCATTCTCTCTAATAAAGGATAAAAAAAAAGGATATCAATAACTAGTCCAGAAAAATCAACCAACACACTGAAAAAAATCTGATAATATATGCAGTGTACCATACCCATTGTCACCCACCCCTATAAAGAAAGGAATTGAGGTTAAGCACTAATTTTTAAAGCTGTTTCTTTGAGAATGTACAAAGTGCTGTATCCTCTATAACTTCAAAAACACTCTGGTTTTCTTTTTCCTTTATGGCATTACATAATCAATTAATCAGCAAGCATTTATTAAGCACCATGCTATATGGTTGTAGCCAGACGGTGAAGAGCTTTAAATGCCAGAGAATATTATATCTTATCCTAGCTGGAGTAAGGAGCCACTGGAGCTTTTTGAGTCTGGGAGTGACACAGCGACACACTGTAGAATAGAAAGAGGAGAGACTTGAAGCTGGGAGAGTGAATAGACTATTTTTGCAATCATCCTGGCAAGAAGTGATAAGGGACTGAGCTAGGGTTGTTGCCATTTAAGTAGAGAGATAGGGACAAATCTTAGAGATATTGCAGAGAGAGAACTGGCAAGACTTTGCATCTGATTGGATATGTACACTGAAGGAGAGTGAAAAGTCAAGGACAAGTATGAGGTTACAAACCTGATGGAAGGATAGTGGTGTCCTTGACAGAAATAGGTCATTAGGAAAAAAAAAGCAGGTTCTGGGGAAAAAATAATGCATTCTGTTTTGGATGTGTGTCATTTGAAATGCCTATGAGACATCTAGTTGGAAATGTTGAGTTAGGAAGATGATAAGGGATGGGAGAGCCTGGAGCTTGGAGGAAGACTGAACATATAGATCAGAGAGTCATCTATACACATAACTACTGGATGGCTCAGCAGATAAGAGTGCTCAGCCTCCAGTCAGGAAAATCTGAATTCAAAACTGGCCGCAAGACACTTAGCTGTATAACCCGGGGCAAGTCACTTAATCTATGTTTGACTTAATCCGCTGGAGAAAGAAATGACAAATTGCTCCAGAATCTTTGCCAGGAAAACCCTATACATGGTCATGAAGAGTTGGATACTACTGGACAACAACAAATATCTACATAGAAATAACAATTAAACCCAAGGAAGCTGATAAGAGAACCAAGGGAGAAGATGTAGAGAGAGGAGAGTCCTGGGATACACTCATGGTGAGAGAAAGGTACATAGATCATGATCTTACAGAGGAGACAGAAAAAGAATGATCAGATAAGTTGAAAGAGAACCAAGAGAAAACAGTCACAAAAACACACAGAGGAAAGAGTCTCCAGGAGGAAGATGTGTTCTGTAGTGTCAGATGCTGCAAAGAGGTCAAGAAAGCTGAAGATGAGAAAAGGCTATTTAATTTGTCAATTAAAAGATCATTAGTGACTATGGAGAGAACAGTTTCAGTGACTGATTAGGTTTACAGCTAATTTGCAGGTGAATAAAGGGAGAGGGATTATAAGTAATAATTGCAGATAATTGTTTTTCCCTAGGAGTTTGTGATAGCAAGAAGAGCTATAGGTTTATAGCTTGATGGAATGGTAAGGTCAAGAGTAAGTTGCATGTCTGTGTGTGTTTGGGGTCTTTTTGGATGAGAGAAATCTGGGAACATGGGCAGTAGAGGAAGAGCCATTGGATAGGGAGAAATTGAGAATTAGAGTTAGGGGAAATGATTGCTGGAGATTAGGGGATCACTCTAGGGCACTTGGCAACCATTTCATGAGAGACTGGAATAAAGGAGGAGAGAATGGGGCTGATATTGAGTAGAAGAGAAATGATAGCTCATAAATAGCCTCAGTAAAGAAAAGGAGTCAAGGCCTTGCGCTGAGACAGAGGACGATAGAGAGTAATTTGGGGAACTTGGTGAGAGAAGGTTTTGAACAGTTGCTCTGAGGAATATAATAGCCCATTGAGAAAGGATAAAATGATTTCCTTATTGTAATGAGGTTCCAGTTAAGATTAGGCAATATAAATTTGTGGTGGTTGCAGTCAGTATGGTTGTGTGACTTCCCTAGGCATCATTCAGATAGGGATAGAGGAGGTATATGTTGGCAACAATCTGGATTTGTCAAGGCATTAGCAGAAATAGTACAAAGAGACAATGGATTTGAAAAGAATGTGTGTGGGATACAGTTAAGGTTAGAGCAGAGCCAAAATAGTGGAATAGCAGGAAGAAGTATAGTCTAGCTCAGGGGTGGAGAACCTGCAGCCTCCAGGCCACATGTGGCCTTCTAGGTCCTTGGGTACAGCCTTTGATTGAGTCCAAGTTTTGCAGAATAAATCCTTTTATTAAGGGAATTTGTTCTGGAAAGTTTGGATTCAGTCAAAGGGCCACGCATGAGGACCTAAAAGGTCACATGTGGCCTCAAGGCCGCAGGTTCCCCCACTCCTGGTCTAGCTCCACCAACACACCTCCACAAAGAACTACAAAATACATTAGACCAAGTCTTGATTGGAAAATCCAAGGGAAAAAAAATCACATTAAATCATTTTTCTCTAGCTGAGGTTGACTTAGGGAGACAGAGAGGTCTGTGGATCCTGGTAATGGGGTCTGGCCAGGAATGTGCCATGGGGAGCCTAGGGACATAACAACTGATGCTCTGTGCCAGAGCAAGATGAGATCCCAGACCAATACCAGGGACTCTTAGTTTCATGCAGGGTATGGGAATAGGTACCAGCTTGCAACTTTATCAGTCATTATCTTGGTTTGGTCAGAGATTCAGGATAGACTGAGGAAGGCACCTCTTCCCAGAGGTGATGTTCTAGTGTAGGAAGCTGTTTATAGGCCCTAGACCCCGAGTGGGGCACCTGCAGCCTCCAGGCCACATATGGTCCTGAAGTGTGGCCCTTTGCATCCAAATCCCCTCAATAAAAGGATTTGTTCTGTGAAGTTTGGATTCAAAGGGCCACACTTGGGGACCCAGAAGGCCATATGTGGCCTTGAGGCTGCAGGTTCTCCACCCTGAGCTAGACTATACTTCTTCCTGCTATTCCACTATCCAGAAGAATTTAAGTATAGGAAGCAATAGGAATACAGAAGATTTAGCAACCATTTGGAAGGGTCAGAGAGCATGGAATAACACTCCAGAATGCAAAAGAGCTAAGCTTACAACCAAGAATGAATTACCCAGAAAAAACTGAGTATAATTTTATTGCAGTGAAAATGGGTCTTATTAAAGTCAAAATTCAAACATAGGCATCAAGAGAAGCATAAAAAGGTAAACATGAGCAAGCAATTATAAATAACTAAACAAGATAAGCTATTTACATTCTAATATGAGAAGATGATATGTGCACTCCCCCCCCCCCCCAGAACTTTATCGTCATCCAGGGTCATTGAGGGAATCTAATTAGACAAAGGACCTGGGAGCAGTTGGTTTATATTTTGATGATTTTTTAAAAAATAATGGAAAGGGAGGAGGAAAGAAATACAGTGGAGGAGAGGAAGAATAGAGAAATGAACTCACATAATTGGAGTATTCAAGCAAGAAACTATACAGATAAAGAAGAAAGGGTAGGGGGAGCAAGTGACATTTGAATCTTACTCTCATGTGAACTTGTCAAAAAGAAGAGAAGAATAAACACATACAGACAGGTACAGAAATACGTTTCATTCAACAAGAGGGCAAAGAGAATAAGAGGGAAAGAATATTAAGTGAGGGATTAGTCTTAAGCAAAACAAACTCAGGATTAGAAATTTAAAAAGAATATGATAGAAAGAAATACACAATTAATAGTCATAAGTGTGAATTTGAATAGGATGAATTCATCCATGAAACAGAGTTTCCCGGAATGATAAATAGAAAGCAGAATCCAACAATATGATATTTACAGGAAACACTTGAAACAGAAAGATGCACACAGTTAAAATAAGTGGCTGGAACAAAATCTGTTATACTTCAGCTGAAGTAAAAAATTCACAGGTAGCAATTATGGTCTCAGACAAAGCAACAGCAAAAGTAAACATTCTGCTGAAAGGTACCATAGACTGAGTTAAAATCAGTTTTAAATATATCTGCTCCAAATGTCATAAGAAAATAAATTCTTAAAGGAAAAGTTAAATGAGTTATAGAGAAAAACAGTAAAACTCTTAATAGTAGAGGACTTCAATTTAGCCTTCTTAGACCTAGATAAATCTAACCAAATAATAAGCAAAAAAGAAATGGACTAGAATATAATTTTAGAATATGTGTATATAAACACACATGTGTTCATATATTTCTCAGTTGTGTATCACATCTTTGCCAAAAATGATAACCTATTAAGGCATAAAGATCTCACAAATAAGTGTAGGAAAGCTGAAATATTAAATATATCTTTTACCAGTCATAATACAATAAAAATCATGTTCACTAAAGGACCTTTGAAACAAATTTAAAAATTATTTTCTGCTTTAAATCACTATTGATTAGAGAAATGCACATTAAAACAGCTCTGAAGTACCACCTCTTACCTATCAGATTAACTCGACAAAAAATAAATGATAAATGTTGGAGGGAATGTGGGGAAATGAGAACACTGATGCATTATTGGTAGAGTTGTGAACTGATCCAACCATTTTGGAGAGCAATTTGGAACTATGCCCAAAGGGCAATCAAATTGTGCATAGTCTTTGACCCAGCAATATATTCCACTACTAAGTCTCTATCCCAAAAAGATCATAAAGGAGGGACAAGGAACTAGATGTACAAAAATATTTACAGCAGCTCTTTTTGTAGTGGCAAAGAGTTGGAAATTGAGAGGATGCTCATCAACTGGGGAATGAATAAACAAATTATGGTATAGGAATGTAATGTAATACCGTTGTTCCATAAGAAATGATGAGCAGGTGGATTTCAGAGAAACCTGGAAAAACTTACATGAACTGATGCTGAGTGAAGTGAGCAGAACCAGAGAACATTGTACACAATAACAGCAACATTGTGTGATAAGCAGCTTTGATCGACTTAACTTTTCTCAGCAATGCAATGATCTAAGGTAATTCCAAAAGACTCATAATGGAAAATGCTATCCATA
Organism: Pseudochirops corinnae; assembly: GCA_028646515.1. Lineage (NCBI taxonomy): Eukaryota > Metazoa > Chordata > Mammalia > Diprotodontia > Pseudocheiridae > Pseudochirops > Pseudochirops corinnae. Next base: position 127,082,990 of record CM053589.1, on the reverse strand, counting down.
TCTAGAGAAAGAAATGATGGAGTCTGAATGCAAATCGAAGCATACTATTTTCCCTTTATTTTTTGGTAGTTTTTTTTTCCTTTTGTTCTGTTTTTTATACAACATGACTAATATGGAAATATATTTTACAGGATTGCACATATATAACCTGTGTCAAATTGCTTACTGTCTTAGGGAGGAAAGAGTTGGGAGGGAAGGAGAAAATTTGGAACTCAAAATTTTTTTTTTTAAATTAATGTTGAGAATAACTTCTGGGATCCAAGATGGCAGAGTAAGTAATAAATCACTGCAATTCTCCCATATTCACCTCTGAACAACCATAAAATAGAGCTCCCAAATAAATTCTGGAATAGCAGAACCAGCAAAGAGACAGGGTGAAACGGTCTTTTAGCCCAAGAAACTTGGAAGATAGGCAAGAAATGAACATCTCAGGTAGAAGAGAAGTTCAGTCCAGGACAGGAAGTGTTCTAGCAAGCCTGCAGAAAGCCCCACTTCAGCAAACCAGCAGGAGATCCTGAGCCCTAGTGTTGTGGAGCAGGCAAATGCCAACACCCAGGACTCTCTCCCCGCCGCCCCCCCCCCATGTGCCTTAGCATAGCCAGGGGAACTAGTAGACTCCAACTCCAAGAACTGCTTGTATATCAATGTAGCCCCAGGCAAACATATCCTCCAGTGGCTAGACCTTCACATGCTTCAGCAAACAGGCAGCCTCCAGAGGCTAGACCACCAAGTGCTTCAGTGTAGCCCCAAAGAAATGCAGAAAAACCCCCTGGCCTCAGCATAGGCCAGATACCACCACTATGACCCTGACTTAGCACCAGCTAAATTAGCCTCCAGCAATACCAGCCACCCCTCCCCATCCCACTTTTCAAACACCAGACACAAAGGGTCTCCAATGGGCCTCAAGGCAACTTCAGTGCAGCACCAGGAGAACATCCAGGGCCTGCAACCACTGACATAAGAAGCCTGAGACAATGTCCCTTCTACCCTGGGGGCAGAGGTCAGAAGGAAAAAGCCTCTCCTCACCCCCAAAAGGGCAAAAAAATAACAAAAAAGAATCTGACCATAGCTATTATGGTAACAGGGAAGACCAAGGCACAAACTCAGAAGAGGACAACAATGTCAAAACACCTATGGGCTAAATCCCAAAGCAAAATGGGAAGTTGTCTCAAGCCCAAAAAGAACTCATGGAAAAGCTCAAAAAAGAGATTAAAAATTATATGAGAGGTAGAAGAAAAATTGGGAAAAGAAGTGAGAGTGATGCAAGAGAATTATGAAAAAAAAAAGTCAACAGCTTGAAAAAGAAAACAGCTGCTTAGAAAGTAAAATTGGCCAAATGGAAAAGGTGATATAAAAATCCACTGAAGAAAACAACTCCCTAAAAAGTGCAATTGGGACAGAGCCAAGATGGTAGGGTAAAAGCAGGAACTTGCTTGAACTTTTTCCCCTAAATCCCTCCAAATACCTGTGAAAAATGACTCTAACCAAATTTTACAAGAAACACACTTGAAACAGAGAGACATACAGTGTAAAGGTAAGGGGCTGGAACAGACTTTTATGCTTCAGCTGAAGTTTAACAAAAAGCAGGGGTAGCAATCCTGATCTCAGACAAAGCAAAAGCAAAAATAGACATAATTAAAAGAGATAAGGAAGGAAATTACATCTTGCTAAAAGATATGATAGATAATAAAGTAATAATATCAATATTAAATATATTTACACCAAGTGGTATAGCAACCAAATTCTTACAGAAGTTAAGTGAGTTATGAGTTCATGACCAAACAAGAGATAGAGAGCATTATGAGATGTAAAATGAATAATTTTGATTATATTAAATTAAGAAGCTTTTGCACAAACAAAATCAATGAAATAGAAGGAAAGCAGAAAGCTGGGAAATGATCTTTATAGCAGGTGTCTCTGATAAAGGCCTCACTTCTCAAATACATAGAGAACTGAGTCAAATTTATAAGAATACAAGTCATTCCCCAGTTGTTCAAAGGATATTAACAGGCAGTTTCCAGATGAAGAAATCAAAGCTATCTACAGGCATATGAAGAAATGCTCTAAATCACTTTTGATTAGAGAAATGCAAATAAAAACAACGCTGAGGCACTACCTCACACCTATCAGATTGGCTAATATGACCAAAAAGGGAAAAATGATAAATGTCAGAGAGGATGTAGGAAAATTGGAACACCAATGCATTGTTGGTTGAGTTGTGAACTGATCCAACAATTCTGGAGAGCAATTTGGAACTATGCCCAAAGGGCAACCAAACTGTGTGTACCAGGGGCGGCCAAGATGGTAGAGTAAGAGCAAGGACTTGCTTGAGATCTCCCCCAAACCCCTCCAAATTCCTGTAAAAAATGACTCTAAACAAATTCTAGAGCTACAGAAACCAAAAAATGACAGTGAAAAAAATCTCCAACCTAAGACATCCTGGAAAGTCAATAGGAAGGGTAGATGGGAGCAGAGCGCAGTCCATCGTGGGCTGTACTGGCACAAACAGAGCCCTCAGGGGACCGAATCATTGCAATTCTGGCAGTTTCCAGGCTTCTCAACCCATAAAGGCCAAAGACAGCATAGAAGGTCAGTGGGAAAACTCTGTGGGACGTGGGTAAAAAAGCCAAACTGTACTGTTTGGCTGGGGTCTGACCCCAGCCCCAGGGTGGTGGAGGTGGCAGCAGCAGCAGCAGTTGCTGTTGCTTCTAGAGCTCTTGGCCCACAGATAGTGGGGAACTGAGCAGCTGATACAAACCACAGGAAGCCTGGGAGAGTATGCCCACCACCACTACCACCACTGGAAGCAGAGTTCTACCATAACAAAGAGCTAGAAAGTCAAGTATTTGGCTGGGAAGATGAGCAAACAGCATTAAAAAAGTCAGACTATAGAATCTTATTTTGGTAACAAAGACGATCAAAACATACAAGGCAGCAAAGCCAAAGCTCCTGCATCAAAAGCCTCCAAAAAAATATGAATTGGTCACAGGCCATGGAAGAGCTCAAAAAGGATTTTGAAAATCAAGTAAGAGGAACAGAAGAAAACTTGCGAAGAGAAATGAGAGTGATGTAAGAAAATCATGAAAAATGAGTCAACAACTAGTCAACTTTACCCTCCCAGGGCAGTGAGGGGAGTTGGGCATCTGACTTGGAGAAGATCTAGGGCACCTCTGCTGATAAGGAATGCTATACCCAACTGTGCTATGGAGAATAGTGGAGGCGATCAGAAACCAGAACATTTCCAGTGAGTGCAGAAGCAGTGGGGCAGGAACACCACTGGCTGGGTACACTTACAGGGGGCTAGAGTTCTTGGTTTGAGTTTGAGGTCAAAGAGGAGAACTGAAGTGGATCAAAGGCCAGAGGCACCATCCTCTATACCCAGGACTAGTGGTGATTATAAAAACTAAATTATTGCACACACACACACACACACACACACACACACACACACCCCAAGGAAAAATGCACAGGCAATGGGAAAGGATCCAACCATAGAGAGCTACTGTGAGAGTAGAGAAGACCGGTTCGTTTTCAGAGGAGGATACTGAAGCAAAGAAACCCTCTTCTACCCCAAAGAGTAATATCAAATGGTCGCCTGCCCAAAAAGAATTCATTGAAGAACTTAAAAAACACTTTAAAAATGAAATGAAGGAGATTGAGGAAAAATTAAAAAGAAAAGAATAATTCAAGAAAAACAATATTATGACAAGAAAGTCAACCAATTAGAAAAGGAGTCCAGAATCTTAAGGGGGAAAATGACTCCCTGAAAATCAGAATTGGGCAAGGGGAAGCCAGTGAAGTTATAAGAGATGAAGAAATTTAAAAAAACAAAATATAATGAATGAAAAAATAGAAGAGAATGACATAAAAACAATGGATCTAGAGAACAGATCAAGAAGATCCCCAAGCTATTTTCAGAGAAGAAAAGCAAACTATTAATAGCTATATGAAAAATATAAATCACTATTAAAATACTATAAAATCAGTATTCAGAGTAATACAAACTAAGTAAAAAAAAAATCTCAGGTCCTACCTCACACCCATCAGAAGAACAAGGTTGACAAAAAATGAATGTACCAACTGCTGGAGGAACTGTGGGAGAACAGGTACATTAATGCACTGTTGGTCTAGCTATGAACTGGTCCAGCCTTTCTGGAAAGCAGTTTGAAACTATAGTCAGTTCTGCTATGATGCTTGTTTTGAAAATACAAATTTGTTCCAGCATGAGGAAATACTAGGGAATAATTTGAGCATAAGATGAATTTCAAATTTGCTTATTGAGAAATAGTAAGAATGCATAAAATTATACCTAGCTGAACCTAAATATGCTCATACACACATAACTTAAACCAGACATCCCAGCTCACTGTGTGTTATCCTCCAAGATTATTTTTCTCTTCTGCATTTATGAACTGTGAAAGATTTAGGAGCTCTGACCCTCACAGTGATCAATAACAAGTCCAGAGGACTTGAGATGACACATGTTACCTTCTGATAAAGAGGTAAGTGAAGGATTCAGAGTACTGACTGAGGTTTGGTGTTTTTTTTTTTGCAGGGGGGGTAATTTGGATATGACCAATATGAAATTTTGTTTTGCTTGACTATACATGTTTGTGACAGCAGTTTTGTTTTGTTTTTTTGCTTTCTCTAATGATGAGAGAGAATGGTAGAGGTGGGAGAGACTGTGAATCTGAAAATAACATTAATTTTTTAAAAAAGAAAAGATCACATAAAATTGAACTAACAGACTTGAAAAGGAGGAAAATTAAACTGGAGCAAGAGTGATTCCCTGGGAGAGAATTTGGGGATGGAGTGATTGCATATCATGTTGAGGAAAAGATACAAAAGCAGTGAGGCACAGGGAAAGATGTTTATCTGCCTTCAAATATTTGAAGAGTTGTCACATGGAGGAAGAACTAGGTGTATCTATTTGGTCCAAGGGGGCAGAACTAGGACAAAACATGGAACTTATAAGTAGATTTTAGACCAATTTAAGGAATAATTTTCCAATAATTATAGTTCTTTAAAAAAAAAATAGAGGTAGTGCATTCAGGAAAGCAATCTGGAATTATGCCCAAAGGGCTGTAAATAATTGCATACCCTTCAACCCAGTAACACCACTTCTGGGGTTGTATCCCAAAGAGATCATAGAAGTGGGAGGAAGACCCATATGTACAAAAATATTTATTGCAGCTCTCTTTGTAGTGGCAAAAAACTGGAAATTAAGGGGATGCCCATCAATTGGGGAATGGCTAAACAAGTTGTGGTATATGAATGTAATGGAATACTATTGTGCTATAAGAAATGCAGAGGAGATGGACTTCATATTTACCTGGAGAGGCTTATACAAATTGATGCTAAGTGAGAAGAGCAGAACCAGGAAAAACTTGTACACAATCACAGACACATCGTATGTGTGATGACCAACCTTGATAAACTGGACTCCTTTCAGCAACACACAGCCATAAGACAATTCTACAAGTCTCAGGATAGAAGGAGATACCTACTTTCAGAGAAGGATCTAGAAAGAATAGAGCTTAAATGGAGACTGAAGCAATCTACATGCTATCGCTCTTTTCCATGTTTGGTTTTGTTTCCTTTTTCCCAATTGTCCACTCCATTGGTTACAACCCTTCTATATAACCTGACTGATGTCCATTGTGAAAGTATTTGTAGATTCTATACCTGACTGCATGCCGCCATGGGTGGGGGCTGGGGGGAGAGGGAGGGGAGAAAACTTTAAACTTAAGGGACTCTGGGACTGAATCTTGTAAACTAAAAGTAAATAAACAAATCAAATTTAAAAAAAAATAGAAGTAATGGTTAAAAAATAGAAAAGTAGATCAGTGATACAGATTTATTAACAAGAAACAAAATCAACTGAAAATAACCCAGTGTTTGATAAGCCCTGCAAAACAAATAATTAGTTGAAGGGCATTCTCAGAGAAGTTCTTTCTTACCTTCTGAAGAAACAAAAAGAGCAATCTGGCAGCAATTATGTCTAGAGCATTATCATACACTATATATCACAATAAGCTCAAAATATAGGTGGAACTTGAATATAAAAGGGCATCTCATTTTTAATAGCAGATAATAAGAAAGGATACTTTTCACAGCTTGACTAGGAGGAAAATTCTTAGCTAATAAGATGACAGAAAAGGTAAATGACAAATGTTGAATGAAATGTGGGAGAATTGGAACCTTAATGTAGTCTTGGTGGAGTTGTGAACTGATCCAACCATTCTGGAGAACAATTTGTAACTATGCCCAAATGACTCTAAAACTGCATACCCTTTGACTCAGCAATACCACTTCTAGGACTGTATCCCAATGAGATTTAAAAGAGGAAAAGGACATACATTTACAAAAATATTTATAGCAGGTCTTTTTGTGGTGGCAAAGAATTAGAAATTTGAGGGGATGCTCATCAATTGAGGAATGACTGAAGAAGTTTTAGTATATGATTGGAATGGAATACTGTTGTGAAATAATGAGGAGGATACTTTCAGGAAAAAGCTGGAAAGATTCATACAAACTGATGTAAAGTGATATGAGCAGAACCAGGAGAACATTATACAAAGTAACAACAATATTATATGATGATCAACTGTGAATGACTTGACTATTCTCAGCAATACAGTGATCTAACACAACTCCAAAGGACTTATGATGAGAAATTCTATCCACCTTCAGAGGAAGAATTGATGGCAAGTCCTCAAAGAGACGGGAGTACCAGATTATCTTACTTGTGTCTTAAAGAACCTATATGCAGGCCCAGAAGCAAAAGTTAGGATTGGAGCAGGAGTATAATAAGGCCGTATATTGTCATCTTATTTATTTAACTTAAATACAGAGTATGTCATATGAAATGGCAGACTGGATGAATCAAAAGATGATATTAAGGTTGCCAGGAGAAATATCAACAATCTCAGGCATGTAGACAATACCACTTTGATGGCAGAAAGTGAAGAGGAATGAACAAACCTCTTGATGAGAGTGAAAGGGGAGCATGTAAAAGAGGACTTGAAGCTTAAAATCAAAAAACTAAGATGTAGTTGCAATGTATAGCTGTGAGAGTTGAATTCTAAGGAAAGCTGAACAGAATCAGCGCTTTTGAATTATGTTGAAAAAGACTTTTGAGGGGGGTGGAGCCAAGATGGCGGCGTAGCAGCAGCAACATATCGCAGCTCTCACATAGCCACCCCAAAATACCCATAAAATAGGACTCTAAACCAATCCTACAACTCCAAAACGCACACAAGGATACTTCCCACT
>CM053589.1:127038426-127075215 GCA_028646515.1 Pseudochirops corinnae | reverse complement strand
GTTTTGGAGTTCTAGGATTGGTTTAGAGTCCTGTTTTATGGGTATTTTGGGGTGGCTATGTGAGAGCTGCGATATGTTGCTGCTGCTACGCTGCCATCTTGGCTCCGCCCCTCTGTTTGCAGTATTTTCTCCTTGACTTGGGATCTCTGGAATTTGACTATAATATTCCTTTCATTTTAAGATCACTTTCAGGAGGTAATCAGTGGATTCTTTCAATTTCTATTTTACCCTTTGGTTCTAGAATATCAAAACAACTTTCCTTGATAATTTCTTAAAGATGACATCTAGGCTCTTTTCTTTTTTCTTGATCATGGCTTTCAGGTATGCTGAAATACAATAATTTTCAGATGATCTCTCCTGGATCTATTTTCTAGATCAGTTGTTTTTCAAAAGAGATATTTCACATTGTCTTCTATTTTTTTCATTCTTTTGGTTTTATTTTATTGTTTCTTAATTTCTCATTAAGTCATTAGCTTCCATTTGCTCAATTCTAATTTTAAGGAATTATTTTCTTCAGTGAGCTTCTATACTTACTTTTCCATTGTGAATTTCTGTGCCTCTTTTTCCATTTGGCCAATTCTGTTTTTCAATGAATTCTTGTCCTTATTGTTTTTTTTTTAATATCTCTTTTACCATTTGGCCTAGTCTGTTTGTTAAGGTGGTCATTTTCTTAAGCATTTTTTTTGAAGCTCCTTTACCAAACTGTGGACTCCTTTTTCTTTTCCACCCAGAATTTCTTGATTTATTTTTAGTTTGCAACATTCATTTCCATAAGATTTTGAATTACAAATTTTCTCCCCATTTCTACCCTGCCACCCCAAGACAACAATCATACTGAATACCCCTTCCTCCAGTCTTCCCTCTCCTATATCCCCTCCTATTCCCCCCCATTTTCTTGTAGGGCAAGATGGATTTCTATACCCCATTGCCTGGTTGCATGTAAAAACAATTTTTTTTTTGCTTTTTGGAGGGAGCAAGGCAGGGCAATTGGGGTTAAGTGACTTGCCCAAGGTCACACAACTAGGAAGTGTTAAGTATCTGAGGCCAGATTTGAACTCAGGTCCTCCTAACTCCAGGGCTGGTGCTCTTTTCACTGTGCCACCTAGCCACCCCCAAAAAATATTTTTGAAATATTTATTTTCAGAACTTTGAGTTCCAGATTCTCTCCCTTCCTCCCTCCTCACCCACCCCCACTGGGAAGACAAGCAATTTAATATAGGTTATACATGTGTAGCTATGCAAAACATTTCATTTCCATAGTAGTCATATTGTGAAAGACTGACTATATTTTCCTCTATCCTATCCTGCCCCCTATTTATTCTATTTTCTCCTTTGACCCTGTCTCTTTTCAAGTGTTTGCTTCTGACTACCCTCTCCCCCAATCTGCCCTCCCTTCTATTATCTTATCCCCATACCCTCTACTTTCCTGTAGGGTAAGATACCCAATTGAGTGTGTATGTTATTTCCTCCTTAAGCCATATACATACATATACACACACAGATACAGACAAAGACACACACACACACACACACACACATATATTCCCTTCAACTATCCTAATACTGAGAAAAGTTTCATGAGTTACAAATATCGTCTTTCCATGTAGGAATGTAAACAGTTTAACTTTAATAAGTTCTTATGATTCCTCTTTTTTGTTTACCTTTCCAAGCTTTTCTTGTTTCTTGTATTTGAAAGTCACATTTTCTGTTCAGTTCTAGTCTTTTCATCAAGAATGCTTGAATGTCCTCTATTTCATTGAAATGTCCATATTTTCCCCTGAAGTATTATACTCAATTTTGCTGGGTGGGTGATTCTTGGTTTTAATCCTAGCTTCTCTGACTTCTGGAATCTCATATTCCAAGCCCTTCAATTCCTTAATGTAGAAGCTACTAGATCTTGTGTTATCCTCATTGTGTTTCCACAATTGTGGAAATTGTGTGGCTAATTCTGCTTTTTAAGGCATTCTTCTCCTCACTGACTTTTTGGACCTCTTTTGCCATTTGAGTTAGACTATTTTTTAAGGTGTTATTTTCTTCAGTATTTTTGGGGGTCTCCTTTTGCAAGCTGTTGACTCATTTTTCATGATTTTCTTGCAACACTTTCATTTCTCTTCCCAATTTTCCTTTACTTCTCTTACCTGATTTTCAAAATCCTTCTTGAGCTCCTCCATGGCCTGTAACCAGTTCAAATTTTTATTGGAGGCTTTTGATGTAGGAGTTTTGACTTTGTTGTCTTCTTCTGGTTGTATGTTTTGATCTTCTTTGTTACCAAAGAATGATTTTATTGTCCGTTTTCTCTTCCTCTGTTTGCTCATTTTCCCAGCTAATTACCTAACCTTTGAGCTCTTTGCCATGACAGAAATCTGCTTCCAGAGTAGAGAGTGCTGTGTCCCAAATTTCTGGGGTTTTGCACAGCTGTTGTCAGAGCTTCTTCTAGGCATCTGCCTTGGAACTGTGAGGAGGATGCCCTATCGACAGCCGCCACAAGCTCTGCCACACCAGGTCTCCTGACCCCAGGACTGCCACCCAAGAGTGTGACCCAGATCCAAGTAGAGCAAGGCAAGAGAATCCTGCCTCACTGCCAGCAAAGAGATTCCTGCAATTGCCCTCTGATCAGCCACTTGGTTCCCCCCACCATGTGTGGGCCTGGAACTCTGGAAGCAGCTGCCATGACAGCCACTGCCACCTCTGCCTCCCTGAGGGTAGAGGCCAGACCGCAATCTTCTCTCACCCAGGTTGAACAGAGTTGCCCCACTGACCTTTTACTTTCTCTTTGGCATTTATGGGTTGAGATGTCTGGCAACCGCCATAGTGGCCAGTGACTCAGTCCCCTGAGATCTGCTCTGGCCGGTCTGTGCTGCTGATCTGTGCCAGCACAGCCCATGCAGGACTGTGCTCTGCTCTTAGCCTCGTACAATAGACCTTTCCTGTCAGCCTGTCAGGCTGCCTTCAGCAGGAGATTTGTTTCACTCTGTCACTTTGTGGGTTCTGTAACTCAAAAATTTGTTTAGTCATTTTTTTACAGGTGGTAGAAATAATTGGGGGACATGCTCAAGTAAGTTCCTGCTTTTACTTCACCATCTTGGCTCTGCCCCCTTGTTGATTCTTTTTTCCATGATTTTTTTTTCATTGACTTGTTTATTTACTTTTACAAGATTTACTTTACATGATTCAGTTCTACCATCCATTGAGTTTCAAATTTTCTCCCCCCCACCATGGTGGCATGCAATCAGGTATAGGATCTGCAAATACTTTCACATTATATAACAGTCTGGTTGTATAGAAGGGTTGTAACCAATGGAGTGAACAATGGGAAGAAAGAAAGAAACCCAAACATGAAAAAGAACAATAGCATGTAGATTGCTTCAGTCTCCATTTAAACTCTGGCCTTTCTAGATCTTTCTAGATCTTTCTCTGAATGTAGATATCTCCTTCCATCCTGAGACTTGTAGAGTTGTCTTATAGCTGTGTGTTGCTGAGAAGAGTCCAGTTTATCCCATGATTTTCTTACATCACTCTCCTTTCTCTTCCCAGTTTTACTTCTACCTCTCTTACTTGATTTTCAAAATCATTTTTTGAGCCCTTCCATGGCCTGAGACTAATTCATATTTTTCTTGGAGGCTTTGGATGCAGGAGCTTGGACTTTGTTATCTTCTGAGTATGTGTTTTGATCTTCCTTGTCACCATAACTTTCTATGGTCAGATTTTTTTTCTGCTGTTTGTTCATTTTTCCAGTCTATTTCTTGGCTTTTAACTCTTTGTTAAAGTGGGGCTTTGTTTCCAGGGTGGAGGGTGCTGAGCTTCAGAGGTTTTGTGCAGCTATTTTCAGAGATATTTCTAGGGAACCTGTAAGTTTTCAATTCTTCCAAAGTGGTAGGAGCTAAGGAGAGATGTTCACTGCTCTTCTGATCTGTGCTTTGGTTTGTGAACAACCGCAAGCACTCTTTTCTGCCCTGGAATTGTGATGACGGTCCCTGTTTCACTATGGTCCCCAAGCTCTGGTGTTCTAGTGTTCTTCCTTGCTCTGGGACTGCCACCCAGGACTGTGAGGCAGATTTGAATATGGGCAAAGCAACAGAGTCCTGCCTCTGTGCTAGCAAAGAGACCCCTGGAATCTCCTTCTGATCGGTTGTTCAACCCTCTTACCATCTGTGGGCTGAGAGCTCAGGAAGCAGCTGCTGCCATTGCCAATTCATTCCAAAGGTCTGCTCCTGGTTTGCTGGGGCCTGGTTTGTGATGGCACAACCTCTACTGGACTGTGTTCCACTCTCACCCTGGAGCAAAGACCCCTCCTGCTGATCTTTTAAGTTTTCTTTGACTGGAAAATTATTTCACCTTGTTCTTTTGTGGATTCTACCACTCCAGGAATTATTTTATGGCATTATAGGTGTTCAGAGGGTTTGGGGGAGAGGTCAGGTGAGTTGCTGTCTTTTCTCTGCCATCTTGGCTCCACTTCTCTTCCATTTCTTTGAAGGAGGCGGCCAAGATTTAGTGCCAGTGATTATGTCACATTTCAGTGAAGGTTCAAAAACTGCAGAATGTAAGACCTTCAGGGTGCCTGAGACCATCAGTACAACCCCCTCATTTTACAGATAAAGAAAGCTAAGCCTAGAAAAGTTATCATTGCTCACAGTTACATTGCAAGTTAGTGACAGAGGCAGGACTAGCACTCAGGTTTCTTGGTCTGGGCTTTTCCCACTACATCATCCTGTCTCCAAAGGCTATTTCATCTCTTTTCCCCATCTCCCACCCCCAATTCTATCCAGGAGATGGAACAGTTTCATTCTGGTGAATTGTTTTATTTTAAAACAGCAAACAAGTTGTTGTGTTAAGTTGTACCAATGGCATTGTATAAATGCATTTTATACTTCAACTCTATATCAAGTGAAAAGCTTGTCTGGCTTAGTAAAGGAATTTCAAGGCAAGAGTGAACAAAGATCTTCAAAGACTAGTTCTCCTTGAGATGGGAGACACATTGGGATGTCAAAAAACCATGTCTGGGAGTCATTGTTTGAAATGACTCAACTGGAAAGGAAAGACTCAGTGTCAGACTGAACAATGTTAGAAAGTCAAGGAGATGAAACAAGTAGCCCCTGTCCTGTGGGCAGGAAAAAAATTAAGAGGAAACAGGAAAACAAGGCCCCTATGGGGTGGGCTGTATCTCTGCAGGAGTGGGGAAAGAGCCAAGATAATGATTTGGCTTCCTCCCTCTGGACATCTGGGTGGATCTTAACAGGCCTGTCTGCCCACCTGCCCACTTTCCTCTGTTCCTCACCCCCTTCTGTCCTGGTCTTGGCCCTCTCTACTTCCCTCTGGTGCCAGCTTCTCTGGAAAAGCCTCTGGCACTTCCTGAGAGTAGAGGGAAACAAAGGTGGCAACAGATTGCCTGGCATCAAACAGAGCTGGTTGTCCATTAGTCTTGGGCATTCTGGCAAATTTTTATAATTTGAGAGTAATAAATCAGGGGAGAGATGACGAAAGGCAAAGAGAGAGGAATTAGGCCCATAAATTTAGTTGAGGCACCTGAGAAGACTTGTAAATTGCTTAGAGATCTGATATACTCACTAGATACTTCATCGTTAATTTCGTAATGTGATCTTGGATTTTTTGAATTTCATTATCAACTCTTTCAAAGCTTTTTTTTCTTGGGGGAGAGGGAGAAGGTATAGAAGAAGTGGTTGTATCTGTACTTTCACCAACACTTTCTCCTTTTGATGACAAAAACAGGATGGAACTTTTTAGAAACTTGACATATAGATTTAAATTTGGGTTGCGTTTAGGTATCATGCACCTAATCTCTTTTCTGTTACATAGTATACTTCCCAGGCTATATTAACCAGACACCTTAGCCAGAATTTTGAAACGGCATTTTAAAAATGGCATGTTCCAAATTTTCTCATGTGACATAAGATTGAATTTAATACTGTGGCTTCTGTCTCCTAGTCTAATTACTTTATAGTTCCATCTTATATACAACCTTATATTTTACATAGTATTAACTAATTATACAAGGCACATTCCCATATATTATCTCATTTTACTGTAGCAATCCTATAGAACATTTTTTTCTTACAGATAAGGAAACTGAGGCCCAGAGAATTGAAGTGAGCAACAAGATAGTGGCAGAATTTGTACTAGAACCCTCTCTTTTTCTCTCTCCTGCTCAGTGAAAGCTCATGCCAGGCCACACAGCCCAATGCTGCCTATCACAGGTATTTTTCCAAGAAATTTTAAATGCTTTTTCAGAATAATTCAGTGAAACTCAATCTGAGGAGCGAAGATCAATCCTGGGAGACTTAAATGTGCCCCTAGCTCTAATTCAACTGAATTAGATATTTATTAAGCACCTAAAGTGTGCAAAACATTGTGCTTTGGCAAAGGTAGAGATATTTCAAAATAAGATATAGTCTTTGCCCACATGAAGCTGACAGTTTAATATGGGACTATGCCGCCTATGTAAAGATGCATATCGCCAAAAATAATTATGATCAGAGAAGACAGGGTGGGAGTAGGGGGAGATGTATTAAGAAGCTGTCTGAAGTTTGAATGATTTCAGTGCCAAGCCAAGGAATTCAAAGTTTTCTCAGCTATAATGAAAGAGGCTGGGGCTACATGTCTTCCAAGATCTCTTTCAGTTCAAAATCTATGATTTTTCTGAACCTAATTTAAAAGGTAAGAAAGATTTTGAACTGAAGAGTTTTGTGACCAGATCTATACATAAGCAAAGCATCTAGCTACAGTAAAGGATGGAATCAAAGAGGAAAAGACCTGTTAGAAGGCTATTGTGACAGTCCAGACAAATGATAATGAGGGCCTGTACTAGGGTTGTTCATCCTTTGTTTTCAAAGAGAACCAATGATATCATGGATTGATATCCTGACTTGCTACTAGGGAAGTAGCATTAGAAAAAAAAGTAAATAGCTGCAAGATACATTTCAAAGGATGAATTAATTCATATTAGAAATGGTAACTAATTGGATATGAAAAGTGAAGAAGGGAGAAGAGTCAAAGACAACAAGGGTTTAAATATTAGAATATTGGGTGAATGGTGGTACCCCTGACAGAAATAGTGAAGATAGAAGGAAGGGTAGGTTTAAGGGGAAATATAAAAAGCCTGACTGAGTTCAAAGTACTAGAAGGGTCATCTATGTAGACATGTTCTATAAGGACTTGGAAGTATAGATATAAAGCTCAGAAGAAAGGTCAGGGCTGGAGATAGAGATTTGTGAATTTACAGAATAATAAAATTTGAGATTTGGAAAGAAACTCAGCAGCCATTTAATCTTACCCAGATATGAAAGGAATCACCAATAGATTGACACCTGACATGTGGATGTCCAGCTTCTGCCTGAAGACTTTTGGGAGAACCCAACACTTCTGGAAGTAGCCCATTCTACCTCTAAACACCTTTTATTGATAGGAAGTTTTTCCTGACATCATGCCTAAATGTGCCTTTTTGCACTCTTTACCCAGTGCTCCTGGTTTAGCCCTCTGACATTATAAACAGAACTGCCTCAACTATATGTCAGGCTCTCAAATACTTTTTTTTTTTACTTATTTTTTTGTCTTTATTAATTTGTTTGTTTACATTTAGTTTACAATATTCAGTTCCACAATTCCTTGAGTTTCAAATTCTCTTACCTTCCCTCTCCCCGCTCCCCCACCATGGTGGCATGCAATCAAATATAGGATCTGCAAATACTTTCATCTTAGACATTAGTCAGGTTGTAAAGAAGAATTATAACTGATGGAATGAACAACAGGAAAGAGGAAACAAAACCAAACAAGAAAAAGAAAGAGAGCAAGTAGTTTGCTTCAATTTGCATTCAAACTCTGTAGTTCTTTCTCTGAATGTAGACATCTCTTTCTATCATGAGTCTTTTGGAGTTGTCTTATAACCTTGCATTGCTCAGAAGAGCCCAGTCTATCAAAGTTGGTCATCACACATAAGTTGTATCTGTAATTGTGTACAAATTTCTCCTGGTTCTGCTCTTCTCATTCAACATTAGTTTGTATAGACTCTCTTTTTTTTTTTTTGGAAGGGGGAGGGTAGGGCAATTGGGGTTAAGTGACTTGCCCAAGGTAACACAGCTAGTATGTCAAGTGTCTGAGGCTGGATTTGAACTCAGATCCTCCTGACTCCAGGACCAGTGCTCTGTTCACAGCGCCACCTAGCCGCCCCTGTATAGACTCTCAAATACTTGAAGATAGTCTCTTTTATGTCTTCATTTAGTCTCTCTTCTCTAGGTTAAACACCCCCAGTTCCTTCCATCAATGTTCATATGACATGAACTCAAAGCCCTTCACCATTTTCATTGCTCTCTTCTGGACACTTTCTATTTTATCAATTTATTTCTTAAACCGTTTTGTGCAGAAGTCTGAAGAGGGTAAGGGTACACTGACACAATCGCCTCCTCTGCCTAGGAGTTGGGCCCCTCTTAATGCAGCCCAGTCTTTTTGCCTGCTATCATACTGTCTCCTCATATTGAGCTTTTATAACAGTTGCTATCTAACCTTGCTGCTAACATCTTATACCTACGAGACTGACTTTTTTTGTACTCAAGTGCAAGATTACATGAATTTTATCTAATTAGATTCAGTCTGTCCTGTCATCTACTGTGTTAGCTCTCCCCTCTATCTTTGCGTCATTGGCAAATTTGATGAGCATAACATTTATGCCTTCATTCACATTTATGACACAAATGTTAAATAACAAAGGCCAAACACAGATCCCTGGAATATTCGACTGGAAACCTCCTGCCCCTCTCATATGGAACCATTAACAACTACTCTTCAAGCTTAGTCATCCAATTAGCTCTGAATTCATTTGAATGCATTACTGTCTAATCCATATCTCCCTATTTCCCTTCATGAATAGTAAGAGTCATGTTATCAAAAGCTTTGCTAAAGTATAGAAATAACGTATGTACAGCATTCCCCTCACCTACTAAATTAGTAATACAGTCAAAAAAGGAATGAAGTTACTCTGGCACAACCTGTTCATGATGAAGTGGTACTGGTTCTTTGTAATCATTGCTTCTCTTTCTAGCTGTTTTCCAACTATCTCTTTAATAAGCTGTTCCAGAATTTCCCTAAGAAATAAATTCAGCTCACAGGTTTATAGTTTCTAAGACTCAGTTCTTGTCCCTTTCTTGAAAATTAAGACTTTTGCCCTTCTCCAATATTGTTGTACCTCTCCCATTTCCCATGATCTTTCACATATCATTGACAGTGGCTCAGCATTCATATCTGCCAATTCTCTCAGTATCTAAGGATGTGGTTCATCTGGGTCACGGAATACGAATTCAAGTGCAGAAAAGTGCTCTCCTAGCATCTCCTTATTTGTCCTGGGTATCAACTCCCTTTTATTCATGTTTGTGCTGTTATTTCCAGGGGAGAGGTCATTCTTTTTTGCAGAGAAAAAAAAGAAACAATACAAGAATTGATGAATAAAATTATGAGGTAACAGTTGAAGCTATAAGAGAAAAAAACAAAAACAACTTCAACCAAAGAATGTATAAAGAGAAAAAGGGAGGGGGCTAAAAAAGAGCTTATAGGGGACATCTATATTCAGGGATAAGAAAGAGAATTCAGAGAAGGAATATTTAAAGAAGCAGTGCAGTTGAAGCCAAGGGAAGCAAGTGTCTAGAAGAAAAGAATGGTGAACCATATTAATTGTAGAGAGGTCAAAGCAGAAAACTGAACAGGGTCATTGGAATTAGTGATTTGGAGGTCACTGGCAAACTTTGACTGTCCTTCCTTTAGTGAAGTGAGAATTAAGGCCAGATTGCAATAACCTGAGGAGTCAGTGATAAGGAAATACAGACAAGAGTTGTAGACTACCTTTTCAAGAAATGTTTCCTGTGATGGGGTGAAGAGGGTTGTAATAATTGTAGGATGGGAAGAGGGGTCAGGGGAAAGAGTTTTTTGGTTTTGTTTCGGTGGAGGGTTTGGGAACAACTGAGAATATTTTTAGATAGATATAAAGGAGTGAATGGAAAGGAAAAGAGATTGAAGATGTATTAAGAGGGGATGACTGATGAAGCAAAATCATAGAGAAGGCAGGAGATAGGACCAAGGGCCTAAATAGAGGTGATGAAGGCCTGTATTAGGGTTGTTCATCCTTTGTTTTCAAAGAGGATCAAGGATCATGAATTGCTGTCTTGACTTCCTACTAGGGAAGCAGCATTAGGAAAAGAGTAAATAGCTGTAAGAAACATTTCAAAGGATGAATTAATTTGTATTATAAATGGTAACTAATTGGATATGAAAAGTAAAGAAGGGGGAAGAGTCAAAGATAACAAGGTTTTAAATATTAGAATACTGAGTGAATGGTGGTACCCCTGACAGAAATAGTGAAGATAGAGGGAAGTAATTAGTTTTATAAATTCAGATATCTATTGTTCTGAGACAAGAGAAACAGAAGAGAAGGTTATAAAGTTGAGAATTATCAGTCAGTCAATAAACATTTATCAATTACCAACCATGTACCAGGCACTAGAGATGTGAAAAAAAAGGCAATAAATAATTCCTGCCCTCAAGAGACTCACAATCTAATTGAAAGCCTGAAAAGGGGGTATGAAGAAGGGCCAGGACAGGATAAAGTCCAATGCAGCCAGGTGGGAAACAAAGAGATGGATAGCATGGATGCCCTTCTTAAAAGAAGGATCTGGTAAGACCCCTCTACTCTCCACCCTCTTCAATCAGAGAGATGGTGGAATCCAGAGAGGGTAGACTTCTGAAGGGTACTGATGGAGTGTGAGTTCCAGGGTTGATGTGATTGTGCTGGATGATGAGGTTCCTGTGGATATGATGAAGTCTAAAAGAGTAATCAGTGGTTCTCAACCTTCCTAATGCTGTGACCCTTTAATACTTGTATGTGGGCATATTTGCACGAGGGCAAACCTGCCTGGAGACAGATAGAGGAGCAGTGCTAAGTTTCCTAAGACCATCGGAAATATGTGTTTTCCAATGGTCTTAGGTGACTCCGTTCGACCCCCAAAGGGCTCGTGACCCACAGGTTGAGAACCTCTGGTATAGATGGTGGGAAACGAAGAGGAGACATGAGAGAAGTTTCTATGAGATAGCCTCTATATTCTCATTAAAGAATAAAAGAGTTTCTTGGAACTCTCAAGTTTTAGATTACTGTTCCAAAGTCATGTTTCAGTCTGGAAGCTTATGGGAAGAACGAGGAAAATAGGAATGGGAGGATAAAGAAAGCAGGTACTAAGCCCCTTTTTAGATGCTATTTTTGTGGCTGGGTAAAAATCAGAGAAGAGACACTGAGAGACAGAAGAGTAAAAATAAGTCCTAAATAGAAAGGAAGCACAAGGGTTGGTGGAGAGAGTAAGTCAGGATTTCCCAACACTGAATTTACTGGTACTCATTCAAATCAAAGAGGTGTGAGAGGAATTTGAATATAGAACAGAAGCAGCTGGCAAGGATCAGGGATTGGAGGGATATTCTGAAAAAAGTGGTTGGTAGTTATTTTGAGGGGAGAAAACAAACCTTTATTAATTATTAATGTTTACATTAACTTTTATATATTTATTTTATATTTCTTATATGTAACATTTAACATTTCATTTAACTATTCCCCAGTCTACGGATGTCTGTTTTGTTTCTACTTCTTTACAGATGTGAGAAATGGTATTACAAAAATTTTGGTGTATATATGATGTTTCTATCTCTGACCTCCTGGGGAGAGGCAAAGCAGAAAAGCATAGTAATGGAATCTTTAGATCAAAAGGTATATAGATATTGTAATCATTTTCTTTTTTATAATTGCAAGTTTCTCTCCAGAATAGATGAATCAATTCATAACTCCACCAACAGTGTATTTATGTTTGAAAATTAAGGTAAACTGAGAGACAAGGCTCCAAGCATGATCAATTTGTTAGTTATCCTAACAGGAATATATATCTCATTGTAAATCAGTGGTTCTCAACCTGTGGGTCGTGACCCCTTTGGGGGTTGAACAACTCTTTCACAGGGGTCGCCCAATACCATAGGAAAACACATATTTCCAATGGTCTTAGAAAACGAGACACCGCTCCTCTGTCTCCAGGCAGGTCTGCCCACATGCAGATATGCCCACAAACGAGTATTAAAGGGTTAAGGCATTAGGAAGGTTGAGAACCACTGTATGTAAATAAATCACACAAGACAAATGAATCTCACATTAAAATTACTGGGAAATATATCTAAGGTTATACTGATATAAATTTACAACTGTTATTGTTAGGTCAGCTCAAAGTATGCTGGGCTAAATATTATGAGCCATTGTTAAAGTTTTCTACTCTGTTATTCTAGGTGGAGGGCTGTTGGGTATTATGTTGTTTTTTTTTGGGGGGGGGGGGGAAAGTATTATGATTTTTGACCCAGGAAAAAGGTTCTAAGGAGTCTAGTCTCACTCTGACAGAGTATGACCCCATTTCTTCAAACTGCACTCCTTGGGAATTTTTAACAGGAGTTATGACTATGCCGAGGCATAGTGCCCAGGGAATGTAAAGAGAATATACAGTGACTCTCAATTTGCATGATACAGGAAAATACTTAAAGTATTATATAGTAGCCACATATAAACCCTAGCATGTAATTATCTAGACTAGAGCACTGAGAATGAAGTAATCACAGTAGCCAACATTTATATAATGCTTGATATATGATATATGTAAGGCCTATAGTAAGCACTATTTAAGCAACTGTTCCCCACAAGCAACCCTGAGAAGTGGGTAGACTCGACTAAAAGATGCTTATTTAACTTCATTTGTGACAACAAAACTCTAAAAATCTGTTCAGTTACTCTCCTCTAAGATAACTAATTGCATGAAATATTTTTCTTTAAAAACAAAGCAGAAAAATATGTCTGACTTTCAGCCTAATAGTTGTTTGTCCTGTAAGGCTTTTTTTTTTAACCATTGTCTAAGAATTCCCATATTATTCTGCGATATTTGAAAGATGCCTGATGGTAATACACAGGAGTATATTTACTAGCAAGTGGATGGCAAGTTTAGGAACCTGTATCTCATTATCTTAATTCAGTCTGAAGAGCTTCTTCTTCCACAAATTAGCAAGGTTTACCCTGTAGTTTTTAATCTTAGAGTTACCTGGTATACAAGAAGTTAAGATTTCATGACTCTTAGGGCAGTGTGGTATAATGGGCAGAGATATGAAGTGGATCTCTCCTCTGTAATTTCTAGATAGACCTATGACTTTATGGGTGTATGGAACCTTAAAATATATTGTTATTGTTCACAACTAAAATTAAATAAGCATAATCTAATTTTGGTGTGGGGCTAGTACTTGTAATTTTCCCAAGTTGTCAGGATGTTGTAAGGCACCAGCACTATTTCTCAAATTTAATCACATAAAATTGTTAGCAAAGCTTATAAGACACTAGGAACTCTGCATTTCACAGATGAGGACAACTTAAAAAAAAAAAAACTTTTATATATTATTTTCAAATTATACAAAAAAACAATGTTTAACATAGATTTTTAAAAAACTTTTGAGTTTCAAATTTTCTCCCTCCCTCCTGTCCATTACCCCTCCTTGAGAAGGCAATTTGATATAGATTATATATGTGTACAGTCATGCAAAATATATTTCCACATTAGTCATGATGCAAAGAAAAACACAGACAAAACACATCCCCCCCCAAAAAAAAACCAGAAAAAGTAAAGTTAAAAAAGTATGCTTTTTCCTGCATTCAGACTCCATCAGTTCTTCCTCTTGAGGTGGACAGCATTTTTCATCATAAGTGCTTTGGAATTGTCTTGGATCATTGTATTGATGAGAATAGCTAAGTCATTCACAGTTGATCATCACACAACATTGCTGTTACTATACAATGTTCTCCTGGTTCCACTTGCTTCACTTTGCATCAGTTCACGTAAGTCTTCCCAGGTTTTTTTTTTAAGGGTTTAAAATTTTTTTTAAATTTAATATTTTAATCTTCTCCAGTTATATGCAAAAACAATTTTTAACATTCCTTTTTAAAACTTTGAGTTCTAAATTCTATCCCTTTCTCCCTCCCTAAAACTCCCCTCATTTCACTTTGCATCAGCCCATGAAAGCCTTTCCAGGTTTTTCTGAGAACATCCTGTTCATTATTTCTTATATTATAATAGTATCCCATTATAATCACATACCACAACTTGTTCAGCCATTCCCCAATTGATGGGCATCCCTGCAATTTCCAATTCTTTGCCATCACAAAAAGAGCTGCTATCAATATTTTTGTATATATAGGTCCTTTTCCTTTTTGTTTTTTTAAAAATCTCTTTCAGGTATAGACCAAGTAATGGTATTGTGGGATCAAAGGGTATCTACAGTTTTATAGCCCTTTGGCATAGTTCCAAATTGCTCTCCAGAATGGCTGGATCAATTCACAACTCCACCAACCATCATCAGGGTTCCAATTTTCCCACACCCCTTCCAACATTGGTTATTTTCCTTTTCTGTCATATTATTCAATCTGATAAGTATGAGATAGTATCTCAGAGCTGTTTTAATTTGAATTTCTCTAATAAATAGTGGCATAGAGCATTTTTTATATGACTAGATAGCATTGTTTTTTTTTTCTGAAAACTGCCTGTTCATATCCTTTAAATATTTATTAACTGGTGAATGACTCATATTCTTATAGATTTGATTCAATTTTCTATAATTTGAGAAATAAGGCCTTTATCAGAGAAACTTGCTATAAAACAGTTTTCCCCAGTTTTCTGCTTTCCTTCTGATCTTGGCTGCATTGGTTTTGTTTGTGCAAAACCTTTTTAATTTAATGTAATCAAAATTAACTATTTTACTTCCTATATGCTTTCTATCTCTTGTTTGGTCATAAATTTTTCCCTTATCTATGGATAAGGATATCACAGGTAAGACATTCTATGCTCCCCTAATTTGCTTATGATATCATCCTTTATGTATAAATCATGTACCTATTTTGTTTGTGTTTTGCTTTTTTGGAGGGGGGAAGGCAGGGCAATTGGGGTTACGTTACTTGCCCAAGGTCACAAGGCTATTAAGTGTTAAGTGTCTGAGGCTGTATTTGAAAACAGGGCCTCCTGACTCCAAGGCTGGTGCTCTATTCACCACCTAGCTGCCCCCATGTACCCATTTTGACATTTTTTTGGTATACAGGATGAAATGCTGGTCTATACCTAATTTCTGCCAAATAGCTTCCCAGTTTTCACAGCAGTTTTTGTCAAATGGTGAGTTATTACCCCAAAAGCTTGGATCTTTGAGTTTATCAAACGCTAGATTACTATGGTCATTTTCTATTGTGTATTGTGCATCTTCTCTATTCCACTGATCTATCACTCTTACTTATATAGTACCAGCTTGTTTCGATGATTGTCACTTTGTAATACAGTTCGAGATCTGGTACTGCTAGGTTACCTTTACTTTTTTTTTTACTGATTACCTTAATATTCTCAACCTTTTTATTCTTCCAGATAAATTTTGTTATTATGTTTTCTGGCTCTGTAAAATAATTTTTGTTAGTTTGGTTCGTATGACACTGAACAAGTAAATTAATTTTTGGTAGAATTGTCATTTTTATTATATTGGCTCAGATTACCCATGAGTAATTAATATTTTTCCATTTATTTAGATCTAACCTTATTTGTGTGAAAAGTATTTTGTTATTGTGTTCATATTGTTCCTGATTTTGTCTTGGCAAGTAGAATCCCAAGTACTCAGATGACAATATCTTAAGATACCAAATTTATAGAAAATTATTAGCATTATCTATTATAGTTCTATAAAAATAGTTTTCAAACATTTTACATCATCCTTTTAACAGCTGAATCTATAACTCAAGAGAGTTCAGATTAAAAAATAACTTTTTTTCTAACAATATTTCTAATACAACAAATTACCAAATTTATGTTAGGCACTATCTTAAGCACTTCACAATTACCATATCATTTGGTCTTCTCAACAACCTTAGGAGTAGGTACTATTTTTATCCACTTTACAGATTAGTGAACTGAGATAAACACAGGAGAAATAATGTGTCTAAGGTCATATAACCAATAATTTCTAGATGCCAAATAGCAATTACAAATTGTATTAAGTTTTTTTTCAAAGGCATATTTTATTTTTAATTTAATTTTGTTTTTTTGCTTTTTGGAGAGGGCAGGGCAGGGCAATTGGGGTTAAATGACTTGTTGAAGGTCACACAGCTATTAAGTGTTAAGTGTCTGAGGCCAAATTTGAACTCAGGTCCTTCTGACTTCAGGGCTGGTGTTCCATTCACTCAAATTCTATTAAGTTTTAATCTACCACAATTACCCTAACAGGAGAACACATTTAGACCACTTTGTGATTTAGTTTCAGGACAGATTTAGACCTGAAAATCAAATCTGGATTTTATAAACACTAATGGTACTATTTAAAATCTCAAAAATTTCTGGCAGCACTTCAAAATTGAGAGCCCATTGTTATCAATTAATTCATTTTCAAAAACATGTAGTGGTACTCCTGGCTCCCTATAACTTTTTCTTTATTTCCTTTTAAATCACCCAAAGAATCAGATCAATTCCTTTTGTGTTTATAACCTACTCCCCACTCTCTCACTTGTCACCCAGGCTTTTCAGTTTTAACCCTGGGTGAGAGATAGGGAGAGGCCCACATGATTGCTTCACATTCCCATCCTCTGAATTTGGAGTCTAAGAATTTCATGCTGCAAGCTTTATTACCACAATTTCCATATCATAAAGAATAAACACATAAGGTTTTTTATAACCTTCTTATTTCAAGAGACCAAAAACCTCCCTCAAACCTCTCTTTCAAAACGACAAACTCCTTTTACTTTCTTTTTCTTTTTTTTTCTTTTTTTTGGAGGGCAATTGGGCTTAAGTGACTTGCCCAATGTCACACGGCTAGGTGTGTGTGAGTGTGAGTGTGAGTGTGAGTGTGTGTGTGTGTGTGTGTGTGTGTGTGTGTGTGTGTGAGAAGTGTCTGAGACCGCATTTGAACTCAGGTCCTCCTAACTCCAGGGCCAGTGTTCTATTCACTACCCTTTTAACTTTCAAACCCCAGCTGCTTAAACTTTTACTTTTTGAGTTGCATAGTCTATTACAATTCAGGTGACTTAGCTACTAATTTAGTCAAACAATTATTTCAGACTAGCTTCAATTCTGTTCATTCTCTAGTAGGTAAAAGAACCTCCTTAACTAGAACAATTCTTTTATCACCTCCAATAAGAGAGAGGTTTATGCTGTTTGTTCTTAATCTTAATCATAGCTACAAACCTCCAAAAATCCATTAAGATGTTTTTAGCAGTCATAAAAACCTTTATCCCACAGCGTGAAATTTACCATAAAGATATGACATTTCAGTTACAAATCCCAATTTCTAATATATTTATAATACTACCTCAAAAATTTTTTTCTTAAGTTGGGTACAGTCAGAAGGGAGTGGTAGAGGTGGCTGCACCCAAGAGGTCTAATAGTTCTGAAACACAGAACTCAAGGCAGGAATCCTGCACTGGTTTATCCCTTCTGTTGAGGTGTGGAAGTGGGGATCTGAGTTCTCCTGGCCCTAGTTAACAGCTTACAAATGATTGCTCTATTCAAATAACAATTAAGTTCTGCTATATTAAGTCACAGAAGTAACACAAAGCATTTTTCCAAATTAAATTTTACTTTCTCTCTCTCATTATAGTAAAGACTGACAAACACTAGATACCAATACTGAAATTAAACAAAAAAAGCCAAAAAACTTTATAGTTAAGCATGTTGCTATTCCCAGTTTGGTTACTAGATGTCTCCAGAGACTATACTGTACATACACAGAAACATAGCAAAGCAAACACACACTTGTAACAGAGATTCCTTAACAGGCCCCCTAAAAAGGGCTTACCTTTAGCTCAGAAGAATTGGGGTTGGTAAGAAATGGTAAGATATGGCACCTCAGAAGAAGGTGCCCGGTTGCAGTCCTTTTGGAAAAACTCCAGGAGGCAAATTCCACCAGTGGGTGCTCTTAGGGATTTTTCCTGGGGGAGCTATTTCAGGGACTGGTTTCCCTCCTTTCCATCCCTCCATAGTTGCCAACTGTAATCTTTGGAAATTAAGAGACAAGGTTCTGAGCATGGCTGATTTATTAGTTAGGCTAACAGTAACTAATAAATTGGGTCAATGGCCTCTCTCAATGACCAGAGACCCTGAATGAGGCTGATAGGGTGTGAGGGTAACAATTAGCAAGTTGTTGTTAAGTCATTTCAGTTTTATCCAACTCTTTGTGACCCCATTTGGAGTTTTCTTGGCAAAAATACTGGAGTGGTTTGCCATTTCCTTTTCTAGCTCATTTTAAGGCAAAAAAGGTTAAATGACTTGCCCAGGGTCACACAGTCCAAGGCCACATTTGAACTCAGAAAGATAAGTCTTCCAAACTCCAGGCTAGGTGCTCTATCCATTGTACCAACTAACTGGCCCAACAATGAGCAATATGACAGAAAAAATCTTGAGCAACCCAAGTGTATCTTCTTACAATTGATTCTCTATGACACAGTTAGAATTGAGGTTATGTCATTTGGATATTGCCTTATGAAATCCCCTTAACTACAACTAAGATAGTGATTTGAGTCATGAGACAAAAGTTCTCACCAGGCAATGGGAGTAGTCTGCTTTGATTAAATGGCTTTGAATCAACTTGAATTTGAGTAAAGTTGGTAATGGGTAAGGTTACGAAGAAACCTGAATTCAGGATAAATAAGTAGTGAGTGAAATTACAAGGGTAGAGATTCAATTCACAATAAAATCGGGTCCTGGGTGGAGGTCATTTCAAGACAAAAGCTTGGCTTTTAGGTAAGTTTCTGTAACAGGTAGTAGAAGAGTGAAATCATAAAGGTAAGGATTTTACAAGGCATGAGAGAGTATTAAAACCTATGCCAGCTTGACTAAGACACAAAAATATAATTAAAAGCAATTTTTAATTTTACATTTTATTACTGTACTGTAAGAAACAAAGATGATGACACTTACTAGCCGTGTGACCTTGGGCAAGTCACTTAACCCCAATTGCCCTGCCTTCCCCCCTCCAAAAAAAAGAAACAAAGATTATGAGGAATGCTAAGAAGCACATGAAGACATATGAACTGAATCAAAAATAAAAAAGAACATGGAAAACAATACACATGACTACAATATAAATGGAAAGAAGAACAAATAAAACTGAATATTGTATAATTATAATAATCAAGCTCCCCTTCCCCCCCACCAAAAAAAAAAGGGAAGAGAAAATTTACCTTCCATGAGGAAGGGCTAAGAAAGGAGGCTATTTCAGGCATGGGGGTCAGTCAGTAAAAAAGCACAAAGATGGGAGAGTGAATGCTGTACATGAGATTAAAAAAAAGAAAGGAAAGTTGGTTTGGCTGGATCACCAAGTGCAGGAGTGAGAGTAACATTCAGAGAGGTTGGAAAGATAGGTTGGGGCAAGTTAAGAAGGGCTTCAAAGACTAAAAAGAAGAGTTTATATTTTATCTTAGAGGCCAGAGGAAGGTATTGGAGTTGGTTGAATAGGATAGACACATGGTCACAAATACGTTTAAGGAAAATTACTTTGACAGAAGTGTGTAGGAATGACTAGACTAGGGGGAGACTTGAGACAGAACAATTAGGAGGCTGTTGCATTAATCTAGGCAAGAGTTAATGAAGACCGGAACTCAGGTGGTAGCTGTGTCAACAGAAAGAAGGTGTTAGAGGGTGGAGGCATTGTGAAATAGAAATGATAAGATATGATACCTGATTGGATATATGGGATGAGGAAAAGCAGAATGCAGAATAATCCTTTAATTATGAACTTGAGACATTAGAAGAATTGGTGCTGCCTTCAACCCAGGTAGGTAAGTTTAGAAGAAGGTAAGGTTTAGGGGGAAAGGTGATGAGTTCAGTTTTAGACATGTTGAGCTCAAGATGTCTCCAGGACATTCAATTTGAAATATGGATAGATATGATCTATAAGAATCCTTATGTCCTGACTTGCATCTGTGAAGAGTCAATAAGCATTTATTAAGTGCTTACTATGTGCCAGTTAGTGTTAGTTGCATTGGGGATGCAAAAAGAAAAAGGCAAAGGAAAAAAAATAGTTACTGTTTTCAAGGAGCTCACAGTATAATATGGAGAGACCACATGCAAACAATACATACAAACAAGATACATGCGTGTGTATACATACATATTTATGTGTGTATATATGTGTGTGTATACATACATATTTATGTGTGTATATATGTGTGTGTATACATACATATTTATGTGTGTATACATGCATATTTATGTGCATATATATGTGTATGTGTGTGTGTGTGTATATGATAAACTGTAGATCTTCTTGATTTTAAGTCTAGTGCTCTATCCATTGGGCTACCTAGCAAGAGTAAATGTGTTTTTTATCTGGAAGTAAGAAAACATCTCAGCCTAAAACAAGAAGAAAGGGAACAATTTCACCTAGGGGAGCATTATTCCTAGTAGTCTCTAGAATTTCAAGCAAGTTCATAGATATGATGTGGCCATGTGATGCCTATTTGTCATTTCAAAGTATTTTTCTTTATACCACCTCTCTAGAACTTTCTCCACATGCCTCTCCCAAAGAGAATCTGGTACCAACTCAAGTAAGTCCCTCATGGCAGGGATGCAGCATTGTTCTCAGCATTTCCTCTCCTATTAGGAGTGACATCTCTCTTAGTATGCAAAATGCACCTCATGGGTATTTAAGGACAAAAAAGGGAGGACAACAAAGAGAAGAAAAGCAGAAAAGACTGGGAAAACCCAAATATTATTAATATAAAAAAATGGGCCAAAGAAAACACCACCAACTACCAACCTCTATGTCTACTCTCTAATTTTTACAAAGTATGTAAACCATCTATATGTGAATCAAGGGCATCCTCAATGATGGTATTAGTTGAGAAAAAAACACTTTCTTAACTGATGGGTCAAATATTTACCATTTCATAACTGACCAAATAACGTACTTATTGTTTGTAGATTATAAAAAAGCATTTTATTCAATAGGACAAAACACAATTTTAAAGATTCTTTTTCAATAAGGTGCCTGCTACCTACACATCAAAAACCACTCCAAATTCCCTAAAAGACATAACAGAAGTAACTCTGTCCAATGACCCTCTGATTGTAAACATCAGTCAAAGTAAAAAACAAGGATTAAAGGTTTACCAATGGTGTTTATCTCTGTGACCAAGGAGAGCCAATAGCATCCAAGTTGAAGAAGGGTCCTCTATAGACAGCGAGACTCTTCAGGTGCTCTTTCTGCAGATGGCATTGTACTGCCATCATCAAGCCCTGGAACATCACATTTTTTGAAAGAGCTCTATAATCACTCAAGATATATTTTTGGATAGAAAACCTATTTTCTAACCTAGAGATTGTCTATCAGTAAGTATATTCAGGTCAGACAGTATAGATGTTATATAGACAGTAGAGATAAGTTGGGCCTGGAACTGAACAGAAGGAGGGTAAGTTGAATTGTCTTTGGGAGATTACAAAGTTCCTTTAATGATCCAAATGTTCTGGGCCTGACTCAGGCCAGTACCCTGGCAGTTTGATAGTGAACAAACCAAGTATTGGGGAATGTCTCAAAATCTTTTAAGGAAAAACTAGTCTAACCTACATAGATAGAGAGGTTCAGGTATTGCTCCTATTACACCAAGCTTCTCAAGGAAACAAAGTTTACAGCATTTTATCACTATCATTTTTTGGTAGAGAGATGTGGAATACAATAGTCTCCAAAGAATTAAAATTAATATAATAAAAAGGTAATGGACAGATGTGATGGGTATGACTAGGCTACAACACAATCAGGAACTTTAAAAAACATAAGTCAAAGATGTCTTCAAGGAAATGTCTAATGGGAAAAAAGAGATAGCCTGGTGGTGGGGCAAGAATGAAGGATGACCAGTGGTCAGCCATAGTGCTCCACTGATATCAGCTTATTATTAGGAGAAAATAAAAAGGTCTCCAGCACATTGGCTGGGGCCTTTGTGGTGAAATTATGGGAGGATATAGACAAGTGTTGCAAAAAAGGGGCAGGCACTAATGGGCTGCAATCTGAATTATCAGAGGGAATGCCCAAATCAGGGTGGACACAGATACATCTGAGTAAAAACAGAAATAATAATTAAAATGTATCCTCTTTCTATAAAGATGTGTTATTTAGTTGTCTCTATATCCTCTACATAAATTAATAAGACCATCTACTTAGGAATGGAGTCATTTGTAGTGAAAAGTGGGATAGACTTGGGCAGAAATCTCACTTCTAATACTTACCAGCTTTGTGACAAGCGGCATAAACTCTCTGAAAATCAATCTTATCTGTAAGATGGGCATAATAATATCTGTAGTATGTACTACAGAGTTGTTACAAGGAGAAAATGATGTGGTGAAAGAATTTACCACATGGACGAAATAACTGCTTTTTTGAAGTATTAAAGCATATGTTCTATATGTTCAGTCTCAATGGTTTTAGACTAGTAGTCTTCAGAAGGTCAGGACCATGTCGGCCTAGTCATTCATGTAGCAGCTATACTTTGCACAACATGCAAGTTCTTGAAAAGTTGTGGTTAAGAAGAATTGCTCTAAAATATCAACCAGCTATTTGGTTGTTGAAAGAAAAACTAGAGAAACCTTTCACAGTGTGAATAATCACTTTAAACTTATCTGTCTTACAAATTTAAATGTGTGTGCATGTTATAGATTCATAGATCCAGAGTTGGAATGAACCTCAAAGGCCATCTAAACTCAGTCCTCTCATTTTACAGATGAGGAAAATGAGGTGCCTTGCCCAGTAACAATAAGGATCAGAAGCAGGACTTGATCCATGTCTTCTAACTTCAATGTTACTGTCTTTTCTACTGCATCACACTGTTTCCTTATGTGGAATTTTCTTTTAACTGAGGAATACAAATATAGACCCACATATATATGGGCATACTAATGATTTAGATGTGCTGTTGGAGATACTGCACAAAGAAAGGGAATGAACAGTTTAGCTGGGAAAAATTAAGAGGAACAACATTATATAGCTGATATATGAAGTGGGACCTTGAACAATAAATTATAAGAACTTGATTAAATGAAATGTGAGGCACTGTGCTTAGTGTTAGACATACATACAAAAACAAAAACGGAATAGTCCCCGCCTACAAGGAGCTTAGATTCTACTAGAAGAAGATATAACATCATTACAAATACATATAAAGTGAACACACACACAAAAAAGAATAATTTCAAAAGGGAGAAAATGTTACCAACTAAGTGAGATTAAGAAAGGCCTTGCATAGGAAATGACACATCAGTTGTTTAGAATAGCATATTTCTATAAAATATTTTCTACAAAATGCTGACTTGAAATAATGAAGCAAGGTAAGCAAGAATGTGTTCATTTGCATATCAGTACTCAGAATGCTCTTCTAGGTCATGACTATCTATGGGGAATAGCTCTATTGGTCTCAGAGATTTCAAATGTAAGTGAATTTCAAGTATGAATAATCTAGTCAACTTGTTCATACTGTTCTTTGTCAAAGATTTAGCTCCACATTAATCCAACATAAATTGACTAGTTCATATATTACCTGATTTTCAGGATAAAGTGATTGGACAATTTCAGAATCATTTCCTTTAATAGCTATGATATACTCCATACTTTTTTAAAAAATGCCATAACTTTTAGAGGGAACCCATTTAAATATAAATTATCATCTCAGTGCAAGTTTTCCACATAACACAGAAAATATATTAGAGAGGTAGTACAGTAGATAACACACTGATCCTGCCACTTAATAGATATATTATCTTGGAGAGTCACTTAATCTCTTTATATCCCTTTCTCATCTGCAAAATGGGGATAATATTTCTATTACCTACCTCACAAAGTTATTGTAGGTTCAAATAAAATACATAAAGAAGTTAGGAATAGTAAAGCACCATATAAATGTGAATTATTTTCCTTTCCCTCACACAAGAAATTACATCTCCCAGTTCTATGCATTTCCAGTAGTTATCTACCAGGCCTGGAATTCTCTTCCTCCTCATCTCCATAACCTGGCTTCTCTGGCTTTCTTCATATTTCAGTTAAAATACCACCTTCTACAATATACCTTTCTTGGTCCTTCTCAATGCTAGTGCCTTCCCTCTGAGATAGTCTCCAGATTATTTTGTATGTATTTTGTTCGCACATGATGTTTGAAAGCTGTCTCCTCCATTACTTGTGAACTCCCTGAGGGCAGAGACTTTCTTTTGCCTTTCTTTGTAGCACTACCACTTACAAAAATGCTTTGTATGTAGCATGTGCTTAATAAGTGCTTGTTGACTTACCTATCTGTTGGCTTGACTAAAATATGTTTTACTCTGAAAAAATTATTTCTCCTTTTCCTGATTTGCCTTCCAGTGTATTCACAGACTAGCATATAGAAGCCATATACAGTATTAAAAAAGATAAATTTTTCCTGACTCACTCCAGGCTTCAGTCATTAGGGTGAGAAATGCAAAGAAAGAGACACTATTTTGCTGCAGTCTCATATTAACATAAACACTGATTTGAGTTAAAGAGGAAATGTTTGACAAAGGACAAAAGAATATGGAAGGAGGTAGAAAGAAAGCAGCCCCAAACCATACTAATTGTACAACGACTCAAAATGGTTCCTGCTTTTGAAAACAAAGGGTATCTTTTGCGTGGTTTGTAGCAATGTGACAAATGAAGCAGGCAACCTAGCTATCATTAACAGAATTATTTCGGTGTACAGTCTGGATAAAAGCAGAGACAATGCAAGGACTGAACCAGGCCTGGCAGCCCACACTGTAATCACATAGCGATTACCTTGTTTGTCATCTCTTCACTGGTGCTCACTGCCCACTCTCTTTGCAGGTTAAAAAAAAAAAAACCCTAATCAAAAATCATATAATACCAACTTTAATGAACCAGAGAGAAGCACGTTTAGGACACAAGATTCCAGAAAATGAAAAAAAAAATCCCTATTACTTCAGCCCAAGCAGATCTCTGAACTCTAACAGATTAACCTCCACCACTCACTTGACCCTTAATACTCTTGTATATATCATCATATAAAGCTCACACAAGAGTTTGACAAGGGGCCTGCCCCATTTAGATAAATACTGTGTGTCCATATCTGGACACAGAGGAAACCAAATTGAAATCATCCTCTATAGAGGATACAAAATACAATACTATCATAAGCATGACAAGACATTATATCTTGTCATGCTTATGATACAGCATAAAGGCCTATATGATTTCATTAATCGAGAGCCCATCAGGAAACTGTCACAAACAAAGAAGCTACTGGAATGCATGGGTACAGGAGTGTGCTGCAGCCAGCTCGAGGTGGCTCCTGAGTACCATTTTTAAGTGTGAGTATCTATATCTTGGAAATCAGCAAATATTACAAATCAGACCACAATTTATTGTTTTGTTAACTGTCGAGACTTAAGAAAGTGATAGAGAAAATGTTAATAATGTAGAGTAAACTTTAAAGTGTGTCATGCATACATTTTTTTCCCCCTGGAGAGCCAGCTGTTAAACATTTACCAGCACACGCCTGCATAGGAAGAACATTCAAATGTGGGTTGAAACGGCAGGGAGACAAAAGAGATGATAGGGAAAAAAATGGGTACCTAGCAGTTTAATTGTGTTCAAGTGAAAGGATAGTAGCTAAATGGAAAGATGGTCTATGTAGGCTGTTCTGCCTACCCTTTGTCTGACAAAAACCATTTATAAGAGTATTACTTTCATTCACTCTTTAGAGTGGAAGAAAATAAAAATGCCTTTTCCACCCACCATCAAAGAGGCAGAAGCTCAGGGAATTACATTATAGGTCTTGCATTGTACTTCCAGGCTCAAGAATATAAAATGAAAAGCAGTTTCTGCTTTTTGAGCAAAGATGATCCCTTGAAACCTGACTCATCCTGGGCAGTTTATGCTGTTTTTTTCCCTTTCCTTGTGAATATGGGGGAGTTAGGTGAGTAATGCCCTGTAGTCAGAGAAAAATAGATCCTTTTCCATTATGTTAAAGTCCTGCATTTCCAGCTGTTGTGGCCATCACTTCTTAGTGAAAATCAAAGAACATTTGGCTTCATTTCTACAAGTCTACTTGTGAATTCTGAAAATGCGACAACAAGGATTGAAAAATGATAATAAACAGAAGTTTAGAAGCTACCTCCAGTGTCCAAAGGTTCTTGTTAGCAGAGGGAATAGGCTGGGTAGTCAAGGATTACTGTCTACAACAGTTCTCAAGGCACGCAGAAGAAAACAGTGATGAATTTCTGCTTAACACCTACCTGTCTCTCTCCAGGGATCAAAAGTGCCTTCTCTTTCCAATTTCAAACTCTTCAGTTAAATATGGGTGTTTGAACAGCAAGCAAGCAGAAGTTCTAAGAAAAAAAAAATCTCTACCAATCTAGCCAGTATTTATCTGGAAGACAGGATTACTGACTGATATAACTAGTCTTTTCTGGAAACACCCTATTATTGTTATCAAATGCCTTCTGCCATGAGTAAGTGTGGTTGTGGCAGCTGGCAGAGTGTCAGAGTCAAAAAACCTTTTAATTGAAAGGTAAGATAATTTCAGCAAAGGTACAGAAAGCACTTATTATAGCTTATTTTGCAATGTTTCTTTTTCCTTTTCCAGCAACTTCTAGGAGACTTTCAAGTCCATCAAAACATTTAGGAGCAACTTTCTATATATCAACTGCTTTTTCACCTAATGGGATAGGATCTTAATATCCTATCACCCAGCTGGAATCATCCTGGAGGAGGGTAGGATGTCTGTCTCAATGGCATTTTCTTATTCAGCTAATTGAATTAAAACAAAAACAAAACCTACAATAATGCTTGACTATCCAATGGCCTAATTACCAGCAGCTTTTTATTTGTACTATCATTAACTTCACAGCTGCTTTGCAAGTAGTGCCATAGAAATATCAGCTAAAACCATTAAGTTTTTCAAAAAGGATAGCACCAAAAATGGGCCCAATTCTCAAAGCCAAAAGCCCAACTCAGGCTTCAGAATGGCTCTTATTCGGAGCAGGAGAAACTATATTGAGACTTTTAGAACTGAAAGATACCTCAAGAGTTCATCTATACTCATCTCCCCATTTTATAGTGAAGGACGCTGAGACCCAGAGATATGAAGTGATTTGCCCAACGTTAGATAGCTAGTTAGCAGAAGAGCTGGGACTAGAATCCAGGTCTCCTGACTTCTAGTCCTATGCATTTTGCACTATATAATACTGTTCTTACTTGGTAGTCAGCTAACATGACTTATTACAATGAATCATATTCCTCTCTGTCCTGTGTATCATCAAGAAACATTCCACTCTTCATACTTCAATAATACTGCTGTGTTTTGCTGGCAAGTCTCCTTTTCTTCCTTCCATGATTCTTGTTGCCTTTCTCTGGAACATTTCAAGAATGGCCCAGAATAAAGCAAGAGAACATTGTTTACAATATGATCCTGCTTGCTTTCTTGTTTCAGGAGACCAGGGCACATCTGTGATTTGTAGAAGAGCCTACAATTTTCAGTATCTACTTTTAGGAATTGCCTAACTCCCTCCATTCTCACTTTCTTGCTTCAATCAGTTTTAATTACTTTTCTCTACCTTTAGGTTCAGGGCAGCTAGGTGGTATAGTGGATAGAGTGTTGAGTCTGGAGTCAGGAAGACTCATCTTCCTGAGTTCAAATCTGGTCTCAGATAGTTACTAGCTGTGTGATGGTGGGCAAGTTACCTGTTTATCTCAATTTCCTCATCTGTAAAATGAGGTGAAGAAGGAAATTGCAAACCATTCTGGTATCCTTGCCAAGAAAATACCCAAATGGGGTCATGAAGTCAGACATGACAGAAAAACAAACCTTTAGATTCAGGTCTACTCACAGTCTAAGATTAATTTTGGCAACACCCGGAACTACCTTTGCAAAATTTAGCCTACTTTAATTTGCTGTGATGCATTTACTAAAGCAGTATAAAATTGGCTAGCAGCCTTCTACTTCCTGAGCACAGGCATACAGAATAAGATATTTAAAAATCTGTCTAACATATATTCCTATATCTGCACCTAAGCCTATCCCCAAAAGTCTTGGAATATTTGTGTCTGTTCTAGTCTAAGATTTGCTATTGATATAATGGAAAAAGCAATGTCTCTGGCATTGGAGAACTGGGTTCAAATCTTCCTTCAGATGCTTACTACCTGTATAACCTTGAGCTTTCATCCTTTTAGGGTCTCAGCTTTCTTTGGGTTTGTAAAATGAAGAGGTTGGACTTGATGGCCTTTGATATCACTTCTAGCTCCAAATCTATAACCCTACAATTTCCATGAAAAGTTATCCTTCAAGTTTTCCAATCTACAGTCTGGTAGCCTTGTAAAGATAAAGGGAAATTGCCTCAGTTTTCTTTCTTCTATTGCTGGATAATTAACCCAACTTCTTTTCTCTCCCTTTCAAAATATGAATCCAGGAAACAAATTCTGTCCAGTTAGTCAATGAATTCTGCTTAATGTAAGAATATTAGGGGGCTGAAGGATTTTATATCAAGGTAGAAAAAAAATAGTTAAGAGTCTTTTACAAATAGTCAGAGGCTGCATTCCTAAATATTAATCAGCTGTTTTTATCTGCATATCCTTTGTTCTCGGGGTGAAGAAGCCTGACCTAATAGGTTTTTATCAAGAGTGGTGACATGTGATGATGAATCTGGATTTAGAAGATATGGGTTCAAATACTACCTTAACTGCTTGCTACTCCTATGATCTTGGTCAAGTCAGTTAACTTCTCTGGACCTTAATTTTCTCATCTGCAAAATAAAAGGGTTGTATAGATCATTGTGTAAAAACAGGGGTCACTAAACCTATATAGAAGAATCTCTACATATCGACTCAGAAAACCACATATTAACATTATGCTCCATTTTATTTTATGGTGTTAAATATTTCCCAACTACATTTTAAACTGATTTAAGTACCATTTAGGAATGTTGCCTCCATGTATGATGCCTCTCTATTAGATGACCTCTGAGGTCCTCCCCAACTTCAAATTTATGATCATGTGACCTCAGTTCACTTCTGTTGCCCTATAATCAACTCACCTTCTTTCCTCTATACTCCAAAATGTCTCTATCCTTTTTCTCAAAGGACCCAAGTCACCATGAATATTTCCTACTTGTCCTTTTCTTGTACCTAGGTTCTATCTCACCAAAGTAAAGTGCTAGGTACTGGGAGAACATATTCTACTCTTGGCTTGACCATAAACTAGCACAACTGCTTTGTGCCTCACTGCTTTGTGTCTCAGTATACCAAGAGAGCCGTGGTCCCATCTTGTTTTGCCCAATTTTTCTATCTAGAGTTCACAGTGGATAATCACTTTCTTATAGAACTGCTTGTTATGATTCCTACTTAAAAGACAAAAACAGAGAACAGAGTGTATTATGTATTCGTGATTGTGAGCAAGCAAATTAAATTAGCACAGTAAGGTGTTCATAAATGAACTCTGATCTCAGGGTAAAAACCCCGAATTCCCTTTTTACAGAGTGAGAACTCACCTGGTTGTTAACACAGGCCGTGCTCTCAAAGCCTGGAAAAGGCAATACTTCAGAACGAATATCCCAAGTCATGCATCACAAACTGAAAACTCATTTAGAGCCTGCCATCCTTCTTACTTTACTCTGCCAAACTCTCAACACAGAGGAGACTCTTTTGGAATTCACTGGAATTCCAACAGCAAAAAATACTGAGGTCAGAAAATTAGATGTCAAGAACACTGACTAACAGTGGCATGCAAAAAAAAAAATCAATATATGTCCGCATATTTATATGTATGGGGTAAATCCATCAAAGTAAACTGGGTGACATTTATCTCAGCTTGGATGAGTAATCCAGCATTTGATGACTCACCTAGTGTTATCAGCAAACCCCCCCAAGCCTTATGCTCCTTAGTCAAGCTAAAGGAAACTTTATAATAGATCTTTCACTAATTGAATCCTCTAATGTAATTTGATTGTCAGCCAATTTACAAACTTAGATCAGAGCTTCCTCCATATTTGACAGTTTGTTTTTACTGTCCTCTTAATCATTTCTGTAGCTATATTGGATCTGATAGTATTTGTAGTTGCTCACTTTTAGTGGGAATTGAAAAAAAAATTTTTTTTTTAAATCAGAAGATTGTCTTCTATGCTTTCTACAGGTTTGGGACGGCCCTGGTGATCTAATAGGGGTTTTCCAATCTGCTGTATCTGATTTTAAAAATCCAAGTCACAAATCAAACCCTCTTTGTGCCTAAAGAGGAAGTATGGTCTCATGTTTTCAACAGTTGGCAAAGTATGGGTATTATTATTTGGACTTAAGTCATTTGGAAAAGTCACTCATATTCTTTATACCTCAGTTTTTCTAGCTGGAGATTCTATAACCTTAAAAAGAAAGGAAACTTACTGGAACCATACAGAAATTGGTATAACTCTTGCACAAAGGTGACAAGTAAACCTGTGGTGTTCTATATTTTTCAACCTTTGTACTTCTGTGCATGCTGTGCCCCTTCCCTTGGCAATGACTTTTTCTTCCATCCCTACGAAATCCCATCTTTTTTCAGTCCCAGCTCAAATTTTACCTAGTCTATGAATCAATCAGTCAATAAACATTAATTGGATATCTATTATGTGCTAGAATGCTGGGAATACAAAGAAATAGATAAAATAGTTCCTGCTTTCAGAAAGCTTATATTCTACTGGAGGAAGAAAATATGTATAGCATGTATATATTTGAATATATACAAAATAAATATAAAATGAGTATGTATTGTCCCCTTTTCATATAATATAGTTTAATTCTGGAAAAGTTATTTTGTATAAAGAAAGATATCAAGTAGCAAGGGACATAAGCCATTGCTGCTATTGTGGATGAACATTTCAGTGCTTGAAAGAAGTATAAAAAGAACTTTGACTTAATAAAAACTGCTAAAACATTCATATGAAAAAATAATGTTTAGATGTGATTTGAACTGTTTTGTACATTGTGGTATAAATATAAACAATTAAATCACCTTGTACAAAAGTTAGGATGATGTTTCACTTATTTGAACAGATTAATGATTTAAAGAGACAGAGAACAAATTCTATTAAAAACTAAATAAATGTGTGCATAAAGAAACAATTTAAAGGATACAAAATGAAGTAGAGGGCCAAGTAGAAAATTTAGACTTGCAGGGCATTATGATCTATTACCTTATCAGTATATAGCTGTTTTAAGACCATGGAAAAAGAAAGGAAGAAAAAAGGAAAGAAAGACAAGGAAGGAAGTAAAGAAAGAAGGAAAAAAGGAAGGGGGGAAAGAAACAAAGATCATATAACTCTGAAGTCTGAGATATTATTTTAAAAGGGTATTGATTTCATAGGGGGAAGTTAGGTTGTTACCTTTTAAGTCAAATGTTAGTTACTGAGTGTACACAGAGCATCAAAGCTAAGTTAGTGAGTGTATATAGAACAGTAAGTTATCTGATTTAAAACTCACAAGTTCAGGAGATATAGGAGATAGGATGTTGAACGAGAAAAGATTGAAGAAAGAGGTCAAAAAAGCAGCTTTGTTGGAGCTGAAGAGAAAAGGAGCAGGTCACCTGACAAGAAGGCTTTGACCACCTGATTCAGGTACTGAGAGAGGCTCAACTTCATTGTTTAAGAGTTTTACTCCAGCAATTACTCTTTCAGCACTCCCTAGAGCTCAAGAGAAGTGAAGCCTCTCACAAGTGCTGTTGTTCTTTTCTGCCTCCTTTGGTTTGAGAGAAAAGTAGAATGAGGAAAGGTTTTGTAGCTGCTTTGCTGATGCTGAGATTTAACTGGATGACATGGAACCCTGGTGAATGAAAAGCCAGTTAAGCTTGTTTGTCTTAAACAATCAAACTGAGCTGTTTGCTCTGAGCTCTGCTCCAAAAGGACAATGAAGGATCCTGATGAGGAAGAACTGGATGGGCTGGTATGCACTGTGCAGACAGAGCCAGCTTGATGAGTTCTGTTATTTGTCTGGCTTAAAGGAAAAGTGCTATTAAAATTAAGGGGCAATACTTTCTAAAACGGTAAATATAAGTAGAAAGAGTTTATAAATTTGATGTCAGTTTTTATATAAAAGAGGCTCTGCCCAACTGCACAGCAGTGAGGACTCAACATACTTTATGTGATATAGATGTTCCTGAATGCACCAATCACATGAAAGTCTTAAGTTTGAGAGTTGTAAGTTACGCTCATCACATGGATTTTCCTTCTTCATATGCTAGCCTGCCAGACTCATATAAATGTGCCTGCTCTTCCCCAAGGTTAGAGGGTGCCTTGGTGGGAAAGTATGACTCTGGTTTACTGTGTGAATTGTGATGTACTATACTGTTCATGCATTTGCTTTAATATATAAGTAAATGACTATGCTTAAAACTTTAAAATATCATTATTGTGAGAGATTGGTTTGTAAAACCATAGAAATTAATCAGTGGGGCTCAATAGCTAAGGTGGTGAGTAGGAATACTGTACTCCCCCTCAACACGGTTACCCACAGGGCCCTGAATCTGAAAATGAGTGATCCTTCTCCATAAACCTAGACCTGCCAGTGTGAGAAAAGGCTGAACTAAGCAAGTCACCTCAGTGATGAAGTAGGTATACACATGCCTATGCCTGAGATGTAAAGCCATTAGACATATCTCAACCTGTCCTCACATATACAAGCTAATTTTAAGGTGAAGGTAGTTGGAAATTTAGAAAGGTTTCATGTAGAAAGTAGCAACTGAGTTGAAGAAAACCAGGGAACTCAAGAGGTGGAAGTAAAAATGGAGTCTGTTACAGGAATGGGGGAAAAGTCTATACAAAAGGCCTGGTGACAGAAGATGAAATATGATATGTGAAGAATATGAAGAAGGTCAGTTTGGGCAGATACAAATGCATGAAAAGGATATATGAAAGGGAAAATCGTAGGCTAAAAAGAGAGGTTGAAATCCAGTCATGTAAGGTTCTGAATCTTTGCCAAACAAAGGAGTCTGATTCTAGAGAAAACAGAAAGCCACTGGAATTTGAGTTGAAAGTGACATGGTCAAACATATTGGTTGGGAAAATCACTTTAAAAGTAGTATGAAGGATAGATTGAAGTGTGGGGAGATGAGCCAGTAAATCCAGTGAAAAGTCTATTGCAATTGTTCAGCTAATAGGTGATGAATACTTAAACTAAGGTGATAGCTGTATAAGTGCAGAGAAATGGACTGATAGGGATTGACCTAATCCTGGTACCCTATTAGTTCAGGTTAGGTGCTGGGATGAAATAAGGCACTTAAATGAAGCACATGACAGTTCACAAAGGTTTACATAGCCCTAACACAGCAAGGATAGAGTAACACTTAGATACACTCGTATACACAGTCTCCCTTGCCTCCAAACGGAAATGCCCCTGTTCAACAGAGCAGGGTGTAGTGACTTTTGTGTGGTCTTCTGGCATCTACCAAGTCTGAAGGGCACCAATTCCACATAGGTGGGGACCTTTCATACCCCTCAGTGATCAGAAAGTCAAATTAACATAGCTACCAGAAAGCTACATCGAGGGAGGCATGGCTTGAACCTTGACTAAGGCCAAATAGTTTTGGCTCTTAAGTAGAAAGAAATGATAACTTTTGGTCACTGACTGGGATATATGGGATGCATGAGAGTAGATGATGATAAGTTCAACACTGTGAACCAGGGTAACTAGAAAGAAGTGTGCTCCTGACAGAGAAAAGAAAGTTAATATAAGTGGATTAGGGGGAGAAAGATAGTCCTGTTTTGGCAATGTTGAGTTTGAGATATCTCCTGGGTAGTTGGTGATGTGGGACTGTAACTCAGGAGAGAAACTTAGGCTAGATATTTGGTTTTAGAAATTATATACATAAAGATGATAATAAAGCCTAGAAGAGCTGATTACCCTGAAAGAGGATAAAGGGAAAATAAGAGGGCTGAGGATAAAACCTTAGGGTACATTCACAAATAGGGGAGTTGGACATGGAAGATCATGGTGCACAAAAATATAGGAATACAGGAGACAAGCAGATGAATCAAGAAAATTCAGTGTCATAAAAACAAAGAGTATTCTGAAAGATGGGGTGACTGATGCTATTGGTGACTGGTGGCAAGTACTACAGAGAGGGCAAAAAAGATGAAAAATGAGAAGAAAAATTATTGGTCTCAGTAATTAAGAAATTATTGGTAGTTTCAGAAAGAGCAATTTCAGCTGATAATGAAAGAAGCCAGAATGAGAGAGACTGAGAAGTTGCAGGGGGGACAGGGGGAAGTAAGAGACAATGAATGGAGTTTGGTTTTAAGACAGAAGAGATCTAGGATTATAGTTTGAGGCTGTAGTGGGGCTAAATGTTTTTTTTAAGAATAGGTAGACTTAAGCTTATTTGTAGATAGCAGAAAATAAGCCAATAGATAGGGCGAGACTAAAGTTTAGAGAGAGACAGAGGATGATTATGGGTATAATCTGTCGAAAGACATAGGAGATGGGATCAGGGGAAAAATAGAGGCATTAGCTTTGTTTAGAAGAAAAAGTATCTCTTAAGCAGAGACCAGAAGAAAAGGAGGGAAAAAGGTGAGCGGGGGAGGTAGGGGAAGAAATGACAGTAAGAGGTTTTGAGAAGAAGCACAAAAGGGAAGAAGGAACTTAACACTGAATCACCTATTTAGGAACACAAAGGGATAAAAGACAGTACCCATTCTAAAAAAGCTTGTAAGTTAGTTGGTTAGTCAAAGCAATCATACATGAAATGGTTAAATATAAATAGGAGGTAGTATGTGTGGTGTCCCTAATGAGTAAGTACGGTAATATTTCATAGGAGGGAAAGTTCACCCTGGGGTGGAATGTTCACTGTCACCATTTTCTGTTCTCTCATCTCCATCTATCTCAGTCCATCTCTTATATTCCAATCTAGTTCTGCCTGCATATTCCATTTTGACCATTAAAATTCTCTTTAATTGTTTGAAAAATTTCCCTTAGATGTGTACCTTCAGTCTTCTGGAACTCATGGAGTCCTGGTTCCCACCAGAAGTCAATGCATCCTTTCCAGTACTGGTGGTACCTTCTTTCACGTACCCCCAACAAACTGGTCCTAGAGAGAAAGCTGGTGTTCTTGCTTACTCACCAACTTCCTTTTGTCACTCTACCCAGATACATCACATGGTCCATATCCCAGTTATCTAATGGCTGCCAGGACATTCTCCCTTATTTCTAAGGAGATCAATACTTGGCTCATAGTTCTCTCTCCCCTAACCCTTGCCTTATATTGCACACTGAGGTTCTTTCAAACCCCATGTCTTCACAGTTCTATCTCAACTTCCCCAGCCTTTTCCTTCATTCTGACTCACCCACAATCAAAGATGGTTGGTCACATCCTTTAAAGTTGTCAGAGTTGTACATACATTCTCATTTGAGCCTCACACCAACACAGTGAGGTGGGTAAGTTATTATTCTCTTTTATAGTCGAAGAAAATAAAATTCCAAGGGACTAAGTGATTTGCTCACAGACACATAGCTAGTATCAGAAATAACATCTGCACCCAGGTTTTTTTGACTCCAAACACTTTATACTAGACCATGTTGTCTTCTTTTAGAGGAAGGTACAGAACTAGGATTATTTTACCTAAAGAACAAAAAGGCTGATGACAGAATTTAACAATCTTTTGAATATATAAAAGATAATTTTATAAATGGCAGGGAGATGTAAAAAGCTCATTCATTCAACAAGTATTTATTGAGCAGCTAATATGGATAAAGAAACTGTGGAAAATACAAAGAAATTTCGATTCATCAAGGAACTTACTTTAGTCAGGAAATGTGAGAGGGGCAAATAACTATAAAACTGAATATGAAAAGTTCAAGTGAGGGGCGGCTAGGTGGCACAGTGAATAGAGTACCAGCCTTGGAGTCAGGAGGACCTGAGTTCAAATCCAGCCGCAGACACTTAACACACTCAAACAAAAACTAGCCGTGTGACCTTGGACAAGTCACTTAACCTCAACTGCTCTCCTCCCCAAAAAAAGAAAACAGAAAAGTTCAAGAGAAATGTGAGGTTCCATGAGAATTCAGAGGAAGGAATAATTACTTCTGATGTAGGCTAAGATAAAGGAATTAGGTAAAGCTATATAGAGGAAATGTTATTTGAGCTGTGACTAGAAGGTTGTAAAGGGAGAAACTAAAATACTAACCTTAAGTTGAAAAAAAAATCAACAGTCAACTAAGTCTTTTCTAGATTATGACATGAACTTGAGCCCTTTCACCACCTCAGGATCAATTGTACAGATAGGAAAACTGAAGTCCAAAAGAACTGATCAAGGGCCTCACAGTTAACTCAAAGTCTAGTCTAGAATCAACTCTCTTGACTTTCAGTCTAAAGTCAATTTTAATACACAACATAGATCTTGTTTTCCTTTTTCTCAATTCAACAAACATTGGAGTGATGCTATTGATTCAAGAAATGCAAATCAAAACGACTTTGAGGTACCACATCTCACCAGTCAGATTGGCTAAGATGACAAAACAGGAAAATGACAAGTGC
Source organism: Pseudochirops corinnae (assembly GCA_028646515.1). NCBI lineage: Eukaryota > Metazoa > Chordata > Mammalia > Diprotodontia > Pseudocheiridae > Pseudochirops > Pseudochirops corinnae. Next base: position 127,038,638 of record CM053589.1, on the reverse strand, counting down.
TGGAGAGGACGTGGAAAAATTGGAACACTAATGCATTGCTGGTGGAGCTGTGAACTGATACAACCATTCTGGAGAGCAATCTGGAACTATCCCCAAAGGGCTATAAATAATTGCATATCCTTTGACCCAATAATACCACTTCTGGGGTTATATCCCAAAGAGATCATAGAAGTGGGGAAAGGACCCACATGTACAAAAATATTTATTGCAAC